>VZRV01003964.1:630127-976077 GCA_013398115.1 Falcunculus frontatus | reverse complement strand
GCTTCAGACGGTCTCGGCTCTGCAGCAACGGCTTCCGCCCACGGCTCCGAGGGGACTCTCCCGGAGCCGGGGCCCGTGCCAGCCGGGGCCGGGGCCCGTGCCAGCCGGGGCCGGGGGAGGGGAGGCCCGGGGCCGCTCTGAAGAGCCACGGCCAAATTCCCCCCCCTACTCTCTCCCCTCCAGGAGGTTCAAGCAGAAGAAAAAGGGACACTTCCTGTGTCTCCATCGGCTAAATATGTAAGTTTCAAGAAGCGTGACTGGTCGAGAGATCCATCCATCAAATTTAGGGTTAACCCACGACACCCTGTGAACAAGACGTATCTCTGCACACTAAATAAGTTCGAAAGAAGTTTAGTGATTCCAGCTGAGGTGGAAGAAAGAGTACTCTGTCTACTGGAGGAGTCAGGTCATACCATTTTAGAGGCGAAAAGATTCCATTTTAGCTGAAGAGTTATACCAGCCAAATATAGAGGCAACTTCAACCCTGGACCACTGTGGACACAGTTTGCAAAAACAGATTTTTTCCTGATACTGAAAACTACACAAGGGAAGATAAATAGCCAATCTTCTGCTTTATTTTGGACAAGGAAATAACTAGACATAACTCTTCCTGAAGTACCTGTAATGAAACCAGAGATAGATAGATAGATAGATAGATAGATAGACACACAGACAGATGTGTACATGTATACAAATGCATAGACAGAGAGACACCAAAATTGCCTTGTTTTAACAATATATTTGCACCACTTATCTTTATATCTATCGGGAAGACCTCATTTAGGCTTTTTAGTAGCTGAAGGGGACTTATAAAAAGGAGGGAGAGGGACTTTTTATATGGTCAGATAGCAATGGGACAAGAAGTAATGGTCAGCATATTCTGTGATTTTGATTAGATTAGATAAGATATGAGGGAGAAATTCTTTACTCAGAGGGTGATGAGGCAGTGGAACAGATTGTCCAGAGAAGCAGTGGACACCTCATCCCTGGAAGTGTTCAAGGTCAGGTTGGATGAGGCCCTGAACAATCTGATCGTGGCTTCTCTTCCCATGGCAGGGGAATTGGAACTAGATGGATGTTAAAGGTCTGTTTTAATCCAAGCCATTCTATGATTCTCTGAAATAAAAAAACTAGTATTTCTTTAGGAGAACATTCATGAAGCTCAAACAGTGCAGTAGTAATTTCTCTGTTTCCATAAAATTCCCAGCATTTACAATCAGAAAGGGTTTTTTTCAGGCAGGCAGAAGATAAAATTACATACAAGTCCATCAAAAACATAAGCTTTATTTTTCTCTTTTTGTAAACATCTGTGCAATATACACTTAGTAACTGGCCATTTTACCCTTTTCTACAGAATGGATTGATTTTTTTGACCAGAATATTTCGTGTTTTGACCTCCTCCAGACCTCAATCTATCCAAGATATGCTTTAAACAGTGTTGTGAGCTCATTCATTTTTTAAATCGACACACACACACACAGATACATCTCATGGAGACCTGCCACTGTTGTGTACCTGCTTCTTAAAAACTATATGGAAAATATTTATTCATTTTAAAAAAAGTTAACTCCAGAAAAGAATTCAAATTGGCGGAAGCTTGAGTTTTACACTAAGGTCTGTGGAACTTGTGGTTTTGTTTATTTTGAACTGTTATCTTAATTTGTACATCAGCTTCCAAAAATATTTTACTATTCAATCAAATTCTTATGCATTTTAAATACCCGTCAAGTCCCCCTGACCTAATATAGCCCTAATGAATACTTGTATTTGCCAGACTGAATGTCCATTCTGTTTCATGATGCAGTTTTGCATTTTATGCCCTTTGTTATTCAAATGAGCTTCTGATAAGTGATGAATATGAGCCAGTATTTAGCTTTAATTAATTGCATAGGGTAATCAGATATGGCCAAACGGCTGTGTGGTGTCTACAAAGCTTATATATAGTTTCTTTTCTTTTTTGTATTTTTCAGACTTAAATATGCATAAAATACTTAGAAGATAATTCAAATATACAGGATAGTTAATAAAGATCTCAGTAATGACCTGGTACAGAAAATGAGGCATTTATTATTCTACAGACATCCACAGCTGTTAGATTTTTTTACTTCTGAATGCATCATTCTGAAGCCAGCTTAAAAGTTAATATAGCAAATTGACATAGATCTACTCTCATTTATTACATTTCTGTAAGTGAGAACATCTATAGGAATTCTTCACACAGCTAATTAGATTTGCCTTTGGCAATGTCTGTGGTGTGTATCTTGAACATTAAATGAACTGTTGCCATCAAACTTCGTTAACAGGGCAGCAGTGCTTTATCTGATGCATTTTCATGTTCACATTTCAACTTCAGATTAGATTGAGTTCCTGAATAAACAGGTTCAGCTCAATTTAGCTCAGCAGAATTGTACCCAAAATAAAATCAGCTTTGAATGTGGCTTGTTGTGTCATTTGAGGTTACATACTATCTTAAAGTCTGAGTACAACTTTCACAAAATGGTCTTTGCAATGAATGCTTTGAGATTTTAATGCTTGTTTATAACAAATCCTCAACATTTGATCTAAATATAAAGAGACAGGACTTTTGATGGACTTTTTGAAGTTCCATGAGAGAAGAAATTAGTCTCATGGCAATGAGCAGTATGAAATAGTAATAACAAGATGTCTCAGTACCACCGGACTACACGCTAATGGAAGTGCAAAGATCTGGAGAAGAGTGCCTTTACAACTCTGAGCTATACATGCGAATACAAAGAGACCTGGTGAATGAAGGGATAATAGGAAAAGAAAATGAGGAAGCTTGAAAAGACCTGAAAAATACATAGATGTGAAATACAGTAAAATCAATTAGAAAGATGTAACCCAAAGCAGAATAAGCTTTTCAGTGATAACATTCAGAGTTTAGCAGAGATGGAAGCATCCTGAGCTGGATAGCGATAGACTTAGATATTTCTTTTATCTTAGCTGGCTCAAAAAAATGTGTGGAATGTTTCATTTGGCTTCAAAGTGATAAAATGTCTCAGTAGAATGGCTTATAAAAGCAGCCTTGTAATTAATGTGAGCTGATACCAAGATACAGGATTATAGATTTACCTATTTCTGATCTCCTCTATTCCCTCCTCTATAACACAGAAAGCCATAAATGTCTCTCCAAAAGTAGTACCTAAAAATGCCTCCCGGAAAGGCAGTGCCCATTTAAGAGATTAGAAAATTCTTCTTTGGGTATCTGATGCTAGCTGAACTTGTATTATCACAGAATCACAGAATGGCTTGAATCGTAAGGAACCTTAATGATCATCTAATTCTAAACCCACTGCCATGGCCACAGCCACCTTCCACTACACCATCCAACCTGGCTGTGAACAATTCCAGGGATGGGACATCTACAATTTCTCTGGCACCCTCTTCCAATGCCTCACCACTCTCACAGTAAAAAATTACTCCCTCATGTCTAATCAAAACTTACCCTCTTTCAGTTTAGGTCTAATTTTAAGACAGTTTAATTTTCAGAGAAGTGTGTCTAACACAATGAGGCAGGCAGGCAGGAAAGAGGGTCTTTGCTCCTTTGCTACCACTAGCTGGTATATTTATACAAGAAGCAGGTAAAACCTCTCCTGTTGGTGATAAAAGCTAACTACAGCTGATGGTCACTTCGGGGATAAATAGTTGTCCTAGGTTACAATGTAAGATGTAACAAAAAAACCATGTATTCTATTATCATCTTCACAAGCTGTTAAAGCAGGTGGGGCAATGTTCGTTATCTCCTATCATGACTCATCCCTGATAACTCCCTCTGGGATTTATCTCTGTTGAATGGGCAACGAAGGACCCACCATATGGCTCACAGAATTACATCAACCCATTGTGAGATGCTCCGCCCAGGGGGGAGGAGCCAAGAATTCCCACCTGGATATAATCTGGGGTTTGGAACAGCACAAGCAGCTTTTCCCACTGGATTCTCAGTGGACTAGAACTACATAGCCACCACTGGACCTTCTGAGGAAGACAGGTTCCTTCTACAGGATCACTGCTTCAACAGAACCACATCCATCTCTTCAGGAGGACTGCAGCCACCACTTTATTGGACTGCTACCACCACCCTGCCTGACAGGGTGTCAGGCTGTATCCTGACTCTGTCAGTTTAAACCAGTGTTTCCTGCCTTTGTTTTTAATTTTTGTATTAAATTGTTATTCTGACTTGGTGTCCGGTTTGTTTTCAAACTAGTACAATGGTATCTCCTCAATGTGGAACTTTAACAATCCCATTGCAACTAATATTCGTCATATATATTTGTCAGGATGAGGTGGGACAGAGACTCTACAATTAAGAATTTATATAGTGGAGGTCTCCTGAAAGTGGTTTCTCAACTGGTTTACCCACTCAAATTTAGTACATCTCATGATGTGCTGTTTGGAGTCTCACTACTGAGCTGGTTAACTCAGTTTCATCTTTAATGAACAAATGTGTGCATGGACTGCAAGTATATCCTCCAGAGCTTGTAACACTGCCTTTCTTGCCAGCACTCTAAACACAGAGCATTAAAAGCTGTAAGATACGAAGAAGAAATATTTTTCTCTTTTTTCTTCCCCTTTTCTTTTTAACAATGCATCTTTAGAAGTCCACTGCTGAAAAAGTGATAGGGGAAGCTTGACTGGAGCTCGCCTTTGATTACAGCAAAGAGAATATTTTCATTTCCTAAAACTGTAAACTAGATATCAGCACTCTAATTAAACTGAAATTAAAAAATATGTATTTGAAATTATTAATAAATTATAGAATGGTTTAAATGTTTTTCATGAGGCAAAAGCAAGTTTGAAACTAACAGCAGTCCCTTCTCTGGGGCAAGCAAGAACAAAGAATCGCTTGGAATTAAATACTTCTGTACAATCCCTAGGTAAACCACGTTTTAAAAGCATTAGTTCATGTACTGAGAAATACATCTTCAAGGGTAGATCATTGTGGATGGGTATTTTATGTCCAGAGACTATGTTGCTTCATAACAGGTTTGAAAGGAGGAGGGTTGTTTGGGGTCTTTTTTATTTAGACTGGTCACAATGTTTTTTCTCAAGTGTTTTAACCAAACAATGGAATTCTGTTTCCATTTCTGTTCTGAAAGCAAGTGAAAAACCACAATTATGTATGGACTGAATTCCACTATAGGATGTTAAATGATTGATGTTGAGTAATTTAGCTGCAGAACAAGATGTGTTGTTTGGGTTAGCTGTAGATTCTTTTTTTCATTTCCTTGTAAGGCAAGCCTGTTATTTAAGGAAATAAATGGACAAAGGAAGAGTAAGGTTACACACCTCAATTAATAGTATCTTGCAGGTCCCTTGACTCTTTGTGTTGCATGCTTTAAGCTCACAGAACATTGCACTGTGTAAGAAAGAGAAAACATTTATAATTGAAAGGCATGCTAGAGGAAAAGACAATATTTTTATTGAGTGTGTATCTCTCTTGCTATGAATAGTTCCCTGAGACATACCCTAACCCCTTGTTAGCTAAAAATGCTAAAAAATCCCTAACAAGTACCAAAAAAATTATGAAAATCTGCAGGCTATCACAATATCAATAACAATCTCCAGGGAAGATTGGTTTTGGAACTTGATTTTGATTGACCAGTACTTTGTTTAAACTCTATAAAGGTGTTTGTGTACAAAATGCTCTGGAAGCAGTGCTATTGCTTTCTGTCTGGCATGGTGATTTTGATATCCTTTTTTGTCAGCCTTAATAATTTCTAGCACATTTTCATGGTTATCCTGTCCAGGTACTTGAAAACTGTTACCTTATCCTGCTAAGTTGTCAGACCAAGTTATCAACATTCAGCTCCTTGAACAAAGCCCTATAAGTCAGTCGCTCTACCCCTCTATATTCTTTCCAGCTCCTGACCTTTGTTAGGAATCTGAGAGCACAGACTGGGGATTCAGAGGTTTGCTCTTATACATGGTTGAAAACATGTTCCAGTTTTTATTCAATCTTTAATCAACCATGAGTTTCAGACCTAACAATAAACCTGTCTTTAACTGTCAAACCACATTATAATTCAGGTGGGAAGAAAGATTCACACTAACTCTGTGGTAGTCAGTGATTTCACATTTTAATTGCTGTTGACCAAACTATGCAAGTGGTACTTACCAAACTGCTCTTTCCTTTAAGCTGAGCTGCTAAGGAAAACACAGCATTCCAAGAAGCACAAAACCTGAGGTTTATATTTTCTTTCCAAAGACATTATCTGCTTCAGCTACTCACTAAAAGCAAAGATTCTTTTTCTTTCAGTTTAAGGGTAAAAGTGATGAGCTCATGTACTAGGTGATTTCATTGGGCATGCCAGCAAGTTACACTGGCAAAGGATATGTCCTTATTGCTACTGACAGCCATCAAAGAAAGAGCTCTCACTACAGACAAAATGCTTTCTTAACTGAATGACCAGTATGTGGGCCCTGCAAGAGAAAGGAAAGGTCATTTGGATTAGAGAATGAATGCCAAGAGAGCAAGTGTTTCCCTTCTGATTTTGCACCATAAGTTGGTTCAAATCCGTTGTCATTTAGCGCTAGAGACAGAATTATGACCTTTAGAATCTGTTCCCTTTGGAAGAGCTAATAATGATGATAAAAGGAGATGGTTTCATCACCAGCAAGTGCTTAGAGCCGTACTCTGCCTTGCACAATTCCTTGTGAAAAAATTAACTCCTCACTAATTTTTGTGACTTAAGCAGCAAGCAGCCTTAGCAGAGGAAGACTAGAAGTCTATGGCCAGAAAATCTGAGGTGAAACATTTGCCTTAATTTAGTTATCCACTATCATTTGAGCCACCCTAGGGCAAACAACCTGGCCAGCTGTTGCCAATCCAGAAGACACTGCTCCAATTAAGTCCTGTGATATATGTACAAGCTTTGTTTGGTTGCCTCAGACACCATAAAGAATTTTAAATGTCACTAGGTAACAATGTGGAGGCAATTGAATCATCAAATGGATAGAAAACAGAGCTTGATAGAAAATGGGCTTGAAGCATGTGAATATTCATGCTGCATAGAGGAATATACATTTCATTCATTTAGGCAAACCATGCCATAAGCATTCCTATTGGAGGCAATGGCAACGCTCCCATTGATTAAACCAGATTAAAATCTTACCCTTAGCTGTGCTATGAATATTTAATCAAATGAATTGGACCACAGTGAACACCTATGTGCCCCGTGATCCACTCAAGAAAGATCTTTACCTAAAGGTAGCTTTCATTTTTTATGAACTAGCAAAAGGAGGCTGGCTTCCTACCAAATCCATTTAACTTTATTGTCTTTTTCTTTCTCTTCAGCTCATGCCATTTCCTGCTCTTTTTATCAGTTTTACTGGCCCTTAAGATAAAAACACATATTGTGGATGTGTTCGGTCCCATTTTTCTTAGTTGTCTACCAGAAAAATGGAAAAAAAACTTTATAAACCTCCCAATTTTTGCCTTTTCTAATGGTTTTAGTTAAGAAAAAACTAATATTTGGGAGCAGTGATCTTGAGGATTCCCTGTTATTTTCCAGACCTCTGTTGTGGTGTATCTGAGACTAACTTAGAAATTCAGAAATAGTGGTAATAGTAATCATAATAACAATTAGTCATAGTAGTAGCAATAGTAATGCTAATGAAGTTCTCTCTGCTTCTGGAAAGCTGAAAAGCAAATTTGGACATTATTTGGAGGAAGCAAAAATGGTGAACAAAGGAGAAGTTATTGTCTTCCTTTTTAAGGACTGCAGTGGAACAAATTAAAAGCAATTTGAAAATACAGAGATCATTTCAGTGGCTTACATTGATAAATGAGACTCAGAGTCAAACCCAATCAAAGGCGACTAGCGACATTCCAACTGGGGTTGAGCTGACCTTTATTTTGATGTGTTATGCTCTGCTGACTTGGTGGAGGAAGGGCATTTCAGACAGAATTTTCAGCTGGTTCACTGATTCATGTTTGTTTGTGGGGCTGATATATTACTGGCTGTATAAATTGTTTAGTGCCACAAGTATGATTATTAGCAGCAGGAACAAGAGGGTAACCACATGTGGATTGCCTAATCATTATTTATCTTGTGGCTTAGCAGAATAAAATGCTAGACAATTTATTTCAGCTTTCAGTTAGCCCATCCTTACTTTGACCTGTGTCTGCTGTTGTTCTGAAGACACAAAGCATAAGGAATATTTGTTTTTCACAGAACAAAGCCATTGTTTGTGCCTCAGACCAAAATGACAGCATATAGTATTATGAGCAATGACATTATGGAGACAGTCTGATGGAACTGGGAGTGCTCACTATGTACTGAACATGCATCAGCTGTCAGTGCCTGACGGGGGACATTCAGTGAGTTACTTTGTTATCAATACTCAAATTTGCCTCAGTCAGTTTCCAATGTCTTGTCATTGAAATCTCATTCTGTACATTTTTCTTAACCTTGTAAGCCTTTAAAACATAGCATAGAAACCTGCAGAATTGTGAGATTTTTCTTGGACTCATTTTCTCAGAATGTCCTACAAAAACTTCAGAATGCGACTCTATGCTTTAATTTGAGCTGTGTGAATTGCATGTGCTGTGAGTACAAAACTGCTAGAGATACTTACCTAAAACTCTAGAAGTAAATCAAACTGAAATCTTTTGGGTTGCAGTTTTCCTAATGGCATCAGAGAATAGAGTTAAGGGGGATCAGAACAGGAAAAAGGATATAGACTTAGCAGAAATCTTTAATCCTTGGTATGCAGTACCATTCCTAAACAGATTTAACCCGGAGAATTTAGATCCTTGTGGCTTGCAGCCTTTTTTTTTTTTTCTGGGTTAAACTTAGTCAAGATATTCAAAATCTGTGATGGAAAACAAACATTAAAGATCCTGTTTCAAAGCTAGAAGACACATATACGTGCAGCAGGATTATTTATGATCAGCTTATAAAAGATCTATCCTCAAATGCAGTAACTCTAACCAAAGTATTTGTAGTCCGATCATGGATATTGCCTCAATGTAAAACGAATGTTCAAAGAGTAAATTACACTGTGTAAATTGCTTATCCACTTTCACTCTGTAACCAGTGTCACATAGATTTTCAAAGAGCTGGATCAACTGTCCTATCCTTCTATTAGCTGACAACATTTTTATGATAAGAAAATTCCCTTTGCAGGAGTGCCTTCACCTTTCTTATCTTTCCCTTTTTTTCTGTTGTTTTATTTTTTTCTTTTAACACAAGGACGTTTTTTAAAAAATAAGCAGATAAAGCTATTTTCTTTGTTTCCTTATTGTTCAAGAAAACATTTTAATTTGATCAACTGTTTACACCAGCAGCCTAGTTTCAGATCTGAAAGCTTATACAATCAAACCAAATGAGGGCATCTATCTCAACAGCCTGAGCTGCAAGCAGCACTCCTTCCCAACCAGTTCTCATCTTACATCACAAATGGAGCAATACAGCAGCAGCAAGAAGTTTTCTGAAGTGTAGAAGGCTACCTGTAAAAATATTCTCTTAATATTGAGCACCTATATTTTCATATTGTCTACATTTTTTTATCTCATCATACTAAAAATATACTTCCCTCTTTCTCTTGTAGAAGATAAATGTAATGAGAGCTAATACTTAAAAATATAGAAAATGCTTTATCTACCTATTTAGAAAGAAATATTAAATCTTTCTTACAGATAAAATTTTGCTTCAAATAAGGTAGATAGAAAAAAAAATTAGAAGTTTTTCATGCATCATTGACATTTTACATGTTATCTGCTACTTAGAGAACAGCGGATGAGGGACAATTGTCCTTAAAGCAAAGACTGTACAGGTCATCAGTTCTGGATTTCATTTTTCTTTATTTTTTCCCATGAATCTATTTATTTTTGGAATTAACATTAGAAAATTAAACCCAAAGTATTTTCTCCTATTCCTCGCCATCTTAGTCCCGAACATAGGACATTCCTTTCATGCACAATATTAAGATGGCCCTACTTAATCTGTAGGTCAAGCCTTTAATCAGGTTTTAAAAGGCTCTTTGCTGTATTTGCATAATGCACATTGCTAAGCCATAGCTAATGTGGCAGGCTGAGCTAGAGCCCAGGGTTTTTTGGATCCCAAACTTCTCCCATTTTTGCCATCTCTACAATTTTAAAAATATACTCATTTACAACTGCTTTTTAAAAGAAAAATGAAACTTGCAAACCTGCCAAAATAACGACATTCTGCTGCTTTTGCTTTTAAAGGAGGATAGTTTTTTCTGTATTCCTAATGCAATTTTGTACATTTGGGTGTTGAAGGAATCAATTTTCTACAGAGATGGCAATACTTTTCAATAAGAAATGAAACCTCTACATCTTTCTGCTCAGCAGTTGGTTCATTCTGCACACTTTTCTTCATTTTGCACAGTTTACTGCGGCAGTCAACATTCTCTTGGTCATCACTGCTACAAGTATGTACAGTTCATAATACAATAGAGATTAGCCTTAGAGCAATATAATCACATGGAAAACAAATCAAACCAAAAATTTTCCTACTCATTTTGCCTTAAAATCCCTGCCTTATTGTCTGCCCCAGCAGAGTTGGAATGCATGAGACTTTCCTTTTCTCATGAAACCTTCTCTGTAGAGGATAGAGCGGATTGGTTCATGGTCTGCTCCCGGAGAGATGGAAAGACAGCACCACAGGCCAGAACATGGCACTCCCTAATTTAAGCCCAGCTCCTAATTTTAGAGATGAAGCCCTGGGAGGAGTGAGAGGGAGTGAAGTTATACCCTTCCCTCCCCTTTTCCTATTTGTACTATGCAAAAGGCAGAGAGTGGCATCACCATGTGACACTGGTCACTCTTAAGCAGGTGCTCTGCATTGAGCAGATCTTCCTCCCTGTGGCTGACAGCAACTTGCCTTGATGCTCAGAGTTAGAGGTTCATCCCCAGGATAAGTATTTCCTCCAAGTAGCTGCTGTAATTGCGTCACCATTTGGAGGAGCTCAGACCACCCCATGATGAGCACAGGGTACATAGGCTCCTCTCTGAGGGTTTTGAATGGTAGTGTAACAGCCATGTAAACCAGGGATCAGTTCTGCAGCTCTGAAAGTATTTTCTGAGCTATATTCCATGTGCCCATTTCCTCACTGCAAAACCAAAAGCATACTTTCCAGTATATTTGGATTATTTTCAACAGCACTTAGGAAAAGAAAGAAATGGGTCTTCAAGGTGAGCTGCTGTGATAGCTTTTATAAGGAAACAGTTACTCTTTATTATAAGGAAACAGTTACTCTTTATTTGGTTTTGGAGTGTCTAGCTGTATTATATGGTAAAATTCTATAACAAAATTTCACTACTAGTGCCCATTAAATTAAATGTTTATGGTGTGACCTGGGAAAAGATGAAATAGAGACACTAATACTTCCAAAAAACAGTGATTACATTATGTTCTGCATTTCAGTGGCTGGTTTCCAACATGCAGAGAGTGTTTGCAAGCACAGCTCAGGGGAACTTTGTCAGCCTGATTTTAAGTGATGTAATAGGTTTTTTGAACACAGGCAATAAGAATTTAGGTCACCCTTTTGGCCTTGAAACAACTAATGTAGAGTCTGGCTCACAGTCATACCAAGCAAGGAGCTATAACAATTTGCTGCCTCCATTTGACCACTGATTCTTTTGTCAGCTATCACAGCTCCCATTGTAGAGCTGGCTGAATAAATCTACTGACTTGCCACAACCATAACTTTCTGTATTTATAGAGACCAGCAATGATTACAGTTGCAAACATCTCTAAGATTAGCACAGGGAGGGAAGGACCTTGATTCCAGTTCCAATGTGGAGTTAGCCGATGTGGTTGAAGAGATTACTTCCCCCCAAGATGGGGACAGCAAAAGCTAAAGTCCATTGCAGGTAAACTCAGTAGACTATGAATCCAACCTAACTCTCTATATCAGGCAGTATTTAGCCTGAAATATTTTAAAGCAGTATGTGCAAAAGGATTAAATCGCTCACAGAAGTCTAGCCCCTGGAATACCAGTAACTGTTCCATTGGAAAGATTTCATTTTTAATTCAGCTTGGCACTGATTTACCCCAAAACTTTGAGTTGGATTAGGACCCTAGTAATGGTCCAAATGCACTATGAAACCTACACACATCTTGTTGCTTGAATGTTTACAGAAAGCTAGTCACACAATCACAGAATCACAGAACTGTTTAGGTTGGAAAAGACCCCTAAGATCACCAAATCCAACTGTTAACCTGACACTGCCAAGTTCACAACTAAATTATGACACTAAACATCACATTTACATATATTTAAAATGCCTCCAGGGATGGTGACTCAACCTTCCCTGGGCAGCCTGTTACAGTTCTTGATAGTCAAGTTATTCCAAAATTCTGAAGTGCAGAGGTGTTTGCGACTGAGCTCATCTGGTATTGAAGCAAACACATAATAACTGTGGTGCTTAGAAAAGATACTTACAATAGCATGCACAAATTGGCCTGCCTATGGAGCACACTGCTGTGGAACTTCAGGTGCAAGAGGCCTGTGAACTTTGCTGTGACTGCGTTCTCTGTGTTTGTAGCTATGCTCCATTAGCTGTGATAATTGCCTCTGATTAATCAAAGCTAACACACCAAGGTGCTTTATAGAAAAACAATTTCTATCAATTTGGTACCACTGCAAATTGCACTCTGGGGTCCACATTCAGCTGAAGTGGTTTGAGAGTAGTCTAATTCAAAAGATTCTGTTGAACCCCAGTGCACTTCACTAGATTGATCTTCCAGGGTTTCTCATCACTTTGGTTCTTATAACTTATCCTATTCAATCTCTCCTTTTACAACTTTTTATTAAATTCTTTTCAAGCTATCAGCAGATTCCATGGAAGATTTTGAGTGAAATCAGCCATAAAATTATTTACCTTAGTGTCCTCCTTTCCTTATTTCTAGGAATACACTGGAAGGAAAAAATATCTCCCTCTGGTTACTGTGGAGTACAAGAACGTCATAATGCAAAATGTGTACTGCCTGCAAGAATGTGAAGATCAGTTGCTTGCTAGATTATGCACAGATCATAAGCCACTTAATTTGAATAGTTTTGATTGCAGATAATAGATAATTATTGATATTTTCTGCCATTTTAACTAACTGAATTGTATCTGAAAAGCAATAGGTATTATTCCAAAAATCGTTTCTTCTCCAGCTACGATTGTAAACATCATTTATTTCATACTTTTAGTTAGTGGCCTTTACACCACCTGAGACCTGCAGTATTTTCAGCTGTGAGGCAAAATGAATGTATGGATGTTAAAACACACAGGAGGCAGTTCCATGCCTCTCATGAGGGAGTTGGCTTCATTTGGTAGAGCGCCTGAGCGCAGACCAAAAAATTACCATCATACAGCATCTACAGCTGATTCTTATTCTGGCAGTCCATATTCTTGCCCTTGATATGGACTTTAAATAACATATCATTTCCCCATAATGAGAAAATGCATCATAATAATAGAAAACCTGTGAGTGCTTGTAGTGTTAACCATGAGCAGCTGATACCTTTTATAATCTAATGTCTTTTCATCATAAGTAAAAGAGATTCCTGCTATATAGGACTGCTCTAGAAAAACTCAGATCAGAGTAATAGTTCAGATCATAGAATATCTGAAGTCTGGTAAATTCACTATGCCAAAATAATTTTTTACCATGGATCATCATCCACCATGTTAGGAAAAATGTGCTCCACATTCTATTTTTTTAAGAACCATTTAGCTGTACTTTCTTTTCAGCTGCATCTCTCTTCTTGCCTTGTCTTGTGCATTGCTACTGTGCAACATCCTACTTCCCTGCACATAGAACCACAAATATGGTGTGGTCTCATGTGAGTGAATGAGGGATCTACCTTTCTCTGTTAGTTGAATAAGGTTCTTAAATACATGATGTCAAAGGAGTTGGTGTCTCATCTATGTCTTCTTGACAGGAAGAGGCAAATGAGATGTGAAATTCCGTCTTACAGGATGCTGCAGGTCCTGACAGGTGCCTTGTTACCTTTCCTTTTTAACGTTGTAGGAACAAGAAGGAGCCAGATATGTGGAAAGGAACGGGTATATACCCTCTGGGTATATATGAGGGGAGTACCTGAAGCACAACTTTAGTTTCATTGGAACTACACAGAAGCAATTATACTCACTGGACTGACACCTTGAAATGTGGAGTTCATGTCCAGATTTCCTGTTCCTCCCTTGGGTGATGCACAAACCAACTCACCAGATCAGACATATTTATGAAGGAAATATATTCAATAAGCACTTCTGTAAGTTTAAAGCTTATACTAGAAAGACCAGATCCAAGGCTTTGATACTGTCATATAAATTGTATAAACAAATGGTATCACAAAATTTTAATTGGATTTTTCAGCTCTCCAAAAGATTTTAAAACCCATGGGGGGATTCATTTTGGTAATCTGTCAAGCCTTCCAGCAAAACTTTCCATTTCTGTTGCCAAAGTAAGCAATAACACATTTCAAATATGAGGATCTAAATACTCAGTTTTTTGGAGGTTTTTTGTTTGTTCTTTTTAGAGGAAAACAAGTTAAGTGTATGAAAGATTGAAAAGGAGATAACAATGTAAAGTTCTTGCAGATCTGCATACAATTATCCTGCTTCAGTGAGATAACTGAAATTTAATCATGTGGAAAGAGTTGAACTGTTTTATGAAGTAGTAATTCCTAGGAAGTTTGAGAATAGGAAAGCAGAAGCAATATATCTAATCTGCATTCTGTTGGTTTTCTGGGGGGTGTGTATGTTTTACAGTTGCTTTAGTTTTGCGTCAGTAACCTGTCCTTGTAGAGTCCATTTTTTTGATTATTATTCAGTGCTTGCAAAAGGATGTGCTTTCTTGTTTTTATATTTTTTGTGTATATTCTTGTACTGCATACCCTCTACACTGTTATTGATGCCAAGCTGATTTACCTGCTCAGACTAAATTTGCACACAATGTTTGAGATGCCAAACATTTAATTATATCCTCACTCAGATGCTTCTTTTTATGAAGCATTTTCTATAAAGCACTTAGTTTTCCAGTGTCAATTCTGATAGCAAAAAAAGCCTTGGTTATGGTGTGATAGATATTTCAAAGTGTCAGAAACCATCCCAGAGCTGGGCTGACGCTTTAAAGTCAAGTCCACTGTGGGTTCTGTTCCAGGAAACAGGCATAATCCAAACCTCACCCCAAGAAGAAGGTCTGAGGCAGTGACTCCCATACTGAGTTCAGAATTTCCTTTGCTTTATTCCATTTGTTGCTAAGTAGGTAGTATTAGTTTTCATTAGGTAGATTTTTTGATCAACTGGCTTTTGTTTAAGTAGAGGGGTGAAGAATTTTTATTATGTAATAAGCAGATGAAGTTTTTTTTATGTAATCTAAGTAGTTTATGTAGCAGAATGAAGGAGGGAAGGTACTTTTCTCACTCTCACATTCCTCTGCTTATAGGTTATGAGGCATTCAGCTTCTGAGTCACTGTGAAATCTGAAGAGCCCTTGTGAAGCTATGTTGTCTTTTGATTTCCTAGCTCATTTGATTCTTGTCCAGCTCTCAGTCTCACTTTTTTTTTTTGGTTGGTTTTTTGATTTAAGAGCACTTCTCACCTTCGTTCACCTTGCATATAAATTTTCTTCATGGTAGATATGACCCTCCTACTCTGAGTTTTATTTCAGAAAAAATTGGCCAAGTCAGTGAGAAAGTATCTAATCAGTATATTAACTTTTTTCTTAATATATAACTACTCAACATTGTTTACTGACTATATTTTTTTAAGTTAGAGTTCTTGAAGATTTATTTAATTAATTTACCCACATCTGTAATTTTGAATACCACAAAATAACAGAATATTCTGAGTTGGAAGGGACCCACTAAGATCACCAAAGTCCAAATACTAGTCCTGCACAGGACACCCCAAGAGTCACACCATGTGCCTGAGAGCGTTGTCTAAACACTTCTTGGACTCTTGTCAGGCTTGGTGCTATGACCACTTCCCTGGGGAGCCTGTTCCAGTGCCCAGCAACTCTCTGGGGGCAGAACCTTTCTTTAATGCCCAATCTAAGCCCCTTCTGACACAACTTCAGGCCATTCCCTCAGGGAATGACGGCCTCAAAATGAAAACATTTTTAAAAACCCCAAACCAACCAACCAGCCAATATATTTTTAAACCCCCCCCCCCCCAAAAAAAAGCTGATATTTCTTCTGTTTCATAAAGAATTTAGATTTCTCTTCTGATTAATAAAGAACACACATGAAGCCAGCAGTATTGTGGGGGAAGTTAAATACCTTTCACAACAACGTTTTTGACAATTATTTTCTGATGATGACAAAATCCTGCAAGAATTAATAAGAATGAGGTGCCCATAGGTAAAGGTTTTGTCAGGAACTAAACATTTGTAACATTTCCTGAACTAAATGAGAAATTCTATTTTCCAATCAGACAGATATCTGGAAGGTATAGTAAGGACTTTGCCCCCCAAAATGCAAAATGGGTGTAAGAATTTCTTCTTTTTTATTTTTAAATTCAACTTAGCAAGCCTTCCTCCTAGACTCCATATATTACTTCTAAGCATTCACAGAATCAATTTTTATCTCTGTATTGTAAAATCCACATTGTCTAGCACATGGCTTGCCTACAGCCTCTGTGTGGATTGCTAGCAGTATATCTGTATCATATTTCTCCGAATAGACGTAATATGCCTGAAAGTCTGCATAATAATATGCCCTTTACTGCTCTTTTAAATGCCTGCATCTTCGAAATAAGCAGTCTCTGAACAGACTATGGCCTGCCTCTCTGTATTTTGTGATATGCAGCACCCAGCCTAGGACTGTGGCATGCATTGCTAATAAAGTCAGTGACAAACTGTACATTTTCTAGGGTATCATCAGCTACAAAATCATTCTGAAGCATATCACTTTCATAAAAAAGTATAATTCAACCAGCACACACATGTAGGAGCTAACCTATGCCATTGGAAAGCATAAACCAGCATCATTTTCACAAAGTTTTCACATCCTTCTCATTGCAAAAGACTTTCACCTTCTTCATGTGGCGTACAAAAGGATTATTTTCTCTTTAGCTTCCAGGCAGAGCAGTAGGATATGCAGAAAGTCTTCTTTGTCAACTCACTCCTGGCATCTGAAATGAAAATTATAGGTTTTTTTACTATCCATTTACCAAAGAAGAAGTAAAATCAGGAAAAAAAAAAAAAAAGAAAGAAACATTCATGCTCACCTCACATCAGGAAAAAATATGTTATTGCTAGAGTGGAAACACAGAAAATAAAGAACAATCAGATTTATAAGAGCATAGAAAAGCAGTAAAAATTGGGCCATGCTTCTGGGGGAAATTATGATACAGGGAGTAAGGAAATATATACAAAAGGAGACAAACTGAAAAGCTAATGGTTGTGAGCAAAGTTTTTTACAGGTCTAAACCCATAAAAGAATTAATATTCTCCAAGTTTCCTTACATGTGTCTGCAGTGATGAACTCACAAGTGACAGCAAGAGAAAACATAAGAAATGCCCTGGATATATGGGGAGATATACCAGTGAGATTTGCAATTTAATCAGATTTTGGTAACCTGGAACACTCAGATCATAAATTATTTGAAAAAACCTTCTCATGAATCCTTCCTTAATTGCTTCCCCCTGAAGGGCTGTTCCTAATCTTCCGCCCTCTTGCCATGGTTTTGCTGCACTGCCATTTTCCCACCACCTGTAGAACCTAAGAAAGTCTAGTTGTTGCTTCACAGCACTAGATTTAAGATTCCCAATCTCATTACCAACTTCTTCAGGAACTCGCTCTCTTTTCCCATTCCCAGCAATCAGACCTCCATGGAAAGAGCATTTCTGTGTAACAGCTGTCATTGGAAAAGGTCTTCAAACTTTTCTAAGTCTACTGAAATCTACATCCAAATTCCAACCCCCAAATACTTTCAACTTAGTTCTCCTTTATTTGTTCCTTTATGAACCATGCCATTCTGACTTCCAGTATGATATGTATACTGCAAAATAAAACCTAAGTGAAGGCATCTCTGCTTCAGGTGAGGCCAGGTAAGATTCTGTGCACCTCATCATCTGCAACGTGTGCACTGCTCTGCCAGAGCTGCATCTGGGCAAAGCTCAAATTGTCTGATCTCACCCACATTTACTCTCTGATACTTGAAAAACTGGCAGTGTTTAGCAGGGACACCTTGCAGGTGGGTGGTAACACTGGAATGGGAAGAAGTTCTTGAGGGTGTGTCCTACACACAGTAGGTCTGATCACACTCAAAAAAAGCTGTATTGCTGTGTTCCCTGGTGTGTATCAACATGCTCGCAGTTTCAGTCAACTTTCAGTTCCAGCTTTGGCATAAGCAACTATGAAACAGACTAATATTTTTCAGGAATTTGGCGTGTTCTAATTGTATCTCATCTGGAGAACAACTGCCTGACTTTGGGAATTTCAAATGAAGAAGTTAGTGAAATACCAGCCATTCCTTTTCATGTTGAATATTTTTCTTCTTTTTCAAGGTGTCACCTAAATTCCAGTGATATACTTAGGAACAGTTAGATTTGCTTTCATGGAGCTCCATTTCTGTTGAAAGTACCTGCCTTAGGTAAGAAACATGTAATCATTGCTTATTCTGTAGCAACCAAAGCATCTACCATGTATAGACAGCTGTTCACTAATGTTGCCACCAACTCAGGTTTGGTCCCATATTTCAAGTTTTCTATCTCTCTGCCTTAATCCAGGGACAACGATTCATTTGCTGAATTTTGAATTAGTCAAGGTTGTAGCATTTAACCTATGTCCACCCATGCCACAATTTGTAGCCGAACATACCAAAAAGGAGACTCGTGGGGAAACCTCAGAGCCTTGTATAGAATGATTAGAAATTTCACATGACATTTGTAAATAGTATGACCCAATAATCATCATTCAAATAATAATGGAAATTTGGAGTCAGATTTCTGCCTGGACTTACTCTCTGAAGAAGTAATTCATGGAACAGCATACAGAAGAGTCAAGCAATAGAATATATGAGGCATTTGCTATCTCTCAGCACAAATTCAAAGGATCCCTGAGATGAGGCAGAAGTTACATTCATTCAGTCTCAGGTCAATCCCAGACATCTTTGTCAGGAGATGTGTGTGTCAGCAGGGTCTTTGACCACAGTGGAACATTTTGCCTACAGCAAGTGTAATTAGCTGAAATTGCTGTTAAGTGTAAGTACAGTCTATGGCTAATGTACCTTAGAAGATGATATGCAATTGTCATAACCAGACTATCTGCTATCCTTTCAAGTTCAAGGAGTCTTCTCAGAATCATGATTTCCAGAGATATAGACACTCTCAACAATTGGAAAGGAAACTTGAATTACTTTTTGCACTCACTGTTTTTTATTAACAAGAGCAGTTTAGGAAATGATGGACTCAGTTTCTAGCCCACTAGAGATGTCCATTTAATAGGAAATCACATTTCAAAAAGATGAGTTCTTGGGCAAATGTAGTAGAACAGAAAAAATTGCAGGAAAAGTCACAGTACCAGTAGGTGTTTCAGAGTTGCAGTATCTGAAATACCTTGCTCTTATACTGTCCAAATAGATGGAATAATGTGAAATAAAACTGTACTTAGAAAGGAATGATAGTAATTAGCACAAAAACATACAAACAACTTCTCTGAAGAAGGATTAAAAATATCGGGATTTTTTTTCTCTGAAAGTAAAAGAAGTAATGAATAAAATATCTGAAATAGTACTAACATGATGCAAACTATCTCTCTTTCCAGTACTTTTTCTCATCACTAAAATAGAGTAAATATACTCTAGACCATTTATCCGGAGTTTCAGAACAAGTAATGGAGCAAGTCTAAAAACTTGGAAGTCTTCACAAATATGCCTTCTAAAAGAGATTATGGATTCAGCAGAATATATTCATGATGAAGTTTTGATAACCTTTAAAATAGCCCATTGATTCTGAAAGAATATATCTGAGCGACATAATAATCAGGACCAGGGATGATACATCCATTTCTATCCACGGCATCTACTTGCATAGCTGTTAATGCAGCCATTTGCCCCAATCACCTTGTTGCAGATTATCCTCAGCCAGTGAAGTGATTGTCCTTCAGAATAACATTCATACGCCACATTAGTTCCAAAGGATTTCACCATTATTGATGTTGTTATCATGGGAATCAGGAAAAAGCTGTTGTCAGTGGAGTCTGGCACACATACAGAGGTTGTAGCAGCATAATTTCTGTTCGGAATGTATTTTTCTACTGAAATATTTATGCTACTGCCTTTCTCAATGTGAGCACAACTCTAATACATCTGTGAATGTGCATGTACTGGAGAACAGTACAGTCTCTTTCCCTGTGGGGAAATAGATACACTAAGATAAGACCTTTATCCTTTTGTATCTACATCCTCACAAGAATGTAATTAAGCAGAGCAATCTTTTTACAATGAATTGTACATCAATATCTGAACTTATTAACTACTGCAGAACTGGAAAAGTGTTGCTATTATCCAAAACATGCTCACAGACACAAATATATTCAACTAGAAAATGATTTAATAGTATGTCACTCTGATGTATAAGAGCTTAGTATCAGAATTAGTGAGAATGTGTTATCTAGTGACATTGATTATATCATTTAGAAAGAGCTCTGAGGGTTTAAATAAATAGGATTTGCATATAACATTCACTTTCAATGTCCAAAATAGAAAAAAAAAAAGTACATATTAATCTTTGAGTTAATTTGTTTCCCTAAGCTATCAAAGTTGTTTATATACTAACGTGTATTTCCAGGTTTTCCCTTACTGCTGTCAACAGTAGGTAAATATATTGCTCAGCATCTTAGTTTGCACCATTTGTTTTGTTCAAGGTGTGCTGGCACTGCTGCCCAAATCTCATTTTAATACCTGCACTTATTTTGTAAAGAGTATCTACATCAAGTGCAGATGCCCTTAACTAATTATTAATAGTGCAATTAAGCAAAGACATGGAAAAAAAAAAAAAAAGGAAAAAGAAGAAGTAGCTATCAAATTTTCAATTCATCAGTAAAGTCTGAGAAAATTAAAAATGGTCTTGTCCAGCCACACTGAGGTTTGAGACGCTGAAGATCTGTTTTCAAGTTTGCTTCATTTCTTTTGCATGACCTTCAGAAAACATCAGTTTTGTGTGTTAGTGATGAACCTTAGTACTATTTCCCCATTAGTTACATAGTTCTGTCATCTACCACACTCACAGATTTAAAATAACTTGAGCTGGAAGGGAGCATCACACCCAACCCCATGACACCTGGGATTAATCACACATCAGGCTGGTCACCAGGAGGAAACTCAACCCTCAAGCTCTGAAAGAGATTTTGCCTGTTCTTTCTGGAGGATGTGATGGTCATTGTCTATTGCTTTAATCTCCTGCCTACAAGACAAAAATACTTTTTTCTCCTAACCATTTGCTTGCCTTCATCAGGCCCTGTTTGCAGGTTCAGAGGTTAATGTGCTGGTATGAGAGTTAATCCAAGCTAATGGTAGTTATAATTGTCTGAAGGCTTTGTCTGTATATCACATAGCTTCAAATTTTTATTTTCACATAGTGTTCTGTGTAAGACAATCGTTAACTAGTTATACTAGTTAATACATTTGGTAAAATGCACAGTACCCAGCTGTGAAGGGATTTCAAGCTTTGGATTTTCTGTAAAAATGCAACAGAGCTATTCAGGTCTCCTCTCTTCTAGAATTCATTTGTCTTTTTACTGCTTTCATAAATTAAGCAAAAAATCAAAAATGAAATGTTTGAAGCATTCTAAATTAGGGGAAAAAAAGTTGAATCTGCTCAGGTCTGACTACTCAGCTTTCATCCTCCAGCCGATTACAATCCATTGCTGACTGGTTCAGTCAGGACTTTGCTGTTTTCTTACAGAAATATGTACTATATCTACTTTTACTCTTTCATCTGAGTATGCAGGATTGACCACTCACTTGTCCTCAGTCTGCTCAAGTTTACAGGTAGAAGTACAGACTTTTACATGTGAGGCTTTCCAAAGAAAGTAACAACACAGCAATACTCATATAGCAGCCCAGCTGCTTCAAATGCTTGGTTTTAAGAGAATAACCGAGAACAAGTGACATATGTAAAGCAGAATGATGGGAAAAGAAATTTCCATTTTTCAATCAACTTTCATTTTCCAGACAAATTCCACTTCAAATTATACACACACACTAAAGAAAAATCAACCTCTATAAACGCTGCAGCCTTTAATTTACAAAAAAAAAATAATAAAAAAGCTTCCTGGGACCCAGAGCTGACCTGTAGCAATGTATTGCTCAGTGCAGGAGTGTTGCCCCCACATCATCCCAAGATCTGCAGGCTCCTGTGCTGTGGCACAGAAACCCCAGGCTGCCCGGCCCAAGACAGAGCTGCCTCTCACAAGAGTTGGGGCTCTCTGGGTTGTGAACCCCCCTAGCCTGTAAAAGTGAACAGTATTTCATCCTGTACCTTTATGTTTCTTTGGTGCTACTTTCTGTACTTAATGCCAGTCAGGAATTATTTAGATATAAACCAAAATCAGTTATGAGAACAGTACCTTGAAAATACATATTAATCTAATAGAAATATAATTGTGTAGGGAAAAAATATTAATTGATTTAATGTTATAGTAGAAGGATTACCATAATAATAAGGATCAAGGTCTAAGATATCTGCTGGGCAATTAGAAGTCTGGCTACATTGACTAAATTTTCCAGCTGGTCATAATACCATAAATCCAAAGTTATGATTGCTGCTTTTCCACAGGTTATGTCTTTGGCTCATACATTTTCAATATAGAGAGTAAAACAAAAAATTGTGTGAAGATTTTGTCCATCACATTGCTTTGTGACTTTAACTTCTCATGGCTTGTAACATAAGGTAAACATTAAACAGCCTCACTTTGTATATGAATCTCAGATTACTCTGTATCTAGGGATGAAAATCTGTTCGGCATGTCTGTCAAAGAATTATACAGTTGCATACGGTCTTCAATAAATATTTCCTACATTTTAATGGTTATTTGAAATCCTCAAAAAAATCAGGAATTTTATTAGTTGCACCATACGTTAACACCTAAGTTCTGAGAGATTTCGCATCTGACTGTACAAACTGATGATGAATGTGGAATTTCTCATCCTACAGTTACCAGTAGTTATAGATGTACAGTCCAGTTCTTCTGCACAGAATTTTGTGTGCAAGAACAAAAATACATTTTCTTGTGTCTGGCAGAGATCTTGCTGGCTAGTTAGCAAAGCCATTGATGATTTGCAAGAGTAGCAGAACATTAAAAAGTTCAGTGAGTTGCAGAAGTGGGAGAGATGAAAAACACAACACAAAATCTGGCTTGTATCTCATTTAGAGTATTGTTTCTGACACTTTATTTGTAATTTTAAAAAAACAAACTTAATAATAGTTATGAACATTTTTAATCAGTAGGATATATTCATAGCAAAATGATAACAAATGAAGAGGTTGTTCTTTGTAAACTAAAGAGATCAGTCAGTCAAGAGAAGTGGGAATAAGTGAGTAGTGCTAGACAGAAAATATTAGACACTCGTGTAAAAAAATATTGAGAAACCATTTTAACTGGCTGTAATAGAATGGAAAAGATGAATGTCTGAAAAAAGGTCCTGACCCTCCAAATAGTTACACACAGCCCAGCTTCAAGCATGACAACAATCAGCCGGCTGAAAGTTCAGTAAGCGCCTAAGTATTGGCCAAATCTGGAGCAAAACTGGCAAAAAAATTAATGAGGGACTGCATACACAACTAAAATGTATTCAAAGAACTAATAAAAGGGATGAAAGAAATCAGCTTTAAAAAAAGGGAAGTATTTCATGCATCAGGATTTGAAAATCATAAAAGTCCTTTTTTTTTCTGCATTGTCCCCTTATTTTCTTTCGTGGTGCATGCTGAATTCAGGCTGCAGCCCCTTAAGGCAGGTGACCTGTCTTCTCCCTTGCCAGGCAGCAAATGTAATTTAGGCTGCTGTGTAAATAACAACAGCTGAAGGATTACCCAGCAGAAAAAAAGATAAATAATTTGATGGTAGCTGCCTCAGATTCACAGGGAAATGAAGCTAATTCAAATAGCAACAGCTTCAGTACTGAACTGCCTATGGAAGACTGCTGTTATTAAAATTAGTAAACATTTCTCCTTCACTTTTTTGTTGTTTTTGTTCCACCATATTTACATAATAATTTCTGTGTTGGTTTTTTTTAAGCAAAAGAACTCTAGTCTGTTACCTGGATAGCACATACTCCTCAGTCACTCACAGGGCACACACACAGCTTTAGGATGATGCATGATAATCCATTTACACAAAGCACCACAGTCACTGCACTTAAATGCCGTTTCAAGGAGGGACAAAGTTCACATCACAGTTACAGTATCTCTTTTTGCTTGCCTTCCTTTTAAGCCTCTTGACTTAGCTTCTCATGTGTCTCTGGTTTTTTTATCATTCCTTCTGCTATCACAGGAGATTCTGAATAGAGATAAGATTAAACTATTTTTAGATAGTTAGCAAATCTGTGCAAGGACTCAGTTATTTCACGTTGCAGGGTTTCATGCAGTCTTTTGGCTTTTCATTTATTTGATCTCACACACTCTGAGTTTTGCTTTGAAATTTAAGTTCAGACAAATTCAAAAATTCAAAGCAAAATTCATCCGAAAGTGTCAACACCTTCTTTACCATTGCAGACAGGCTGCATGAAAGAGGACGTTGTAACCAATTTCAGTATTTTAACAGAAAAGTGTAGTCTAGAGCTGGTTCGCTATAAAGTTTCACCAAGTGTTACCCCAATCTAACCCAAAGTTCGAGAGTTTGGCTCCAGGACATATTGACCACTGGACTTCAGTCACAATGTATAATATTTTTTGCTTGCTTCGAAACCTACTGAATTTTGTAATGGAAATTCTACATCTTTTAAATTTTCAAATGAAGTGAAACAGATCAAGGTTTGCACATTTTAAGAATAAGCAGATACTAAAAAGCACATTGGCTGTTGACCCAGAACCTGTCCTTGAACGCTTCCAGGGATGGGACATCCACAATTTTTTTAGGCGACTTTTTTCAGTGCCTCCCCATCGTGACAATAACAAATTCCTTCCTAATATCTAATCCATATCTCTCCTCTTTCATTTTATAGCCATTACTCCATGAATAATTAAAATGTCATCCTTGTGGAATCCTGAAGATTTCCTTTGTGCTCTAGGTGGAAATCTTCCCTTTTCCCTTGTTGTTCTCTCCTTATTTTGTGAGATCTACTGTTATATCTTAATTCTGTAAGCTCTTGAAGAAGGGATCAGCTTTTTGATAGTTTATCTGTTCAGCATAAATGAATTTATGTGAAAGCAGCCTTTAGCTTTGGTACCGTAACACAACACAAATACGTGGTGAAGCTGGATCTGCTGGATGTGACACATTTTAAAGGAAGGTATTCAAACCTGAAAAGAATCCTCCGTGTCTCTGTGGGGTTTTGCACTCAACTAAGATGTGGGAGAACCTGTCTCTCTGTCTTCTGTAGTTGGCATTTCCAGTTGTTCCTGGCACTGCATTAAATTCAAGCTCTGTCCCTCACTATTCAGCCCTAAGAAAAACCCTGAAGCAGTAAAATTACTCTGCCTGATTTCTTAAATCCAGGCTTTTTTAACTTAGTGTCACGTTTCCTTTCCAAACACAACAACCACTCTTTGTCTTTGGCCCCATGTAAAAATGCTTACGGATTTTTTCATGCATGACTGCAAGCGGGTCAGCTCCAGCGAGTCTAATGCCTTTCCATGTCTGTTCCAGTGCCGCAGCTCCTACTTGGCTCTTCCCCATGCTGCATGCTGCCTCCTCAGACCTGCAGAGATTAAATGCATGCTACATTGCCAGCTGTTTTGAATGCTGACAAGTGCACACGCTCACCATGTTTTGCAAAACATTCAGTGGCAGACTGATGCCAGGGGTCTCAACTGCTTCTGGAATTCACTCTTGACTCTGGCGACAAGTTTCCAACGTGTCTCGGTAAGTCTGAGTACGCTGTCACAGTAGGTCACTCATTCAGCACAGAGTATGGTGAATAACAACAGCAGTTATTAAGTACAGTTTTCAGAGTAATCTCCATTTACCAGGTCAGGGCTCCAACAAATGAATAAAAATAACAGATATGGAATAAATGGTTTTGTTTGAAAGGTTGAGCTAATGTTCACCCCAGCTTTTTTTCTTTACAGTAGATATTGTCATTTAAGAGCACAATGCAATTTTACTTTGGAAGGATGCTATTTCTCCTTTCTGTTTCTGACTAGAAATGTTCTTTAGCTGCTGCATGGAAAAGATATAATGTCTATAGCATGGTACCTGGTGACTCCAAATGGAAATATCCAGCCCACTCAAGTCTTTACAAATTTTCTGCAAATTAGAAAAAAAAATCTTTGAAGATAAGGATTTAAATTAATACACTTTTTCACAGAAACATTAAGTTTACAGAAAATTCTATGCATTTAGGAAGGTAAAACTCTAAGACAATGTATATAAGCACTCAGTCTTCAGAAAGGAAAAAAACACAATCACACACACTCCTCAGAAACTGAGTAATTTGTTTCAACCTGTAAAGATGCACTGGTCATCTGCTTAACTTATTCTGCTGTAAATTCTTTCTGCTCAACAAACGCTGCTATAGGGCAACCCACAAAAATGTAGAAAATTCTAGGCTAATAACAATGTTGTGAACTTCCAATACTTTCTAAAAATTTTGAAACAGCATGCTAGATACTCCTAAGGTCAAATTAAAAATAAAGTAACCAAGCCTTTGAAAATATACGTGCTTACAGACAATGTGTCACTTTAACCTCACACTTAGAGAAATATCAGCCTTTTGGCTTCTACTTTTTGCATAAGAAAACTCTTACAGAAAAAGAGATCAATTTCTCTTACAAATGACTTAACAGTCCTCTTGGCTTGCAAAGAAGCTTGGGGAAAAGTCTCCGATAAAGTCTAAACCTCATGTATCAGGTAGTAAATAATACTAATATATCTACCACATGCTATGTCTATATATTCTGGGGATTTTCCGGTTTTTGATTGCCAGGGGTCCAAGTAAAAAACCCATCTGCTGAAGCCTCTGTATTGTGCATCTAACTGGAAATAACCATGGTTACAATGCCAAGTGCTAAGCATGAAATTGCAGGCTTTAGATGCAGCAAAAATGATATATTGGGGCTCTGGCATACACAGACACATCTGCACCAGATTCCATATTTGTATAGTGAGAACAGACTGTTTACAAGATAAGGTGACTGACATTCTTAATTACAGATGTATACCTCTAGATAAAAGAAGATTATTATTTGCATAACCTGATTGCTTACTCGAATATTACACAGTGCTAGAGCTAATAAAAAGGCTTTAATAACTTTGAGACCAAGTGGTAAATATTTTTCTTTTTCACTTTCATCTTTTTTTTTTGTGGAAGGCACAGGATACAGTTTCCTGCAAAAGATATCTCTCCCAGCCTTCCCATACATATATAATTTTAAATTAATTGGATATACATGTTCATACATACCTACACTCTGCAAAAGAAGACTGTGTAAGACATATTCAGGTATAGGACTTAAAGAAGAAAGGATTCTCATAATTTTTCTCATCAGTTGACTGAGAGATTTTCATGCCGTAATTTAACACAAGCTTGTTATCCTATCACTTATAAATTAATTCTTTCGATATGACAATTCGGGGGGGGGGGGGGGGGGAGGGAGAGTGTGAAAGGGAAGGNNNGGGGGAAAGGAGTAGAGAGTGAGGACCAGGATTGCTTCAGGTTCTTTTCCCTAATTCTTTCCTGCAGCATTTTTCTAATGAGATACACAGTAAAATTACATCACTCATGAATTATTTAACAACATGCCCCCTGGAATTTCTACAGCTTGAGTTTAGATGACTCATGAGCTTGAAATCAGGGCAGCTCTAGGCATTTTAGATTTCAGAACATACAGAAACCATGTACACGATTTTCTACACCCATTATTTTTCAATAACTAGATTAATTTTTTAACTTCAGCTAGCTGAGGAATTTAACATGTCTTTGGAATGACAGCTGCAGAAAAGTGATCTGAACATGATGGCTAACTTTCCTCTAAGATGTGGTGTCGGGTAAACTTCCGAAAGAGAGATGCAGAAATCCTCATACTGAAAAAATATCACTTTGATTTAAGGAATAAGAAAGTGTGACAATTTATGACAGAAGCTTTGCCCAACTAGACTAGAAACTAACAGTGTTGATTGCGTATGTAGTTGTGTTTATAGAGTCAGAAGTTCACTTACTAACTCCCATCCTCCCGAAATGTAGACATGTATCAGTATTATGTTACTAGCTGCTAACATTCAAGAAGCAGTGAGTTTGCTATCACCAGCAGCTTCTAAGACGTTTTTTTCCCATGAGGTGTGCTCTCCAGGGCAAGGTTGGATGCTCTATCAGTTAAACCAACTATGAAGGACACACTGGAAGTAAATGGCAAACTGAGATTCCCCAGCTGGCAGTCTTTACATCTGGAATCTAACAAAACTGGTGGAAAAATGCAGCATAAAATTCAGAGAGGTCTCTACCTCATAACTACATCTCAGATGATTCACCTGCAAACAGGAGAGCAGCTTGATAAAGATTAGTGACACATGAAGAAAGCAAAAAACATTCCAAAAGTTAAGCACTGCAGGTTGCCCTTACTCAGTGCAGTTCCAGAGTAGATTTTAGGGTCATACTTCCTATCCATAAAGTGGTCTGAAAAAGGTGGATGATCTGCTACAAGGAAATTTCCTAAACTGCAGTTCTTGTTATTGGGAAAGACTCCTCAAAAACCGTCCAAATGCAGGCTGCCATTAACCACCAAGGGCAAAGACCCTCACACAAGCAAGGGCCAGTTTCTGCAGGACACAGCTTCTTTTGGCTGTCTGAAGTCTGAGTGTCCAGTGGGCAGGAGCAGGGCAGTGATTTTCCCCCTGTCCTCAGCACTGGTGAGGCTACACCTCAAATCCTGTGCTCGGTTTTGGACCCCTCACTACAAGAAGGATGTTGAGGTGCTGGAATGAGTCCAGAGGAGGAAAATAGAGCTGGGGAAGGGTCTGGAGTGCAAGTTTTATGAGAAGCGGCTGAGGGAGCTGGAGTTGTTTAGCCTGCAGAAAAAGAGGCTCAGGGGAGACCCTTATTGCTCCCTACAGCTGCCTGATGGGGGTGTAACAAAGTGGGTGTCAGTTTCTTTTTCCAAGTAACAAGTGCTAATCAAAAGGAAATAGCCTCTTGTCTTGACATGGGAGGTTTAGATTGGATATTAGGAAAATAATTTTGCTGTAAGAGCAAAGAATTGGAACAAGCTGCCCAGGGAACTGGTTGAGTCAACATCCGTGGAGGTATTTAAAACAAGTGCAGATATGGCACTTAAGGACATGGTTTAATGCTGGACTTGACAGTGCTGGGGTAACAGTCGGACTCCACAACCTTACAGGTCTTTTCCAGCCTAAATGATTCTATGATTCAATTAACTCTGCAGCCTGATTCCCTCCATTAGCTGCTATTCATGTTCACTGGGAGCTGTAGAGGCTGACAACAAAAATTGTCTTGAACCAGCTTGACAGTTTGTTCATCCTTCTGCTCAGCTGAGACTGCCAGTGTGTCCTTTGGCTGTGCCCTGAAGTGAGGCAGTATAATACATATATACTCACATTTCTCTGTTGGTGAGAATATGCATAATTGTATCCACACAGCAACACTATTTGCGGCATCAGAATCTGAGTGCAGCCCTTAGCTTTCAGGCACATTGATGTGATGTGGAACACACCTGATAAACAGAGGAAGCTGCTTGAGTAGGTGAAGGTCAGATGCATGATCAGGTGGTTTGGGGACGGTTCAATCCAGAGATTGCTCCCTTGGCAGGCTATCTCAACGGCCGCAGTATTGCACAGGGGAGAAAAGGTATCCTCTCAGATAACTAAGACCTACACCAGAAAGACATCTCCTCCTTACTGACAAACTTGAAGTGAAAAGGAAAGCAGAGAAGCCACAGAGCAGCTGATATAATGTGTTTCTTGTGCCCTAAGTCCCAGCTGACATAGGCAGCTGTGAGGTGCCCGTTCGGTTTTGGAGTCATCTTCAAAGTCATGGCACACAGCAAGGATGCAACTTAGAAGGCACCAAAGGATACATGCAGGACTTCCATGGAGATATTTTTATTCCTGAAGAGAAAAAAAAATTTAGTCCTCTCCAGTGATTTCATGTTTACTTACTAAAAGAAAGGAACACCACATAATCAAAGGGGTTAAAACGCCAAGGTTGACTTGACTGGGGCAGCAGGAAGACTTTGATAAGGACAAGACACTATGACAAAGCCAATCCCTTGTAGTTCTGTGCTCCTTTAATGAGATAAAGTTAAAATCTAGCTTATTTTCTCTCCTAAAATTCATTAAAATCATTATCTTCTGAACCTCTCACCACTTCACTATGTCAGCACTGATTTATTCTTTATTATAATAAAACCAATGGGACTTTATCCTGCAATATGTTTGTGTAGGATAGTTCATCCTATTTACCTGTTCTGACTGTTGTTTTTCTGGCAGACTGTTCTTTCAGGGTTTATCCATCCAGCTGGACATTTGTACAGGGTCCAGCTCTCTGACTAAATTGTCATTGCCATGAGGCATTATTGCAATGTAAAACATACACAACCATTCATCCTGCTCAAGGCCAACGGGTGACTGAAAATACAAAATCAATATGACAAACAAAGAAAGAGCAGTGGAGAGAAAAGCTGCAAAGATATGGTAAATGATTGCCAGGCTCTCATCTCAATGAGATGCTTTTTTATGAGTCATTGAAGTTGTGTGTATATAGGATGACAGAAGGCTGTAGACTCCAGAGTAAGAGAAACCCCAGAGTACTGGCAAATCAACAAGAAATAATTAGAGAGAAATATGCAAGTTAAACGAAAAAAAATTTATGATTACTCCAAGCTGTGCTTATAGAGAGAAATACATATGCTTTCTGAATTTTAAATAGACACATGAAAAGATGAGTTTTCCTACAGTAAATTGCAAAAACGTGGAAGCAGTTTGTATCTTCTCATGTTTCTGGACTCTTCGACAGAGTCAGTGACAGGCTAGTGACACAACTGAATGGGTTCCAGCCTAACCTAGTCTAACCTCTACACTAAGGATTGGCCAGGATTCATGCTGTACCACAACCTTTCCCAAAGGCTACAGCAGCACAGCAAGATCACAGAACAGAAATGATGAGCTTTTTCTGTAATTGTCACTGAGGAACGGAATTTTCTGACAGAGGCAGAACCAGCACAGCCAGTTCTGCAGTTGCTCTCAGGGAGCACTGCCTTAGGCATGTCAGATGCAAGTTGCAGGGAGGACCGCATTCAAGAGTTGACATTTTAACATTTGTCTACTTTCAGTCCTTTTCCTACAGCTACAGTTTCTGTTCTGGTGACTAACTGATGTATTTCTCAACTTCTCAAGCCATTTTACAACGACATAATAGTTAGTCAGACTCTTACTAACCCAGAAGTACTTTTCATAAGGATATTCATAGATTTTCCATTAGAACAGAAGAAAGCACTTTTATTATTCAGCATTATGCATATATATGTAAAAGTTTACTTCAAATTTTTCATTTGCTGAATACCTCATTATTTGAGCTCTACCACTGCCTGCTCTCATCATCCCATGATCCCCGCTTGACTGGCAAGGGCCCAGGAACACAAGCAGAGGAATTTGCATATTCTGAGCCACCTTGTAAGGAAAGCCACACACTCGGATTATCTGTGGATTGCTCTTAGACGTGGCATTTTTAAGAGGCATATGTAATACAAAGGTCATGGGGGTAACTCGGTACCTATCAAATCTGTGGTACCAAAACATATTTTCTTCAGTGCAATTTAATTGAGATAAACACAGAGTCTTTTGGATCACAACATTGTCATCCCTTTTTCTCCTACAATGGCTTTCTTACTTTACTACCTCTACATCCTCTGCCTCTTCTTCTGGATAACTTGACTCCAAACAGCCCACAGATTTATCTCTGTTGCACCTTGCTGTTGTTTTTTTCTTCCCTTTCTTTGTTCTTCTTCTACTCCACCCTTAAAACCCACTGGTATACAGAGGTGGGGTGTATTTTTTTAATTTTTCTTTTCACCAAGTACTAGATGTAGAACAAAACAATGCTGGGCAAACACACAACAGAATTACAGAGCATATCTTCTGCAAGTTTTGCAAGTTTGAGAGAAAAAACCAAGAGACACCAAAAAGGTAAGACATTTGGTGTCAGCATTGTAAATGACAGTCCCAACACAGAAGCAGACACATTTTTTTATAGTGTTTTCCAGGACATCACTGCCAGCAAACATTTAAAGAGACATTTAGAAGAGAACTTCCTTACCTATATTTATAAGGAGTTCTTTCAAATGACAAGTAAAATAGGAGAGAGCAGAAAAATGCCTGCCTGAAACTGTAACCAGTCAATGACAGTAGCTGATGTCCTAGGTCAGTGAAAGATAGGTGCTGACCTCCCAGTGCTGCCCAGGAAATGAAAGATTTGCTGTGGATAGGCCATGAAAGCTTTTTGATTTGGGGATTCATGTCACGTGCATCAACTAGTATTAAAGCATCTTCTCTCTCAGCTTTGCCTCTATACTTGTCCAGTTTTCTGTTATGTCTGTTTAAATTAGTCTGTTAGCATCTACAGATCCTTCCACACATGTGTAAAACTTTATGGACATCTTTGATACCATATAAGTTATAAATGCTAACAGAATAGCAAGCTATTTAATTTTTTATCACTTTAAGTGCTTCCTTCAGGACATATTAGGAGTACCTCCTTTCTGCACTGTTTAATCACAATGGCATAAGAAACCAATAAATAAAAATATTACTTGCAATAATTTTCAGTTGAGAAAATTACCAATATGATTAAAAGCAGTAAGCTGAAATTTTATGGGTTTCATAGTACTGAGATGTGCTTCTTAGAAATGGACCCATTTTTCTAACAGGAAAAAATTTTTAAAAACCCAAACATCTTACCCACAAATTCTTTCCTTTATTCCACATACATATGCATGTTTGGGTTTCTTTAAATAATTAGGTGGAAAAGTAACCATTCTTCATTGAGAGAGTGAACTCTTTGGCTTGCTCTTACTATTTTGATTGTTTAAGGGATATCTATCGCCACTTGCTTTTCAACAAACTTCAGGATTCATTTTAATGGATTTTGTTTGTTCAGTGGTAGACAATGGCCAAGAGACAGATACAGACTGCCAGGAAGCAGCTGAGCCAATATATTGCTTGCTCGTGGTCAGCTCTGTTGTGTGGAAATTCCCAAACTCTACTGTTAAATCAGTTCATCCTGAAGAAAGATTTCTCCTCCTTCATTAAATTAATAGGTATTATTTAAAGTAAATGGCTATATCAAGGTTATTTTTCCTGCCCGCTCCTTAAAGGTGTGATTTCATTTGCATGCCCACAGTCTGCCCCTTGCTATGTATATACTCATCCACTTTTCCATTTTCCACAGGAAAGCATGCCCAAATGAGTACAGAGCCTTCTTTCATAGTTCAAGGAATTAGAGAAATATTGGAAAATACTGTCTTTTGCATGCTCAATCTTTTTGCATCACACATGTTTTTAAGGATTTACTTTAAACCAGATGAAAATGACCTATGAGGATGTAAGTTGTTTGGATTAAAAAAAAAAAGAAAAAAAAAGGGAGCCCTCCACAACAGTTATCTGGTTAAGCAGAGAAAAATCAGAACATCTAGCTGGTCAAATTTCCATTGGATGTGCAAAATAGGGAGGAAAATAAAATAAGACAAAATGTTTTGTCCAAGAGTTTGTTTACCATCCAAGTAATTGCTTCTTCATCATAAAATATTGTTCTGAATTTAGCTACGGAGCTGAGAGACTTTTTTACCCTTAAAATAGTGGAGTGAGCTTTTTTTTTCTCTTTTTTTTTAGTGTGCCCTAGTGGGCCCTACAGCTGAATCATACCAACACGAATTATAAACAACTGAAAAGACTTGCAGTTTTTATGGGAAAATATTTGCTAACTAATCAATACAGGCTTTCAGATTTATGAGTCTGTTTTACACAGTAATAGAATCTTTATATTTGGGTTAGGCAATTTCCTCTATTTGTTCCCCATATTGTACATTAAAGTTGGCTAACAGGACAGATTTTTTAAAAAATATATAGATAAAAAGGTTTATGATTTTGTTTCCTTTGATCTGCTCTGATTTGAAGACTTGTGTGAATAGTATTCAGTCAAGAGATTGAGTAAAACAAGTTAATATTATTCAAGGAGCTTGTGTTATTCAGGCTGGTATGTAATTAAACCCAAACTGGTTAAACACAAATGGTTATAACAAATCAAAAATCATGGAATTTCAGCAATTAATTTTAAAGCAACTCTGTCTACTGGGAAAGTTTTTTAAATTTCTTTCACCTATAACCTAAGATTATTGCACACATAAGACCTAGAGAATTTTATACCTAAATACAGAATAAATATTCTATAATACCTAAATATTTTGATCAGTGACGTGAATGCACTTCAGTACTTAGTAACCTGATGTTTAATTTTCATCTTAAAGTTAGTAAATCAAGAGAAAATCAAGTATTAAGTGTAGTCAAAATTAAATTGCATGTAAATGATACATTTTGTGTCATTTCCATGACTGCTAGAAAAAGAAACCTCAAACTGATTGTACAACATTCTCTCAGGGAAAATTTAATAGAAATATTTCAAAGAGATGTATTCCTCTGAATTTTTACAATCCTCTATATTTAGATAAAAAATGAGAATGTGGTCTCTGTTCTTGTCTAGGTCAGACCAGGCAGTCTAGGTTGTCTCAACTTAGCCAAAAACTGCAAACATGAAACACTGCTCAGAGGCCAGACCATGCACAGGCTTTTTAAATTTTTTTTTTAAAGATACAAATATATGGCTTTCTGATGAGCATCCCACAGTCCCAGTGGGGCAGCAGTGTATTGTGGGATCCTCTGTTAGCACACAGGGCCACCCTTCTTGAAACCACTAGAATGAAGTGATTTATTTCCAAGATCCATCTCTTTCTGAGCATGGAGACAAGATTGGTACATCTTAAAATGTTGGCAGACATTGATCTATGCTGATATTTCAACACTGGCCACTCTCTTTTCAGTGGGACCTTCTACCAGGTAGGAAGGAACCCCAAAATGAAGACCCTACTGCAACAAACCTTTTTGTGGGGTTAAAGAAAAAGAATGGCATGAGCCAGGAGAACTTGCAGAAGATGGGTTAGCAATTGTCTTTATGCCTCTGCAGGAAAATCATTTTTTCCATTGGAGAACATCAGGATGAAACAAGACTCCATGAAGCAAGGGAAAGAGCTACTCAGAAAGGCTAAAGACAGATCAGAAATTGTCTGAAGGTGAGCACTGCAGCAAGTTGAAAGAACAGATAAAATGTAATGCCTGTGTAGTCATCATTCAGTTTTGGGAAACCAGTTCCTACCAAGCACTCTGGACATGACTTTTATTTATGCCTCCCTGTTATAAATTCACCCGGCCAGAACTACAGCTGACATAAATCAGCTTGACTTCAATGGAACAATACCAAATTACAGCAAGTGAGGATCCAGCCCCATAGAAATATTGTATGGCCCTTTTGTAGCATTCTGCTCATTCTGAAATCAATACTTCATTTATCTTCTGTCCATGATACAATGCCACTGCTGCCCTTATCGTGTTGCTTTGAGCCTGCTGGACGTAGCAGTATTATGCAACTGAGGTATATTTTCATTTGCCAGAAAGCACTCATTTTTCAAAACAGTTCTCCAAAAGCTTTTATTTGTTCTATGAGCCACTTAATATTCCTCAAGTTTCTTCCCACAAGCAAGCTGGTCCCATTAAAGGTAGCAGAGGTCTGAGACCTGACCACGCTCTATTCCCTGGCTGACACATCTCCATTTCCACACACACAGTGTCTAATTTCAAACAGCTGTTTATCCATTCCTGTGTCCTACCCTGTGTCACTGTTTCAACAGGCAAAGTCAAATGCTGTCACTTATCTTTGCCATTTATTCTGTACTAATCAGAAGGGGGGTAAACACACGATTCAGACTGTCATTAAATAAAAAGCAAAGACAATCACACACAAAAATAATGAATAATGTTTAAAGTCAGAAGTACATTTACTCTTTGAGCTACCCTGGTATCACTGATGATGATACAGAGCACAGAATCCAGTGAAGAGAATCAGAAAGATAAGAGACCTGAGTAAATATTAGTACAGTTAAAAGTTTAGGAACAAATTAATACTAACAAAGGAAGTGCCAGTGTATATTAATGGAGGAACAGATAATGTATCACTCATTTCAGGAAAAGTGTCCCCACAACCCGGTTTGAAGACATTCTAACAATGGGCAAAGAATAACTGCTAATACCTCACTTACAAATTCTGACACACCTTCCAAAGCATCTTCCTCCACCCATCATTTTTTAAGGGATTTTGGGATTCTGCCTTTTTTCTCATAGCTGCACATAAGCTTAGGTGTTATGTGAATATCTCATTGTAAGGCTGGACTTTTAGCCATTGAGAGCTTTGTATATTCTTGTTCCTCATTCAAATTTCTTCAGTTATTCTTCTTACTCTGAGTGTGAGGCTAGGGGATTGGTACAAAGTAAAGCCAAAAAGGACAATTATTTAAACAAACTAGGAAAAAATAAGAGCTCTAGCCCATCTATATACCTGCCATTATAATAAGTCTTGTATAAACATGAAATAAAATAGAACCCCTAAATACAGACTTTCTAAATACTGGTTATACAAAAATCCTCTCATAGATACAATTAAATTAGCCAGAAAGGTGTCTTGATGTCCAATTAACAGCTTCAGCTACAGTGATGGCCTATTTTGTGCAAATATCTGTAACTGTGGTGACACAGAATTACAGGCTGATAAATTCAAAGTATTTGATGCACTTTTGATGAGCTACAATACTGCTAACAAAAGTTTGGGGAAGTCTCTCCTGTTCCATGAAACAGCTAGAGGGAGGTCCTCTTAGCACTCTGCAAGCAGTGTTATCAAGCCTAAGACACCCTAGTGCTCAGAAGCATCCCCACTGGGACATGTTTGCTCACATGCCATCCCAGAGTATTCACTGATATACTTTGTCTTTCCAAAAAGAATCCAAATCTCCTCAGCTAAGTCATGCTTAGAATAAGAAGGGAATTTCATTGTTCTGTTTTGTTTCGTTTCATTCTGAATAACTTCTTTTACTCATCCTTGGGTGATTCATGTCCTGTCTGGGACAACATGACACCAGCTTGTGTGGGCCATCCAAGATTTAGCTGGACAGGTCCCTGAGCAACATCATCCCCTATGGAAATTGTCCTTGTTTTGAGAAGGTGATTGCACTAGAGGACAGCTATGCACCAAAAGTCCCTTCAAAACTTATTTTTTCTGGACTTGTTTATTTTTCATATCAATGCTACCAGTTTGTGAGTCACCAAGTGTTAATGAACATACTCTGTACAAAATAGCTTTTCAGAGAAATTTTTTCATTTTATGCAAGCATGTCCTTTCTCTCCAGATCTCAGAGAATCATTAAGGTTAGAAGAGGCCTCTAGGATCATCAAGTATTTCAGGCTGAATTTTAGACTGAATTATCTTAACATCCAATATCTTATATTTTTGCCATAATGGTGTTCATCATTGATTAATTTTTCAGTTAATAATTTCAAATATGTTCTTGTTGCAGACAAAGGCTCTGTATACTACACAGGTAGCTATACTAGTCTGATTTTTCTATTGCCCAGAATTTCTGTGAGATTAAGCTTTTGTTTAACAATATTTTGATAGATTTGGCAGGTAGTATTGACTTTAAGTAAGACAGAGAAATGTTATGATTCTGCAGATGCTAGAAATTTACTCGTTCTTCCTAGCCGATATAAGCAACGTCCTTTATTGTTACTAAATATCTTGGGTATTTCATGCTCAAAAAAATAATTTTGTAGCAATCACTTACAAAATCTACTTTTTCCTGTTAGATCTGCATTCCTGTGGTCCCTATAACATCAACTATTGCAAAATATCTAACTTATCTATGGTTCCTAGTTACTCTATGCCTATATCTTTCCAAAGCCAAGCACCATTAATTTGTTGGAAAGTTGTTGATTCTGTCCTAGCTTATGAACTTTGACAAATGCTAGAGAATGCTTAAAACTGAAACATGCTTTAGCATGTTTATGGTTTCAATAGATATACTTTTGTCCTTTCAGGATCTGTAGGTTTTGCTTTTATTTTTTTTAATTTCCTTATAAAAACAGTGTTTCAAATATACACTCTTTGCCTATGCACAAAATATTCATAAGCAGAGTTGTTCAAAGTGTACTATGAAGAAAAAAAATGCTGAATAGTTTTGGGGCAATAAAACTGGTGTTGATTTTATTTGATTAATAATCTCAGACAGAAAATAGAAGGATTAGACGTGCAGAAAACAAAATATCTCATTTCAGTTTTGTCACACAGAAATATCTAAGTGCATTGTAAAAAGAAAACAGGGATTGAATATGTTCAGTAGACTTAAAGAAATTTTATTTATGTACATTTCTGTAAGGCCACCGAACCAAAATATCTATTATTTGCACAAGTCTACGCATGAATACTAAGTGCTAAATCTTCCTTTTTATTTTACTCTTTTTTTCCTTCAAATGCTTGAAATAAGATATCTCCTTGGTATGTCTGTCAGTCTTTCTATATCAAAATATTTCTTCCTGATACATTCAAGTACCTGGCGTTATTCTGGTTACTGTACACCGAGGATTTCATAAACAGGGCTTTCATCAGGCACTGCTCCTCTAGGCAAAGAGACTGCCATGGACATCACATATCTTCATTTCTATTATGCAGCCAAGTGATATTTTGGGATTTTCAACATCCTATAGCCTTTTTGAAACGCAGAACAAATACATTTTGAAACCAGATTTGATAGACTTGTCCATGTGAGCTGTAGCTGTAAGTCAAACCTGGTGGTATTCAAAAAGGCTGCATAAACACTGGCTATACTGAAATGCCCAAAGACAAATGCTGAAGGCTCACTAGATGGTAAAATGTTGCTCTCACTTTGTATTCACCAGTTTTGTAGCTTACTCATCTCAGTTATGTTCAGTAATTCAGAAAGGTAGCCAGACACTACTTTAGTATTCCAATACCATGGAATTGTACACATGTTTAAGGCAATCCCTTGAGGGGCTCCATTGCCCAGAAAAAGTGCAAAATTCAGCTATGCATCATTGATGATTGATTCTGTTCATTCCAGAAAGAGGTTGTCTAAAATCCCTAAATTCTCTTAACATCTCATTGAAGTGCTCATTTGTTAGAAGCTAACTTCTATAGAACATCACATAGAGACAATGCCTTCTTTTGCTTTCTGACATTTGAAAGTCCTTTGAGAGAGTCTACTGAGCAGTAATATCATATTTGATACATACATACGGCTTTTTGTTGTGGTTGGAACCAAGATGTTCAAAGGCATCTCCAATATTAAGATGCTACCTGCAATTATCCTAGCAACTTCAAATACTCTGGATTGCTAGTATTCTCCTGGTTTGGAAAAAAAATGCCAAAAATGACATATACCTACTTTTTTTGTGTGTTCTATTATAGTGACAAAGTTTATTTCTTCAAATTTTGCCTGTCATATATTCCTTAGATCTTTTCCTTCGTATACGTGATGATGCCAAACTTGAAGGTGCTGTTGACCCTTTGAGGGATCGGAGACAATAGACATCAGTCTAGATAGCTTGGAGCATTGGGTAATGAACGGTGGGATGAAATTAAACAAGGCAAAATGCTAGATCCTGCGCTTAGGACAGAGTAACGCCAGGCACAAATTGGTAGAGGAGTCACTGGAAGGATTTGGGAGTGCTGGCTGACAGCAGCCTCAGTAGGGGTCAGGCAGCCCAGAGGGCAGATTCCATCCTGGGTTGCACCAAGCTCAGCATCCCCAGCCGGTCAGAAGAGATCATCCCTCTGTATTCAGTGTTGGTGCGGCCTCACATTGAGTGCTCTGTGCAGTTCTGGGTGCTGCAGTTTAAGAAGGATGTGAAGGTCCTTGAACATGTCCAGAGGTCAACAAAGCTGCTGACAGGGCTGAAAGGAATATCCTGTAAGGAGAAGCTAAGAACTTTGGGTCTGTCTAGTTTGGAGAAAGGGAGGCTGAGGGGTGACCTCATTGTTCTCTATAACTTCCTGAGGAGGGGACATAGAGAGGGAGGTGCTGAGCTCTTCTCCCTGGTGTCTGGTAACAGGACCCATGGAAATGGTTCAAAGCTATGCTGAGGAGACATAATCTGAACTGTGAGCAGCATTTTTTTACCAGGGGGGTTGTCAAATTCTGGAACAGGCTTCCTAGAGAGGTGGTCCATGCCCTATGCCTGTCAGTGTTTAAGAAGTGTTTGGACAATGCCCTCAACAACACACTTTAACATTTGGTCTGCCCTGAATTAATCTGTCAGTTGGAAGAGATGATCATTGTAGGTTCCTTCCAACAGAAATAGTCTATTCTATTCTATTATACTAAGTGAAAATCTACTAATTCATAAAATATTATGTTAGAAGCCATTTCTTTGGATTACATTTTTTCTTGCTTGCATACTGAGTAGAAACAACACTCTTAGTATTCATGGTAAATCCACCACAGTCAAGCAAAAAGCATGGAGTTCGAACATAAAGTATCAAGCACTTTAAGCATTCCATTCCATGCACAGAATAACGCACACATAGCAAATATCTGTTTGGAGGAAATCCAAACAACTTTTGATTAGCTCCCTGACAGCTGGCAGAAAGGCAAGTTCCCTCATATTTACCAGGTTTGTCTGTGAGTTTCAGTCCAGTGAGTCAGAGGGAAATCTGAGACCTATTACCTAAGAATAAAAATATAAAGATATCTGGGCTGCCTAACGCTTTAAGGTTGCCTGCACTTTGAGCAATTTCCATCTCCCAGTGAACATGAATTTTCTCAACTCTCCTTCAGGACAGTGCTGACTATTCAGAGGAGCTTTGTTGTGTGCTGTAAAAGTCTTCACAATTCTGTATCAGAACTTTAGGGGAAAATTCGTTAAAGGATGTTAGGATAAGCAGATCTTTAAAATTACTTCCTCATAAAGAAAATCTCAAGTGAAGCAAAGGTTCAATCAGAAATGCATATGAGCACAGTGAAATGGAAATGGAAAACAACCATTTTAAATTGCCAGTTAATTAGTCAAGTCAAAAGAATTATCCTAATATTTTTTAAAGAACATCTGTTGTCCCTGGTTAGTTTAGGTATGCCAGAATAACAATGTGCTTTCACTGCACTCAATCACAGTCCAGGTGGCATTTGTGGACTGTTTACAACAGAAAAAAAAGTAACCATCTCGGCAAGAATTGGACATCTGGAGATTTGGAGACTCAAAGTACAGGAGAGGAGTGGTGTTTTGACTTTGAGATACCAAATACAAAGCAGGGAAGGTAAATGGAATACTAAAAGATACTTCCATTAGTTTTTATTTATGTTAGCTGAGGCATTTGGGGATTACGTCTTGCTGAAAGAAGCTGAAAATGGGCATCTCATTCCTTACAGTTAGTTCTAGTTCTGGGCATCTCATTCTTTATGGCTACTTTTAGTTCTGAGCAGTCTCAAGTACTGCTTGTGCGGTCTGGTTTAGGACTGAGGCAAAATTACACTGTTTACAGCAGAGAAATGAGCATGCACAGGGCATATATGAACCTGTCCACTTTCCACAACATTAGGAAAGAGAACGAAGCAGAGTGAGAAATTTTATCATCTGCACCCTCTTCAGACACCTGGGGCTTATTGTAAGGGTATATGTGGAATTGTGATTGGATACAGGTAAGAAATTTTGGCGAAGAATTCCAGCTGAGGTACAGGAGACTGTCCATCCCATTTCCACAGTCTGACACCTGTACCTGGTGAACAGTTCCAGCTGAGGGGCAGGAGACTGTCTATTCCATTTCTTCAATCTGACACCTGTTACTTGTGGGGCTGAGAGTTTGGAACAGGTTAGCATTAATACTTAGGAGACTGTCATGTTTTAGCGTAAGTCCTATGCCTCCCCCCAGAGCATAACAAAGAGTCTGAAACTGATTTTTTAGGGTGGCAGCAGACAGCACAATGTGTAAGGTGACTGACAAAAGTAAAATGTGTGGACTAACAGGCCACTAAAGTTGCTTGCAATTGCGGTAAGTCTGTACCAGTGGGTGTGGATAGGGATGAGGCGGAAGAAAATCCCCTTTAGAAAGGTCATAAAGTGAGAAAATGGCATTGTAACCTATACTGCACAAATTACTGCCAGATAACTCCCAAATGAATGAAGTTAATAAAGATTTGGGCTAATTAAACCATATCCCATGTGCTTTGTCATTCTTACTGCAGGTCCAGCACAATGAATAATTTAAAATGAGACTGCAAAATAGAGCTGTTTAACTAGCTTTTTAATCCTTTCTCAAATTAGTAGCATCAACAGCTTTTTTGGTTTTCTTTATTTCCCTTCTAGCATTATTTAAAGCACATTTGTGTATTCCAGGTAGGTGGCAATTGATGGCCAAATGGGACTGCCATTTCAGCTAATATAGTATTAGGATCTCTTCCTAGTAGTCCGTCCTTTGATATGTATAGGTAGTAGGACAGTCATTGGAGACCATATTTGAATGAATGCTGTTCTACTATATATATATATATCAAGCTATGTTTAGGGTTGATTCTTTATACTGTGTAGAATTCAACATTCATTTTACATGCTTCTGTTTCTAATGGGACAGCTAAATGAATATAAGATGCACTAAATGAACATAAAAGTAGTCCAAATGTGGTTTAAAAATAAAGATATTAAAGCAGGTTGAATGTCCAGGAGGAAGAGTTCTCCATAAAAATCTCCTTTTATCTCCAGAACTTGTATAATGCAGATATCAGCAGGGAAAACCTCAGTCTTCAGAGAGCTGAGTCAGAAAGTTCAGTGTTTATAAAGTTGCTTTTAACCTGCAGCCCAGAGACCTCTGCAAGACTGTCAACAATTTTTAATGCATCCATGAAGGGTAAGCAAAGGCGAGAAAGTTTCTCTTTTCAAAAGGCTTTGGTTCAGTCCACATACCTGCACTTCTGCTGAAAAATTTTTGGGTATCTGCAAATCCACAAAATAAAATATCTGCTGTAGACCAATTTAATGTGTCACTTGCCTTGCCTGGGTTTATCAAAGAAGGTGATGCTGATGACTCTTATTGAAATAAGGACATACCCTCTGAGAAAAAGACAGAGCCCACTGATCCCTCTCACCTGCTGCAGAAAATTACAATTGACTCTGAATAATCATCGTCTTCGTTACCGGCCATTACCAGGATGAATGAATCTGAGATAGAGGAAATAACACTAGCTTCATTTCTACAAATGAGAAAACGTAGAACAGAGGAACAGAATGCAAACTGTGAAAGAGGTCATGATTTTTCAGAGCAATTTAATATTATACAGGATGTTTAAATGTTCAAGCTGCATTTTACATCACTTTCAATTGCACTGGAGACACTCAGTCCATGTGCAGATCAGCTCTTGGGATATAGAGTCAAACATTCAGCAACCAAAGACTACACAGTAAATGAAAAGGAGTTTTTTAAATCTCTTCATTAATTGAAAGGGTCAATTGACAAAGTTAGGAACAAAACCCCCTATTTCTAGAACACAATTCACTTGATTTAACTGACTGCTCTTCCTTCTCTTTCTGTGTTTCTTTGAAGGACCAAATAGATCTAAACAATCAAAGGTGTCAAATGACCATATGATAGGACAGCATTAGATTGTTGAAAAATGCTCAAACAGTGAATACAGAGGTTGTAGAGTACTTGTTTACCAAGGGGGGTTTTTTAATAGTAGATTTTATTTCCTTATTTTTACTGTACAGAGTATTTAGAAAGAAAAATTTCCTGCTTGATCAATTTACAGAAATTCTATTCTTTATTGGGGAACAAAAAATAAAATAATTCTGTTATTTCTAGAAGGAAAGACAAGAATGTTACAAAGGAAACTGAAGACGAAAGAAAAGGAAAAAATATTTTCACTTGGAGCTGTAGAGTCCTACTTGCAAACCTACTATTAAAGAAAGACAAACACATCACACAGTCTTATCAGCTCCTTCAAGACTGGGCAGGTGCCAGAGTCAGGTTCTTTAAGTCAGTGCTGTTAGCTGCCCTGCTGGTCACGGATCACAGTATTGTTACAAAAGATGAAATCTCAGCTAGTTAAATCAGTCTCTGTATTTAAATAAGAGGCAGAATAACAAAATAAGAAAGAGGAAAACATCCCTAAGAAGGCAAAGGAAGCATGAGAGCATGAGAGAACAGTGAAAAGAAAAAAAAATCCTCTCTTTTGTTCTTGTTTATGATGACTTTAATTAGAAACTTACAATTGCTTTAGATTGATTTCTAGCACCACCTTCATTTTGAACACCAGTTCCAATGCTACCTTGGGCTCTGGATGACATTAGAAGGCAGAGTTTGTTTTCACTGCTTGTTACATTAACTTGTTTTTACTGCACAAAATTTGGATTGCAAGATTCTGCACAATTTCTGGGGCATTTGTGACTATTTCCAGCTTATGAAATTAAATACATAAATAAAGTAAGGAGATGAGCAGCCTGCAAACAAGACTCTCCTTTAACAGAATGTAGAATTGCATGGAGAGATGCCTTCTGCACAATGAATGACACTGGGGTGTTATGGAAAAGTAATGAGTGATCATGAAGTGAAACCCCACAAGAAAGCGTTTTTATTAAATCCCAGCTGCCAGGTTCCCAGCCCCACAGTGAATATCCCAGGACTCCAGAGGCTGTTCCTATCTGAGTCTCCTTGCCCAAACACCCTGCTTCCTCCGGATGCCTGGTTCCAAATACTCCCTTGGACAACGGGTCTATTTGTTCTGGGTCTCTCCCTGATCTGTCACATTTTGCCCCTACTCATTCCTGGGTGCAACTTCATGTTGCATACACATTCTTTGGACATTTTCCTGATTGCCCAATATACCTTCCCAAGATTCTATCTTCCAAAATGTGAGTCTCTGTCCTTAACTTTTGGTCCAGCAGCTTTTTTGGAAAGAAAAATATGCATATCTCATATTTTGCAGTCTTTCTGCTCCTTCCTCATCTCTTCTCTTTCCTTCAAATAGAAGATATTTTAGTATTTCAAAGCAAAGCTTCTGAATCATATGAACAAAACAACCTATTTTCCCCTAGCATCATTCTCAGAAAAGCTTGAAACATTTTGATGCAAAGATTCAGCTGGAGGCAGAAATTGGCATGGAAAAATTCATCACAAACAGCCAGAGTCTGGCTGAGTTATAAGTAACTGAAAAAAGGTATGTATCAAGGAGATTGCTTGGCAACCTCAGGAACAGGCAATGCTACTTAGTTTTGCCTGAAATAAGAATGCTCCTGACAAAAAAAAAAAAAAGGAAAATAAAAAGTAGTAAAAAGTAGAAGACAAATAACAAATTCTAAAGACATCATACAAATACAGAGAAGAAGCTGCTGTACATTAATATACGAAAGCCACTTTTACAGTATTAGACGTACAAAAGAAAAAAACCCACATGTGCTGACTGCAGCAAGTGTGTTTCTAATGCAGATGGACAGGGGCTTGCAAATCATGGGTGCCAGGTGTGACGCCCAATATTCATCTCTAGCTAATGCCCCCTAAACTCTCCCAAGTTTCAAAAATAGGTTTTATCACAAGGAAATTCCAAGGGCAGGTGGCAGGGAGGAAGATAAGAGCTGTCACCTGACAACGATCTGGAGGTTTACACAGCAATCTTCCCCTTTCATGGGTGTTCATCTCTCTGTCATCCAACACCTGTTTTGGTGTGGCCCTGCTGTGCAGCCTTGGCTCTGATCTCTGAGGAGATTGCTAAGCTGTGAGGGAGAACTGTGGAGTTGCCCTTCTCTTCACTGGGGTGGTGACAGCCACTGGCCCTCACAGCCCCATGACAACCCAAGGTACCAAGTGGTAAAAAAGGGAAGTGAATATGCAAAAAACACTAAAGCAAAAATCAGGGAATTGTAGATGACAACAGAAATATTTCAAAAAGACCCCTCTGCACCTTACTGATTACCAGCAAAAACACAACATGCCCCTTTTGCAGGTGATGATGACCAGCCTAACACCTTGGTAATTCCAGCTCTCCATTATGTGTTTTATCTGCAGTATCTGCTGTGGTCTTAAAAAATGCACAGAATTTCTCCTTACATGACAAAATGTTGCTAGAGAAAATAATACAAGCAGGAATGGTGATAGCACGGTATGAAAGCAGTCATATTAGCATAAAATGTTTTGATTGTGTAGGGAAAACTAATAATATACATGTAAATGATGGTTATTTAGGTTCCTCTTCTTTTCCCCCCTTTTGCTAGCATGACTTATTAACTCAGTCCTCAAGAAAAGTCATCCCAAGGAAACCTTGAAAAAAGTGCATTGTAGTATTTGAGCTGAAAGAAACAGAAAGAACACAGTGCAGTGTATAAGTCCAGAAAATCGCAGAGCTAATCAATTCAGTCACATAATTTTTCCAGGTTAAATTAAATCAACATTCAGTTCATGGCACAGAAAACAGTAGCAAGATCCAATGCTGTATAATCATTTCAGGTCTGATTGTGCATTCTCTGCACACTCACTTGTACAGAAGTCATTAGACATCTTGGTGCATAAAGAAATTGGGATTAGGTCTTCTACAAACTCCATAGGAGCAAGAGTAATTAAAATTTATGACTTTACAATCTGGCCATCCTGCCAACTGATCCAAAGATTCATATTTCAAGCAGAAACCTTTTGTTCAATCTCTGAACCAATTAACCTTGCCAATTCCTCTGTATTTCTGCAACAGCAATGGCATATTTAGGGAATCAAAACCTGTAATTGGATGCTCTGCATGTGTTTGATTCCCTACTCAATTTATGTTGCCTTCACATATCCTCTAAAACTCCTCATCTGTCTATTAGAACTTTTCCTTAACCGCTGGAGGTACACAATGTATCACACAAAGGCACGAAAACATCCTCTAAGTGATGTCTCTTTCCCCCAGAAAAAAAACCCTAAGGTTTTCTGAACCTCTTTCTGACCCTCTCTTGATCTCAGTCAGCACTAAACTCTATCTAAATTATTCCTACCACATTATCTAGGTCAGATTAATTGCAAGTTAATCGAGAATATCTTTTTCATCGGCAGACCAAATGTTACACCTTCTATTCTAACTCATGGCAAAACACTGTGGAGCTATCTTCGATCATCAGCTGAGATGAGAAGCCCCTGAACGCCTCACTCGCAATCACTTGTCACTGCTCCCTTACTAGGCATGTGAGTATGTCTGAATAAACCTTCACGCTTCATCCAAAAATGACCAGGACTGTTATAAAATTTATAGCATTCTCATGGCGACTGACCTCATTGCATGGGGTACAGCACTTCTTATGTTAAACACTTGCAGGTGCGACAATTTTCGTTTATTCGATCTTCAAATGCTTAAACTTCCAGTATTGGTCCAGAAGTACATACACAATGGCAACATGAAGCCTTAAGAAAGAAACTAAAAGCTTTCTGAACTGTAACTTCACATTATACAAAGGAAACCCTTTCAAATGACATCAGTAAAGAAAAGGCATTTCACAGCAGCTGAAGGTTCAATTCTTTTTATTTTTCTTTTTTTTGTATGGATCAAAGTATTTTCCATCATTTAAATTACTAGTGATCCTCTTATTTCATTTTTCCACTATCCATGTAACAATTTGTCTCCAGTTGTAGCATGTTCAAATTACCTACGGTTTATCCATATAAAACTTACCTTCAGAATTCACTGCCTTTTTGAATTAACAGCAAGTCTCTGATTCAGAGATACTGCTCCCTGAATGGCAAACTTGCATTTTACTTCTTTTAGTGACACCCTGAATTCTGACTGGTGTTATATAGCAGACATCTTAATTCACAACATAATATCAATGACAGATCACAATACAAACAGAAGAGAGCAAAAGAAATCTAAGCTTCTGCCTCATATGAGGCAGAACATAAAAATAAAGCAGCCTCTCAGAGATAATACCATAGGAATGTTTATGGGTTTTTTATAGTTTTTGAAATCAGCCCGTTTATGAAAGAGAAGAAATATTTCATCTGCTGTTCATTTGTCAGCAGACAATGCAGGTGTATATCCACATATCACAGACATTTCAAGATACATCATTACATACATGTAAATGAGACACAAAACAAAGTTTTCCAAATGCAAACATTGTCACCAACTATAATAATAACAGTGACATTGCTTTAGACAAAGTCCTTTGTTATCACTGCTAAAAACTGCAAAGGACTGAAAAAAACCAAAAAACAAAACCAGCCAGAATAACATAAAACAATAATTATAAATATTAGCAAGACTCCGAAATAATTGCATATAATATATATAGTTTTTCATCAAACCTCCAATGACTTTTCTTTGGTAGGTTGCAAACAGTCTATTCCAGTTTCCACTGGAGCAAAATTAATTTCAGTACTAGCTGACTTGGTTCCAAGGAGAATTTCTGACAAACATAATGATCAGTCAGTCATACTTTTATTATTTTTTTCAACATTTTTAATCAGTTCTTTGTGTTTCCAGTATCCTGGTACTAAGGTGGCTTCAATCCATCAGATTTGTCTTCATCACTTCTGTTTTGTCCCTGCTTTTTTAAGATCAGATGCAGTTTAAAGATCCTTACTGTCCCAGACTTTCTGAGACAGTCAGAATATTAATAGGATGCAACAAAAGGAAATCCAATGCCAAAAAAAGACAGCTTTGATAAAGAAAGACAGAATCAGAAAGACACAGGGAGAAAAAAAGTAGAGAGCAGAAGAAATCTATAAAGATGAAGATGATAGTTGGCAGATAAAATCTGGAACCTGAATCTGCAGAGTATTAAGCTTAGTTCTCTGGGTTGCAGGAGAGAAACCTGGCAGGATTTTCAGCACTGCCAAAGGAGTAGCATCCAGTTCTGGAAATGGGAAAGGACAATGAGGGAAATGCTATGAGGCCAGCAAGGATTGGAGTCTTCTGTTTGGGAAGTATGAGGTCCAAAGCCAAGTCTGAGCAAATATGGAAGGAAGGAGAGTCATGCCCAAGGACATTCCTGGGAGTAACTCATAAAGTGCATCTTTCCGAAAAGATGCCCCCTCTACAGGGAATAAGACTTTCTAGGGGAAACTTTTGATGGTCAAAGAAGTGACTACAAAGCAAACAGTAAATTTGATCAAATGGCTTCACCTGAGAAGGATGGGGAACAGAACAGAAACAGAAGAAAAAGAAGTATCTGGTATCCCTAAGAAAAGAAATGGCAAGAAATAAGAAGTGACTTAAAATGTTAGGCGGAAAAAAATCAACTTGGAGGAGCTTATCTGATCTCACAATCTTTTGGTACATCATCTTGTTAAAGAAATCTGTCTGTTGCTTATTCCTTGACACTGACCAGTGCTATTTATTGAAAATGTCAAATAAATATTAATTTTATCATTGCTGAAAGAGTGACTATACATTTCCCTCCGTATGTCTTAGTTATAGCGATATTAAAGGGTTGCTGTAGGCATACTGCATATTTAAGTAGCCACCATTTACAGATGAACTTTCCAATTTTCTGTAGAACTTTTATTTGCCATTTAAGATTGAGGTCTGAACCTCTACCATTAGTTTTACTATTTAATCTATTTGATAAATTTCCTTTTGGCTTTGGGCCAGACTACAACAAAATTACTTTGGGAAACTACTCCAACAACATGCTTAATGTGTCTTGCCCTTGCTATTAGTATTTGTGGACATACCTATAGGTATCAACAGCTTAGATTTAAAAATGAAAAAAACTAATTTTTTTGCCAAAAGTCCTCATTTATGCAATCCTGTTTCTTGGTAGAATTTATTTTCTAATAATATGGAATGAAAAAGCACCCTACAAAAACTAATAAATTTAGAATGTAATTTTTTGCATGCTTAACAGCCTGTATTTTACTTTTAAAATATTTACTTAAAAGAAAAATGCAATAAAGAGCAGTGTTCTATAAAACTGTATTTCTTGACAATTCCAAATGAAAAAAAGTACAATATTAATACTTTACCTTCACAGTTCCAAATTAATTTCCCAAAGTTTGGGGTTTTTTTAACAGAAAATGTTCATGAATCGTACAATTAGATGCGACCATGGAATCCAACCTAGTCCAATAGCCCCTCATTTTTTGCAGCCAAAAGCTTACTGCTGCTGCTTTCTTTCCTCAGCTTAAGCCTGTCTCCACTGATGACCCACATTGCCAGTCCCTACCTGTCCCTTAGGGTCACCACCATCTCCATGCTCCCTCTCCCTCCCCAAGCATTACTACAGGATAACTTGACTGAAAACTTTAAGGATCACTTAAAAGCCCAACCAGACAAAGATGTATCTGCTGAAATTTGGCCTGGCCCAAAATCACACAGCTTTTCAGCTTGAGCTCTACTTCTTAACCTACATGTCATTTTGGGAAGTAAATTGCTATTTCATAATTATTCCCCCACATAAACACCAGAGGGACATCTATCCAGCTTGTCTTTTGAAACCTTAAATGGTAGACAATTCCACAACCTTTCTAGTTAATTTACTTTAGTGTTTAGCTGTTTTTATCACTTTTTTTAACCTATATTTTGTTTTCTTTGAATTGACTATTATATGTCCATCATCCTGCATATAGAAAGCACTATTTTTCACCTTCATTTATTCTGTAGCAACATTTGGAAATTGGTTTCTGCCTTCCCGACGTGTTCTCTAAAATGAAAAATCTCATTTCTTCTAATATTTCTTTATACACAATTTTTAGACCTCTGACCATTATTTTGTGACCTGATTAAAAGGCCCACATCTTGTGGAAAAATATGCTAAAATTGGACATAGCATTCGAGCTATACTTCTACTAGGGCAGCCAAAAGGGAAAGAATTGCTGTTTGAGCTTCACACACACATGCCTACTCCTGTGCCCCTGTGTGAAGCAGAATGATTGATATCTTGCACTTGCCAATGGCGCTAGGATGGTTTTTCATGTGAACCGCAGGAGCTATGCAAACTTAACCTTAAACCCATACACTTATGCCTTGAAGCTCTGGAGCCTTGACACATATAAATTTTTACCAGATCAAGGTGCCAGTGCTCCATGATTTCAGAGGAGTTTTGAATAAATGTGCACTGAGGCCTTGATTCTGTACAATAGAGGTGTGAATTTTGAAAGGTAAATATGTAGTTACATGCATTGCTAGACAAGGTACGTTGCATTTAACATAACAATGGCTGTAGAAAGGTTCCCCTGTGTTTATAAGAAAAAAAGTCCTAACAGACACTGCTGTAGCTAGAGATCAGCTGCTCAATGCATGTAAAGAGGGATTTTTCCATTTAATCTCAGCAATATTTGGTGACACATGGAAAAAAAGCACTTACAAAACCTTGTTACTATGACTGCTCTCAACAGATACTATACACCTTAATTACCATGAAAAAACCTCAATTTGAACTTCACTTTTGTATGCCCTTCATTACTGTAGCTGCAGTCCCAATGCTACTCAAAACTGTTACAGTCAGAGCCACCAAGTCCTCTAAAACTCTCTGTATAAACTCTCTGGATAATCTTTGTCACTGGTGAGTACAATTCAGTAGTCTCAGTAAAAATCCTGGGTTGCTGGTTTCACTTCTCCTTAATTCAAATCCTCAGGATTACTATGATAACAGTTTCCCATCTCCTCCATCTAAAACTGGGACATAATGCTGATCTTTGAGCTCTAATTTAAAGCAAACTTCATTCTGTCTATAGTGTAATTTTCTTTTATTAAGGTCTCATGCAAGCTACATATAAATAATGTTCTGGTCTGTGATTACTTTTCTGGATAAATTTAATCTCTTTGGGGTTATAATGTACATCTCATTTTCTGAATTTCTGCCTACACTGTAGATTTTTATCATGGTGGGAAATGGATGTGAGGAACAAGAAAACTTTGTGCAAGTCTGAATACTGTGGCCAGCACAAACTGTTTGCATCAGTATGACAGATAATTATAATAACACTTTCTGTGGTTTACACAAATTATCACTTTCTCTTTGTTGATCACAATGGAAACCATTCCATAATTCCATTTCTATTTCCGTTTTACTGTATTCACAATATCTATTATTCTTTGCTTTAAACACTAGCACAGTCTTCACATGATCTCAAGAAAATATCAGCTTTTGCTTAAAAATATTATTCGTATTATCTTAAGCCAACTGATCTCGGTCAGGTACATCAGCTTCAGGCTCGCTGCTGCTGCACATCGAGTCCAGCCTTGGATATCTGTGGTGTTCAGGAAGTGTCTTTCCTCAGATATCCAAGGCAGTGGTTCCGAGNCCAGCCTTGGATATCTGTGGTGTTTCTGGAAGTGTCTGTCTGTGGTTCCGACAGGCCCTAATCAAAATGGGTAAAACAAAGCACATATTAATTCTAGACACTGAGAAATACCTACATGAAATGTTGGCTTTCAGCCTTAAATTCATAGCTTCTTTTGATGCTCATTTTCTCTCTGAACACTGCAAACTACATGAGGAAGATGATGAGGATAGAGCACAGCCCTGTCCTCTCTGAAGGGATGGTAGCAAGCTTCTTTATTCACGGAGTCCGTGAGGCTTCAGAAACCGAAGGGTTTCCTTCTAGTCAGTGACCTACCATTCATTAGGAATGTGGAAGTACAGTTTGTCAAAAAGAAAAGAAATTTTTTTTAAAATTGTAAGGATAATATGCAATAGATGCTTTCGTTCTTAAGACTGAAGTTCAAAAAGTTATCTTGGTGTGTATCTTATTCCTCAGCAGATCTAAAAAAAGCTGTGGTCACCACCTCTTTGCTCTGTGTACTGAATTATGTATGTCTCTGTAGGATCAGAAATTGTATTACAAAAAAAATTACTTTTCTTCAATACTTCTGAAAAAGATCAGAGTGATCTGGCAAGTTCTGCATGTCTCCAGAGGGTAAGGATGAAAACTTCTCAATCATAGCCTCAATCTATTCACCATTCTTTGAAAGGTATCCTCAGGCTGGACAGAATTGTGAGGAAAAAAAGAAAAAAAAAAGTGAAATAATATGAGATCTGTTGTTTTTACTTGGAAAGGTCTTTAAAACCCCATAAAGCATGAGGCAGAAAAATCTTTAAAAATGCTTTAAAAAAAATAAACAAGGATTTCCTATGTAGCATCAAAACAAATATAGCAAGGTATAAGAAGCCCAATAAAAGCTAATGTGTACCACAGAGTAAATGTAGTGAGTATTTTAAATTTTATGTGATGAAGAGTTCCAGAGGCAGAAAACGATGAAACAAACAAACAAAAAAAAAACCAGCATTAAGTTAAAAAGAAAACGAAACAGAAATACTGGAGTTATTTGCTCTACCAAAAATGCTCCAGATATCTGAGAAAAAATGTTGTTTTAATAAATATTACGCAGATATATATATATATTATATATATATATATATAATGCAGATAATATTATATAATGCTTTGAACAATGTCTGAAAAAGTTTTCAGTACCATTAATGTAAATACTACAGAAAGAGTAAAGGCTAAGATGGAATATTATCTGTGAGCTCCTATAAGCTAAATAGCAGAGAAAGTAGATCTCTACTAAAGGTAGAAAAAATGTAAAATCCAGTCTAGTTGTGTTTAATGTCTTTAATTATCTGAAGTACATACTGGTATCTGCCCCATCATCAAGGCTGACTCCCTGGTGCACTTACGTGTCTTCACCATGTGTTGGTCAATGAGGTGATACGTTCTCTCTTTCCACATCAGCGTTAAGGATTTATCTCCCAATTCAACCAGAAAAATTGATATGGGAAAGATTTTTGGTGAGAGGAGTCTTATTCTATACCTAATGGTGGAAATTTACAGCCTGTAGCCACCAAATTTGTATGCAATAAATGCTCAGGGAAGGGTTTGCTACAAGATACTGAGAAAGAATTAATGTCCAGTCATGATAAGACACATTTAAATTTAATAAATTAACTGAAGCTCTCATACTCTGCAGCTTTTAAATTACTAAACATAACAAGCCAAGAGAATTTTAGAGGCACTGATCCTGAGGGCATTCTAGTTTTTCTTTCAACATGTGTGCTGCCACATTCCCAGATTTTACCCTTTTCTCTTGGCTTAGCAATCTTTATGTATAACTGAGCTGCAGAGTGCTCAAGGTGATATGTACCAGAGAAAACATCACAGTAGGAGAATCAGAACATAAGATAGGACTGCTCAAGAGCTAATATAGTGACATGGATGCTGTCACATTGGAATGCATTAATAACATGATGTTTCCTGATATGATAAAATAATAATGGGAAAAAAAACCCACAACATAAAAATAGTCAACATAGCCTTTGCATAAAAATAAAATATATAAATAAAGGGCATTCTGAAACAAAAATTTCATGGTAGAATAGAACCTTTGGATTTAGACATTTTTGTGAGTTGCTGCTGAAACCCTAAACTGCTGTTTCATTTTGAGCACAATGAATGCAACTTCATCTACTGATGGTTATTGGATCAAAACTTCTTGTATACCAGCACAAAATAGTGCCCTTATAGAAAATTAATGACAAAAATCCCATTAATTTCTTTGGGACTGAGACTGTCAGCATTCTTTGTGTCTACCATTAAATTCACTTCGAAAAACTCTGTTTGTTTGGTATTTCTTTTGAGAGGTACATTCGATACTATAAAGCTCTTTGAAAAGGCAGAGCAGATCTAGTGAATTCATCATCAGGAAAATAGTTTGATTTTTTTTCTTGGAAGAGCTGCGGAGGAAATTGAGAAAGGGTAGAAAGTGCAACATCAAAGAAAACATCCTGATATTCATTTTAGGAAGGAGCAGAACAAAAAGAAGATCAGAAAGTAAAACAGTGAATTGATTGATTTTAAAAATCAATCAAAATACAAGAAGGTGAAAAAGCAGTTAGAAATATTATATATAAAATCTGTATGCTATGTCTAATACCAAACAGCCAGGTAAAAATCTTGTATTAAAGAATATAAGTAACGTAATATGTGAAGACAGAAATCCAAGTAATCTCACTCAGAGTAATTGTTCAACAATTTACAGGACACTTGGTGGTAGCAACACCATCTGTTTCTCTGGCAAGAATGTTCCTGGGAATCCGATCTTGAGAATTTATATAGATCAAAACATTCCCTTGCTCCACTTCCCTAGTCCTTTTTAGCTGGAAAGAAAACACCACTCTATCAAGTGGTCACGTGGGGCACTAGCAAAGGGTGAAGGAAGTGGGATGAGTGGAGAGGCAGAAAAATTCCCGGGGAACAAGATGGGGAGATGTGATGGTTTAGGAATTGTATTCTTCAATACAGTACTCCCACTAAAACCATCCACCACTCCCTCTTCTGCCTCCAATTGGAGGCACCAAACACCATGAGTTGACATAAGAATAATTTACCGGAAACAGCAATGAGATAAGAAAACAGAGAGTAACAGTTACAATATTGATGGCAAAAGGTATAAGAAAATAAGTGATTCACACAGAAAAACTCCCTGATAACAGAAAACACTGGACAGCTCCCTCCACTACATTTTCTAGACTGGCAGGAACCCCTTCTCCCCAGAAGAGGGTCCCTTCTCCCTGCCCCCAGCAATGACATGAGGTGGTATAGAATAACCTTCTCGTCCTAGCCATGCTCTCTCCGGGCTACTGCAAAAAAGTAACCCTGTCCTGTCTGGAACCAGGACATGAAAGTAGTATAATTACCTGACACAAAGGAGAATCTGATTATCCCTTATAAATTATGGGGCCCTTAGAAATCCTTGAGATTAGGCACATTGGTCAGGTACCGAGAGAAGGAGACAGAAGCCTGTCCCTGACAAAGACTTGCTGTGTGATGGGCAATCTGCCACAACCAATATGCAATACCCCTTCCCTCTCAAACGGCTTTGCCTCTGCCCAAGAGATGGGGGAAGCTAATAAATATTTGTTAAGATGTAGAAATGTATTTTAACCCTTTGATTCCAGCTCATCATATCCCAGTTTTATAAGGCTACAAATGTGCTGCTGTGGCTGAGGTGTTTCAGCCAGGGCAGCACAGCATCCACAGCCATCTGCAAAGCTGACAAGAAGTATGGTAAATCATTCGCAAGTCAGTCATCTTCCATGGCTTGTCTGCTATCAGAGCTGAAGATTGCAGTCAGACAGTGTCAGGAGGAGAAGGGGAAATCCAAGTTAAGCGTACATCACAGGGGTATTATGTCACATATGTGTAAACTCTGTTTATGGAAATAAAAAAGCTACCATATTTTTCAAACTTAGTCTCACACAAAATGTTTCTGTGTTCCCAGAAAACTAAAAGAGATAAATATTAAAAAATCATTTAAAATTAATACACTTGGTTCCATGAGTCTACGAGAAAAATGTTAGAGTATCTCTAGATATTCAACTACTCTGAGGTTATCAAAAAGGCTGATAATTCAACCTCATGTTCATTCTACCCATGTGGTGTTGCTATAGCACTAACCAAAGCAGAGAACTTTTCACATAGCCAGAATTTCTGCACAGTTTATTTGAAACTTTTGAAAATAATAAGGATTGAAACTCAAAGTATGCTTATTGAATTATAATTTATGAGCAACACATTACCCAGGTGTTTTGGACAAGATAGTGAAAGAGTAAATCAGGAAATATGACACACTGCTTTCCATTAACCCCCTGGCACTTGCAATTTGAAGCTCCCCTTACTAAAGGCTAATCCATTTTGCGGTAGTGCTTAGCATTTTAAAATCTCTGCTCCTCATGTCAAAATATTTATACGCATTTAGATATTAGAGAGGCAGGTAGCAATTTTGATCCCTTACTGTTTTGCACATTGTCATACCCAATCAAAACAAACAGCAATGCAAAGCACACCTACTGAAAGCACAGCTCCGTAGTATATAAGAATGAACTATTTCAACCCTTATTTTCAGACAAATGCATTTGTCCAATCTCCAAAATTCTGTAACAGATCATAGATACTCACAGCAAAGCTGAAGTTTAATACATCAAGGTTCTAGCAAATACTAACAGTGATGATACTTGTGAAAATGGCTTGTTATTGTTGGTTAGAAAGTACATTTACTTATAGCAGAAGCAGCCTGCCTATTGCTTGGTGCTGAAATTGGGATAGGAAACATTTCGCCTGTGTCATCTTGCAATATTAGCAAAGAATGGCATTCTTTTCCTGGATGAAACCTAAGAGCTACAAGAAATGAATTATTCTGTTAGGAAAATGTCTGTGAACTCAGTCAGATCAATAGGTCTTATGTTTCACATCCATAACAGATTATAATGAGAGAGGAACAAAGAAATATAAGAGTTTGAGTACCATTTGGATTGTTGTTTCCATTTACTCCCCAATGAGCAGAATAAGGGAACCCTACTGTCATTACAATTAGGAAAATAAAGACTATAAAAAATATCCTCCATAATTTAGATAAAATTCCCCATGTTTCCAAAATATCATCACTCTTTCCCATACAAGCAAAAAGCATGTAGCTGATGTAATTTTTCTCTAGAGTTTTTAGTCTAGCAGTCTATACCATGATGATATGCATTTTTTTCTCCTGATTTGAAAGATTTGATCTCTCATTTAAATTTTAGAAAATCTCATATGTTGAAAATTCTCCAGTTAATACGGATGACTATCAACTGCTTAAGATAGAGCTGCTCTTACAACGAATTTATATTGAATCCTACAAAAATGACATTAATTATTAGAAAATAAATTGTCATTTCAGTCACTGATATGAAGAGCAGATGCTGCCTTCAAGTAACTGCACTTGTGCATGGAGCTGAAACAGAACTTACTGGTCTTTCTCTCTTTCCTCTTCAAGGAGCCTTTCATGCTAAGTGCTACAGAATTCCCTTCTGTCAATTAACACCTGCATGACTTCCAGGAAGAGCAGAGGGAAATGGGAGCTTCTGTGATTATGTCTATGAAAAGCATATAACTTCCAAGCTCACTTTTGCCAGGAGGAATGCTATATCGGTATCAACACCAAGTAAACCGCATGTGGAACACGTCTACAAGCCTGTTAACTTTATAGCGTTGTCAACACTCCTGTGTCTCATTAACACAGCCAGTGTCCTATGAAATATAATCAATGTTTTCTGAGGAGCATTTAAAAGTGTCCATGTTTAATGTATGTCAGCTTTCCTAAACTCTAAACAATTCAAGATTTGGATAAGTATACACTAAACACATCTACTCATTTGTATTTTGGGCTGGTTTTCACATCATGTTCTCAGACACCACTGGCACCACTGGAAAGCAGCAGAAATACTGGAAAGAATCTGACATCTTCAAGGTACATTCAAAGGATCTCACTTTTACCTGGTCTTTGTTGACAAATTTACACAATCTCCTACAGCAAATGAAAAACAAAATATAGCCAAGTGTCAGACTTTATGAAACCTCTCTGCCAAAAGAACGCGGTGAGAACAGCTGATGTTTATACCTTCAGTTTTCTTTTTGAGAAGACTGTTGAGACAATCTTGAAGTTGGCAGATCAAAAATAAGTAGCAGAACTATTGTCTGACAAAATAGCTGGGAGTCTGCACATCAGGAGTCCCATAATAAGATTTGCAACACCTTCTCTGTGACACAAACTGCAGGTCTAAAGCTCTTTAACATCTTGCAAATATAGCAAGGTACTGTCTATTGAATTTCCAAAAAAAAGTAAATTCAGTGAGGAATGAGGGACAATTGGAAAAGTATCGAAGAACCAAACCATGAGGGCATGTGCTAAAAGAGGTCTCTCTAACCTGTATGACAGATCAGAATAAATATAGAAATGTATGCACAGATAGTATATACGTTGATTATTATACCTAAATGTACAGGACAATCAGATCATGGCTGCAACAATTTTTGCATGGTTGCAAATAAAACCCAAAAATAAAAAGCAATATATAGTGTACAGTTGTGTTAAAAAATAGGCTACGTCTGTGGTTGTATGTTTGGCTTCTTTTTACGTTGTGTGGTTTCATACATTACATTAAAGCAATTGGGAGAGAATAATGCACATACTAAACTCCAAAGGAAATAAATACAGGGCAAATGTAATTACTTAAGCTAGAATACGCATTTTTCTTTACATAAACAAATTGCATAACCAAAAAACACTATTTATTCACTGTGTAAGAAGCAGTTCCTTGACACATTTAAACAAGAAAAATGTTTAACAGAATATTAAGAAGAGATTCCAGACCAGAAGAAAATTTCACAATTGGACACAGTTTTCACATGAGTCTAGATATGATATAATTTAAATTTGATCCCTGATTTGATTTGAATGTGTAACTTTGACCCTATACTAATATAGGAACAGGAGGGAAGGAGGGAGGGAGGGAGGGAGGGAAGGAAGGAAGGAAGGAAGGGAGAAAGGGAGGAAGGAAGGAAGGAAGGCTTGTTTTCACTAAATATAAGGAAAATATTGCGCTTCTAATGTAATGTGTCCCTTCCTATGAGTCAAATGTTTAAAAAAAATTTAATCATTTGTTTTTATTTGTATGCAGGTTTAGGCTTTTAAAATATTTTTAAACTCAGTATGTTTTAGGTCTTTTCTTTTTTCACTCTTCCCCTAATATTTTAATATGAATGTAAAGGCAACCAGTAAGTTTAAAGAGAGATCACCTGAGACAGATAGGGAGAAAGATCTGTGGATGTCAATGCATCTGCAAAATTTTCCAGAAAGTCCCTTTAGGTCATGGAATATTTTTCCAAGAGAAACAGTTTACATTCAATCAATGGGAACCCTCAAAATTACATTTGGAAAAACCCTTGTAACTGCCAGCTTAAAAATATAATCTTACTTTCACAAAGAGATAGAATAGATCACTCAAAGGCATTTTTCTTCTTTGATGTCTATATTTTGTAATTATGCAGAGACTGACTATTTCACTCCATGTTCAAAATGTTAATCAGAAACTCAGTCAGGAATTCTGGTCCTTAATCAGCTTCTGAACCTTAGTTTTAAAATCACATCTAGAATTCAAGAGCTCTCTGCAGTGAGCGACATTATTAGCTAAAGCTTTTTTCACCTCTCAGCTTCCCTGAGAAATACTTGGCTACATTTTCTCAGGGAAAATAAACCCACTTACATTATCTCAGAGGATGGTTTTTAAAAAGTTTTTTACAAATCAGATTTTTGATCTTTTTTCAAAGGAATTTAGTTTATATCATTTAAGTAAAGCGGCCCATCATTTTCTCTTGGCTGTATTTTCAGTTTTTAATCATGCATGTATCTGTGCCTTTATGCATAGGTATATATATGTCAATTAAGTATAAATCAATCCTTTAAAAGTTACTGAACCTAAGAAGGTTCATTTGCTGGCATTTAACTGTAGCTGGCTTAAATCCTTATGATCCAATCTTGTTTTCCCCAAGTACTTTGCAAAATTAGCTATTGTCAGACAAAAGTAATTGCAAGCTTGATCTAATCCTCTCTCCATTTTTTTTCAGTGCTTTTACCCACATTAAGTATGTGTTTTATTCCTTGCTGCATATGACATCCCATTAATATAAATCCCTTAGAATAAATTCTCTAGTACCAGCACTTATAAGGACATCTCATGTAAATAATGTCCCTATTTCTTCTCTGACTCTTACCATTAATCTACCATTAATTCCAACAGAAAATTACCTCTTTTTCCCAAACAAATAAACAAACCCCCCTAGTTTATATTCTCTTTAAATAGAACATTGGGGAAGATATGGGATATGGTAAAGATATGACAGGTCTCATTTTAAAAAGTTATTTAATCCCCAATTTCCTTCTACAAACCATAGTTTTTCAAAGGCAGAGCTAATATCTGTTGGGTTTTTTTAATAATATTTTGAACATTAATTCAAAAAAAGAAGCTTAGGCAATAAAACCCTTGAAGATAAGTTTATAGATTGATTTTTTTTTCAATTAGGAGACCAAGTATTTCTTACAAACCATCTTTTTTCAGTCAGTGTTTAGTAAGAAAGGAAAATTTACTCTTCCCTTCATGTAAAAATCCTACAGAATTTTTCAGAACTCCTTAGCCTCTCTGTAACTATGTGATGCCATAGAAATGTTTGAGTCTGATTGGATTTAAAAATATTTGAAAGCCTCACACTTCATTAAACATTACTTAATTTCAAAGTTCCTTGGAAACGGGTTGTCTTGTTCCAGAGCTGTCATAAATCAGTGCAGCTTTATAATTTAGGCATAAAATATTCCCTTTAGGAAAACTAGAAGCAGACTGGCCAGAGCTGAGTGTTCTTTTTACAGACTTTTCTTTCACTGATTTCTTGTTGATTTATGTGACTCAGAAAAGCTCTGACTTATTCAGCTCTGGAAACAAATATGTATTGAAGAGAGTCATCAAAATACGTACTTGAAACAGTAAAGTACTTTGCCAATGACACAAGCCAGACTAGTGCAAAATGATAGCTTTCCCTGAGATCAGAAACACAGTCCTCTAATATCCCTGCAACTCTTGAAGCAGGGGAGAGCAGATGGGAGGAACAGGCAGGATCACAAAGAGTTGGAAAGCATAAACAGGTTTGCAGAGAGGCAAGTCAGGCTGGCATTTTGAAATTTGAATTGACAGAGACAGAGAACAAACCATGTGTCACGCTTAGCTTTCTGGAAAAGAAGAGATAGGCACTGTTCCCATGAGTTTCATACCTCTGTAACTAAGACATAAAAACAAGTAGGAAGAGCAGCAGAGGAGCAACACACTCAAGATCACAAAGACAAAAACTAGCAGGATTCATCACAGATCTTAGGTTTTGCAAGTACTTATTCAATGCCCAGTTTACCAAACAGACCATCTGTCCATGAGAAAGTGAACAAGAATCACCACTTGCTGCACTGTTGTCTTGCAGTAAGCTTATTATCATTTTTAACATAATGACGAGTAATGCTTTTGCCAGGTTGATCACAGAATTCAAAACAGACTCTCCTTTTCCTAAGGAAAGTAATACCCAGTTTTGGCAGCAGTCCATTTAGCTCAAGCTTACTATGTGCTATATCAAATCTGCTTCAGTACATTTTAATTTTAGACTTTGTTGCACTTTTTTTTTCCCTTTGAGGATATCAATTTTTCTCCCTTCAGTTTCACTAATTTTCAGTTACACCATCTTTTGGAAACAATGGAAAAGAGATTACTCCTCCACTGATGCCTGATTTAGAAACTTCAAAGATAAGCCAAAGGAAAATCAGAAGAGGACTTCTAAGTAGTGTAAGACATATTATGACAAGTTACCACAGACCCAAGAAATCCCATGACTTCTTTAAAATGGAAAGAGAGGGGGTCTTTGTACCTAATTGCCATTGGATTCCACTTGGTTACAGCTTCAAATATTGGAGTTGTTCAACACAAAAGGGTATTAAGCAGTTTGAAGACTCTCCATTCTGCTGCAAATACAACATGGAATTTCCCCCATTAATATTTTCTTAAGTTCTTAACTAAATACAACAGCAACATACATTAGGTCTACTCTGCAATGCAGCTCCATGTAGATTTATCCAGGCTGACTCTAAAAGCTTTACTGTAGTACAGCTAATCCATCTGGCCATGGTGTAATGCTGATGTGACTGGATCATCTCTAGAAACAAGTTACACTGTGCTAGGAGATGTAACAGCACATTAAACTCTCTTTTAGATCCCTTTGCATGGCACCATGTCTTAAATATACAAATTCTATGAGACCCCCCCCAGCTCAGGTAACAGAACCTTAAAATATACCTTGGTTCCTACTATCATGCCATGTTCTGAAAGTGTGTGTGTACCTAAGGAAGGTTACTCTTTCCTCACCGTTTGATATCACTTATGGGCATACGTAGTCTGTCTGAATAATCACTCCCTTTAGCATTTATCTGATGCCTCACTTGTTTCATGCATTCTTTATGGGCTGGAAACAGCTAAGGAAGTCCTTGCATCTAGCACAATAGGTGCCTCAGTTCTGATTGGCAGCTTAGGTATCCTCACCATAAAAAACACCAAAAATTTACAATAAAAATAGACTGAAAGACTTTATAGTCGCATTAAGTTGTAATGTCCGATTTTCTTTGAAAAAAGAAGATACAATGGGATTTTCTGAAGAGAAAATTTGGAAGTGAATTTACATTCTTCCTGTCAAACAATTAGCATAAACTTTTATGTTAACTGTTTATTCAGAAATTCAAAACACAGTCATTTAAAACAAAGAGAAGTCACATTTTTCCCAGCAAAGGACCGGAGATTAACAAAAAAGCAAAGTGTGATAGCAGAGAGAGTAATTCAAATGGAACACAAATTCAAAAATTTTAATTCAAAACACATTAAGAATAGAGGGAAGACATAATATTCAAAATGTGGTGTGTATTTTACCTGACAGGATCCTTTAATCTAAAAAAATCACACGGTATTTTAAATAGTGATGTAAATTCCACAGCATGCAATTCCCACGACAGCTTCTCTAAGAAATAACCAGCTGACAACTCAGAGTAACAACTACTCCCATGCTTAAACACTGAATAAGGATATATGCCTGTGCTGCACACCATCATGCAGCATGTACGTCCTCAGGCCAGCCATAAATACAGGAGCAGAAGTGCCAAAAGATGCCAAGCAGCCTGAAAGCAGGATAAATTAATTCACACAGGGTTCAATTCTACTGCAGCTAGACTCCTATGGGAGTGCAAACAAATTCACTTACAGCTAGCCTCATCTGCCTCGTGGGCAGAATAGGTACATGTTATTGTCATATATATATATATATATATGTGTGTGTGTGTGTGTGTGTATATATATATGTATGTCTGTATGTATGTATGTATTTCTAATATGTACTTGCATAAGCTAAAGGTTGTTCATTTTCATCTGTTTGTGGATGTTAAACATGAATAGTTTTCTTCCAAAACAATCAAGGAAGACATTGGGAATTTTAGTACTTGAAGTTAAACAGAAGATGGGCATGGGAAGTCCAGACTTAATCGCTGTCATTTCATGTCAACATTTCGACAAAAATATTGGGTTTTGTTTGCTTAATTTTTAGATAAAACTAAGCAAAGCTCCATGAAAAACTAAATGAAGATTGCCATTAAATTTCCAAGTATCAGTTCAAAACCCAATTATTTTTTACATTTCTTAAATTTTCCTTGGATTTGACATATCCCTGCAAGGGTTTAAGTTTCAGCAAAATATTACTCTTCAGCAGAAAAATCTTCAGCACACAAAGCCAATCAAACAGCTATATTAACACCAGTGGGACCACTTCTATTCTGAGGAATCCCTAATGTGATACATTACTAAATGCCACCAGAGTTTAATTAGGCTGTATCAATAGCTAAGGCCATTATAAAGCCTTTATACTTCCATTAATTAGTCAGCCAAAGTTATATACAGAAAAATGTATAAAACGCATTCTGTTCATAATTTTATCTGATGGTTTCTCTCCTTCAAGGTTTTATGCCACACTGATTCTACCTCAAGTAATTTAATGGGTTAACATTTAACACGAATGTTGAGAACAACAGTCTAAATGTGTTTGCAAATATCATTACATTGAAATAATATTTTACCAGAGAATTTAATGATGACTAATAGGTATGAAAGAGAAATCTTGCTGCTTCATTTTCTAACTACAAAATATGTAGGAAAATTAGGAACGTAGCTGACATATTAACATTCAGAAAATCATTTAGGGATATAATTGGTACTTACTAAACCAATTAGTATAAAGTAATCAAGTGTCAGTGAACATAGATGATTCTATGAATCTATGATATATCATTTACAGTTGCTACTTAAAACGGCCAATTTTTGTTATTCTCAGTAAATGAGTACAAACAATTGAAAGTAAACATTGATATTTAGGGCAGAGTTTCCTTGGAAGGGTTTATCTCTTGATGAAGATCTGTCTGTACAAAGTCTGTCAGACGTACACAAACAAATGCCCACCCTGAGTCTCAAACTGGCTTAGCTTTTAACCTACATTTTCCTTTCCTTTTTTCTGTTACCAGTCACATATACACTCTTCAAGTAGATGCTTATTTTTGGTTTGAACGTGGGCTTCTTAGCACAGCCAGCTGTGAATTTTAAAGGAGAAGCTGTTCCCCTCAGGTTTGAAACTGCCCTCTTTCCAAGGAGCACACTGAGATCTATTAATGCAGAAAGCTGCAGGAGGCTTGGGCATCTGTACATAACAGAGCATGAGAAAACCTTTAGCTGATCTCCTGAAAAAGAGTGGATTTTACTTGACATGATACAAACTTCTCTGGAGTTTCAGACCTTCAACAAGTGGACATGAGATACTTTTCTCAGAGAAATGCTGTGCATGGCATGTTGGTTCAATTTCAGGTCTTTTTCAATCAGGCAAAGGAGGGACAAATCCTTCAAAAATAGTTCCGATGGGAAATACCAATCCCTTATCTGCTTATTACAGCAAAAAACTGTTTGTGGCTTTAGTGATCTGAAAGGAAACAAAACTATTATTGTTGTTAATAATTTTATTTTGAAGCCTCACGTATTTTTTGCATAGCAGTCATGTGATTATAGATGTCTTAGATTAATGGAGACACTGATTTTGTTCCTTCCTCAGCCACACAAAGTTCAAAACCTGTAATGAAGAATATTTTTCTATATAACAAGCTGGGGAAGTCATCATGTAGGGGTAGCAAGCAATCGATCCCTCTTGCTCAGAAAGTATAGATATTTACTGCTTCTGTAGGAGGTTTTCTCATCTGGTCTGCTAAAAGAATGTAAAACATAGATATGATTCTGAAAATAGACCAAAACTCAGAATTCTCCTTTGCTAGAAGGCAGCACAACAGCACACCAATCTCCATGATTCACTGATTACTTCCTCCTTGTTCTCATTCTTTCGAGTCCCATTTGACTTGTTAAAACTCCCACAGCCCAATGTTGTGGCTACAAAGCACCAGGGAAGGGACACAGCCCCACACAGACACTGGTAAATGATCTAATGAAGTCTGCAGGAGACTCCAGAAACCATTCCAGGTGTATGAGGTATAGAGATGTGAGGTGCTGGTGGTTTTTTAACTTCCTCGGTGTTAAAGAAATAAACAACTCAGAAAGCATAGGTTTAAACTGTGCATTCACTCCTTTCGTGAAAGACTCTTAGCCACAAATATTTGATTCCCTCCCTTTTACCAGACTCTGGGCATCTGTGAAATGTGGGAACCATTCTAATTCATCATGATGCTAAGCTTCACAGGACCCAGTGGTTTGAGCAAATTCTAAACTGTGGAGAACTATAAATCCTGACATCTTTGATTAAGTCTTTTGAGACATGTCTATTCAAGCAGGACTTATAGCAGAAGAGCCTGGTTTGTTACTTTAACTAAGTACTGAAGTTTTCCCTGTCAAAGTGGCACATCTTTCCTTATATCTTTCCATCTTAGTTTTCATGCTCTCTCTCAGGCAACCCTAGAGAACTCCATAGGTTGGACGAAAGCAATAAAATCGGTGCTTTCTAATTGTTCCTACCTTTAAAAAAGTAAGGATAGTTCATACTTAAGGAAAACACAGAATACGTTAGAAGCATGTCATATTTAGTCTGAAATTGTTTGTCTACCACAGGCATTCTGGGCAACTAAATGTCTGCCTTTCGGGATCATTGCCAAAAGAAGAGATTCAATTATATTAATTGCAATGACTCCTAACAATAGTTAACTGGCCCACCTAATCCATTTAAATAGTGCATCTGGTCTTGCCTGCTCGCCTATTTGTGGTTCATTACCACAGCATTTTCTAACACAAACAGCTTGTGGTTAATTCTTTTTTTTTTCTGGTTTACTGCTGAATTCTGGACACTGAATTACTAGATCTGACTTGGGCTGGGGCCTCTACCTTTATCATTCACTGTTAAGCTGTTAGGGGAAAAACATGGAGGAACCAAAAAAATTGCTATCTGTAAAAAATTAATCCAATCATTATTTCTAGAAATGCCAGCAATGTCAGAACTGAATGAATAGTTTCTAAGGGAAAGGAGAACCTTTCATCACATTATCTGAATGAAGTGGCATCAACCAATTAAGAAAATGTGTTGACTGTAGCATGTTTACTCAAATTCCCCTATCTGAAATAAAGACATGTAAGAAAAACATCAAAAATCAAATGTAAAAATATTGCAGTAAAAATAATTCATTTTGAGAATTCCCTACCACTGGCCTTGAATGATGAAACAGAAAAGACAGTCTGTAATTACTCAAAGTTAATAAGCTAAAAAAAAAGTATATTTATTGAGAAAATAAAGTAAAATATAATCCAAAAATATTAAACTTATTTTGGACTGTTGATTTCAGAGAGCTTTTTAAAAATCTTCTTCTTTTTCTAGTTGAACCAGACATGAAAGTGGAAATCAAGGAAAAGCAGTTCCCAAATAAGCAAATAAAAAAATTCTAACTATAAAACTACTACTATGGACAATAAACTAGCTTTTGTCTTCCATATGTGAGCGCTTGGGTGAAAGTATATTTTATACACTAGAATTTATGGAATATGCCTACGCTTCGTCCTTTTTTGCAGCTAGACCATGCTTACATATGGTCTTGAAAATACCTGGTGGCTCTAGGGCTGTCCTGAGAGCCTCTGGCAACACAAATCATTCAGAACACTCGCTACCAAAATTACCTGGATGGAACAGGCTTATATCAAGGCTCTCCTGGGACCAGTTAACAAGAGCAGAAGGGTGCATGGTGTCCACCCACACCAAAGTCCCTGCCATTGGATGGTACCCAGGAAAAGGCCTGCCTGCCCACTGGGCTGGCTCTGACCCTGCTCTTATGCTGTGTTTTTGCCTTGGAAAAAATGACAATGGAACCTGAGTGTCTTGTAAAAGTTGATATAATTAGCTAGAGTGCATATGGGAATTTGCACAGAGGAACAAGAAAAAGATTGTGAAAACCCTCGAAGCTACTGAGTCATACAATAGTTACCAGCTTCAATCACTTTTTCTTTGTCAGAATTAATTGAAGTACAAAGTTATAAATTACTAAAGTATTCACCTTTATAATTCATAACATGTTATCATTGTGGAAATGCCCTCCTGTTTTATTTTTATAATTTTCATTCTAGTATATATTGGTTTATGTGAATTGTTTGTTAGTAAGTACATTCTGGGTAAAAGCAACACTAAAATTTTCATCAAAGGTGCAATCAGACAATTGCCATTCAAAATTACTGCATAAAAACCTCATAGATACAATCACAAACAATTAACATACAATTACAACATGAAAACCTACCAAGTACAGATACAATCGCAAAGACAAGTACAGCTGATGGCAAATCTAGAAGCAATTACACAAAGCCTTTGAAGAATTGCATGCATTTATCTAAACTCAATAAATGTATATGTCTTTGCAGTAACATAATTGAGTAGGATTATTATAGCCAGTGAGATGGGGCAATTTCATTTGCATAAGCAGTTTTGCAAATTTCTAATATTTAAAATTTTATTTTAAAATGAAGTGGCAGTTATTAGTATTCAGGTTATTTACTTTCTATCTTACAATCGTTAATTATTTTAGACCCAACAGAAACTTACAAAATACTTCACATACATGAGAAACTATAATCATTCCACAAAAGCTCTTAGTATGTAATCTTGGCCACAATTTGCAACCAAGATGTAATAAGGGAGGCAGTAAAAACAAACAAAGTTTTTGTAACTGTTGGGTCCTTGAATCTGCCCTCTTACACAGTGGTCCAAAATCTGCAAGTCAAAAGATGCATTGCAGTAACTTGCAGGGATATTGCATCAAGTCTTTTCCTAAGGAATGGCCCTTTTATTTTGCTGGTCATAGTCACCATTCAAAAAATGAGTGTTATGTTGTCTTGCCATGCTTGGCATGGAAATAAATTTGAGATTTATTTGAATGGCAAGAGGATAATCATGATGTTTATTCCTCAGTGAGCTACTAAAATAAATAAATCTAAGTTTGCTCAAAGTGATACTCAGAAATTTCATCAGAAATGAGCTGGCAGCTCGTCTTGAAATATATAATTACCAATAAGTCATCTTTGAAATCATAATGATAAGCATTTTAAATTGCCAGAAACATGACCAAATACATAGAAGAAAGGTAAACCAAGATAATGATGTGCCAGTATCGGTAAAGTGGCATACTGAAACACAATTTTACTTTCACTTGACAAGGACTTGACAGTCTTTGTGATAAATATCAGAAGAAAGATTGTCTCTGGCATTAAAATTAAATCAAAGACTCGAGGATAATTTTAGTCTTCGGACTCCAAACTACACTTGACATACTCTTTCATGGATACTGCTCCTGTATCAAGGACATTGCTCTGTACAACCCCTGCAACATTTTTCAAAACAAAAGAGTCAACCTCCTGAATTAAGTTGCTAAATATCAGGCTGCTTAAAGTCAAAACCAAGCATGCCAAACAATCCCTTAACCTTGTGTACTGCCCAGCATCAGCTCTGCTGCCAGATCTTGGTTTTGATGAAATCAATGACAGTAGCATTTTGCTACTCCATAACAAAAGGCATTAAAGGACATTTAACAATGTTACCGGTGAGCTACAAATACAAAGTCACACACTTTCATGTCTTCACTGCAACTCATGCTCTAAGAATCCTTTGTTCATGCCAGGTCCTATATCTAAAAAATGTGTGCAACTTTATTTTTGAAACATCAAAAGTTTTTAATTCTATTCTAAATATCTACCTTAAACATTTCTTTTCTCTGTACTGTTTAATTCATTCAGTTTAAATAAAAGAAGTCTGAAGGGTCACTTTCCTTTATACTCAGCCAAAGCTAAGTTTATAACATGGACCTGTTTGGTCTGATTCCTATCTAGTACTTGCAAAACTTCGTACATAACTTAATGCTGATTGATGGAACTAAGCTTTAAACCTGCTTCATCCCTGTTTCTGCTCAGAAATAAAACAAGGGGTGTGGAAAATGGTCCAGATGGAAAGTGAGGGAGCATTATTTGCCTTTTGGGGATTATCTTTGACTACTTGGCTCTAAGAATAAAATTTTGAGCCTTAATTTAGACAAATTCTAATTGACAAATGCAAATATTTCCTGGGAAACATACATTTTGATCCACAGCGATATATTGCTACTCATACAGTAGGATATTAGTCCTTTAATCATGCAACTAAGAACCTTGTTGAGTCATTTGTTCTCATCTCAGTCTTTTCGTTATGGATTACCTGCACCTACAAGATTGAATTCTGATTAATTAATTTATTCCCTCATTGCTACAGAAGATGACCTTAACTTTACAGAATCAGTAAATATCAGGATTCCTTGGTGTGTAATTGTAGCTCTTCCACTCTCAGTACAGATTGCAAAATAAACAACATAATGAAAAAAAGCAGAGAACTCAACAGTTGGTAAATCTACATAATGCACTTTAGTGGGTATGCACACTACAGCAGGAGCCTGAACAGAAAAGGAACTGAAACCAAATTGCTTGACCTATTTTAATATTTGATGAAGAAATACTAAGCCTAGAAATATCGTGTCTTCAGGGACCTTGTAGTTGATATTATTAAAAAACATTTTATAAAGAGTCTGCTATAACCTATCATAATAAGCTTTGGGTAATACTTTAAGAGTCCATTAACTTTTGCTCAACTAATCTTGAATTACAATAGAAATCCTTTGAAAGCTTGTATGATAGTTGCACAAATACCACATAAATTCCTTCCCATCCTTTTGTGAGTGTTTTCCCCTAGATACACTACAGTTTTAAATCCCTTTGTGTAATCATCCAGAATGTGATATTTTAACCGTAATGGAGGGAAGTCAGATCAGTTTTAACCTTAAAAGAAATCACTCCATGTACTTTTGAGAAATCCAAATCAAAACTCTTTTTGAAGCAAATCTAAGGAATTTTTTTAAGTTACTTGTCTGTAACTTTGAAACTACAGTAGAGTAAAAAACATGGGGTTTTAGTACATGTAGTATAATAGTAATATTTATTATTCCAACTAATATTATTTTTGTGATTTAAATTAGATGACTTATCAATACAAGCTAAATTTTTCACAGAGAATCCAAATGTAATTTTCATCAAAATAACATCTTTTGTTAAAGTCTAAATATTTGTAGTGGCATCTTGGTATTGACAAGGTCCACAAATTTCAAATGAAAGGCAGACTGGAGGTGCTGGATGGTTTAAAGATCAGAAAATTAGTACTTCAAAATAATTCCCCCTATAAATGTCAGATACTGGATTTGGAGGAACCACAAATCAAAAATGGAGATTCACATCAGCCTGGTGCTGTGACCTCCCAAAACACACCCTGCACAGGATTTTGGACAAAGCAACTGCATGTATTGGAGATGTCCCTGGGTGGCCAGGGCCCAGGTCCAGCCACAGGTGTCAGCAGGGACTGGTCCAGGCACACGAACACTTTCCCAGTAAGCATATTCATTAATACTCCTACTGCCGTCACTACTTTAAAAATTGACTGTTTCATCCTACATTTCAGTATTCAAGAATTCCATCATCACTTATGTTTGGGAGAATAAACTGCTGCATACACATCAAGGAAAAGAGATCATCACACTCACTCATCAGCCTGTAATTTACAGCCAGTACTGAACAGTCTGAGCTACCTTCTTTGTACCTGGCAGGCCAGAACCTTGACTTAGCTGTGTGGTAAAAGGTCATGATGACATTGCTAATTTGAAAATAAATAGCTTCCTGTAATGTTATAGAATTGCTGTAGCAATCAGTCACATAAAGATAAAAGCTCGTATAGATAAAAGCATATTAATTAGCTCATAAAGCCCTATTAATCAGCCTTGTAACGATAGCAGTTTAAAACCGTAAAAGAAATGTGTTAGATATTTGTCTGCAAGCTTAAAAAAAGATAAAGGAATAAAAACCCACCCTTATAGCATGATGTGACATTAGCACCCTGCTACTGGGAAAAGGAATTTACAGTCTAAAAATAGCATCTTCTTTACAGTATGTGAGTGATTTAATACATTTCCTCTACTCTAGCTGAGGTATGATAGCAAAAAGTACTTTGGATTTACTTTAATTCATTGCTGTCCTAGTTTTGGCTGGGATAGAGTTAATTTTCTCCCTAGTATCCGGTACAGCGCTGTCTTTTGGATTTAGGATGAGAAGAGTGTTGATAACACACTGATGTTTCAGCTGTTGCTGAGCAGTGCTTTCTCTAACTCAAAGACTTTTCACTTTCCCATGCTCTGCCAGTGAGCAGGGGCACAAGAAGCTGGGTGGGAGCATGGCCAGGACAGCTGAGCTGAACTGGCCAAAGGGATATTCCATAGAATAGAATGTCACATTCAGGATATAAACTGTGGAGTTGGCTGAGTGGCATCAACCCTGTCTGAGGGTGGGCTGGACGTCAGTCAGTGGGTGGTGAGGAACTAACATCCATCACTTGTGTTTCTTGGGGTTTAGTCCTCTGTATCTCTTCATTAGTATTATTATTGCTATTATTAATAATATGAGTATTATATTTCATTTGTTTCAGTTATTAATCTGTTCTTACCTCAACCCATGCCTTTCTTCCAATTTTTCTCCCCACCAGGGGGCCAGGGCAGAGGGAAGTGAGCAAGCAGCTGCTTTGTACTTCATTGCCAGATATGGTTAAACCACAACAATTGCTCATGGAAGTAAATGTGACCCTGACTGAGTGGGATCCTATGGGATCCATCTGTAAAGAAGAAATTCTATCCAAACCGAAGTCAGTGGCTACTGATTTCAAAACAGAATGCCAGTGCGTATCCTGATCATTATTTCCTAGACCTCTTCGAGGAAAACTTCCTATTCAGATTTGGATCAAATGAAATTCAAAGACTCTAATAAAATGAAATATGTCCATTTTTTTCATGGAAATACTCTATTTCTATATTTATTTAATATTTGATACTTCCTGGCCAAAGGCAGTCACTCTCATTCATTAAATTAACTACAAAAATTAAAAATCAGAGACGTTTAAAAAATTGTACACTCCTTTATTTATTTCCATCATACCCCACTTGCCCTATAAACTTCTGATGAATCTCCCTTGTTCCAAGGAAGACTTTTTGCACATAGCGTATCCTATTTTATTATAAATAACTGAAGCAATTGCAGCCATTTATGAATCTGAAAAATACCCTTCCTAATCGCAAAATCTCCACTAATTTTATAAATAATTTCATAAGGTAGAACAATTTACCATGAAAGAGACTATAAAAGAAGAAAGGTATGATTTTTCCCTCCCTTCTCTTTGCTCCCAATTTTGTAACAAAGGCATAACAGATTTACTTGGGAAAACTAAGTTCCACTCCTCTCGAGCAGCCGTGAGCAGCAGCAGTAGTGCATGGTCCTTGACACTTACTCACCTCCTCCTCACACATATCATCATTTGTTCTGACTTGCATAAACCAATATTTATCCTGGACACATCCTGACAGGACCCCATCAGGGCAATGAAGGCTCACATTCCAATTTAAGTTCTTCCAAAGAAATGCATTTTGGGACATCAGAGGAGTTGATAGGGTTTTTTCCTTTTCACCAAATATTAAACAGAATAAAGCACTATTTTACATATTCAGTTGCTCATCCCTTACACTGAATTAATGGTAGATCTCAAATTGCCAGTTTGATCAGCCTTGTACTTTCTAACAAACGTAAGATGGTGACGATTATACCATTTTCATTTGTTGCTTTGTCAAATAACATTGTTTATATTATTGCAAAACAACAGTGACATCCAGAGGCACAAAAGCCTAATCAGAAGTGTTCGTTATCCATGACGAAGTGTTCAAAATCTGAGTTACTCAGGATTTCAGTAATTTTGATTCTTTGAAACTCTAAGAATTTTAGAAGCATATATAGTATATAAGCAGCACATGTAAACTTCTTGTTTTAAATCTTCCCTGACGCAGCCTTACTCTGCACTGGAATATGGTTGACTGAGACAATATTAGTATACTGGCGTAGAGAACCATTATGTCTTGTCATTGACAGTTGTCATTGATAAGGCTCTGTGTGAAACCTTTTGGCCCCAGATACTTTTCTCCACTCTTTTTGTTGAAAAGAGGCAAGATCAAAAGAAATTCAAGTACTTCCAACTGAGATACAAGAATACTTTAAAATTGCATACAGCTAGACACCTTCCTGGAGCACCAAAGCTTTTAACGTACAACAGGCTGCTAAAAGCACACCCACCAGGTCTGAGGGCTATAGGGTATCAGGCAGACTGCAGTGCACTTCTGAGCCATGAAAGTGGAATTGTGAACTCAGTCCAGCCCACTGGCAGCAGTGACCAGCTTCAGCACACATTTACATGCACAGTAAATGGCTCCTTTCAACACAGAGTGTGTGTTTGTAATGAGGCTGAAAGCTCACTAAAGTCTGAGTGCTGAGAGTTTTGCCTTAAAAAGGGACTGACAGATTATAAGCTTAAAGATTTTTTTCTAATTGTTTTATAAAATGCCAAGTGGGTCGCAGAAGAAATAAAGTATACGTAGCTCTGAGAAAAAGAATAAAGTATCCACAGCACTTACAATTACCATAATCTTAGAAAAGTTCATCTCAAAGCGATGTACTTATCGACCAGCTCCTCTGCTGGCCTCCATCATAATAGCTCCACTTATTTCAGTGGAGCTCTGTCAGGCGACATCAGCTGAGGACTGGGTCCTATCTGTCTCCTCCTCAGCGTTCCTGTCATTTCCGAATGGATGTAAGTGCTGTATCATTTTTGAGCTTTTTAGCTCCTCACACATGCTGAACCTGTGCTTGCAATATGAAGATAATTGCATATATTCACCATTTCTGTCTACAATATTGGAGGAAAATACAGGTCTATTTAACTCTACACACTCATTTCCTTGCCAAGGAAGAGTATTTTACAAGATGTCTTTTAAGCAATCCTTTTGTATGCTGAATAACATGGCTATTGTAATAACCACAGTGTCATTTGGGCTTTCAACAGAAATTTTCTCCTAGAGTGGCTTCTGGTTGTAAATAATGCCTCTAAATAATTTTTTTTTAGGGGGTTATCTTTCTTCCCTACTAGTACAGGTCTCACACAACACTTTTTCCAAGAACTTCATTCAAGGGAATAAAGTTTTTGAGGAAAACGTTTTTCAGTTCCCTCAGTGTCAGACTGGCAGTTGGCATACAGGTGAATTGTTTACAAAAACGCAATACTGCTTCCTGCACCCATCCAGCCGATTCCTGTAGCTGGTAATTTATTGGTTATTCTTGCTATGAAAGAATATTTACATAATCCCTACATTGTATTAATTTTTGTATAAAAGACAGAATAATTACAATTCTCTTATCAGCTGTGATCACACAGCTGCCAGTCCTAGTCATATATTCTAAAAACAGTTTATCGATAAGCATGTGTGAAATGCTACTGTATAAAGAAGACTCTTTCCCTTTGACTACCAAATGATGATCAGTTGGCCTAAATTAATCTTCTTTTGAATTATTTATGACAATACCTTTTTTCTGAATTCAGAAGTTTTGTATTTCCAGAACTAGTAGAAAATAATTTATAAAAATTTTAAAATGGACTTACAATATTAGTCATATACCACGGTTGAAGAAGAAGAAAAAACTGGAGTAGAAAAATCATTAAATACATTTAGCAGTGATGAAGAAAGTGGTTTTACAGATAAATATTTTCTACCTCAGGAAAAAGATGTTCAGCTACCACAAATCAACAACGGCACATCCCGTATTATCCTGAGCTAAGAATCTAGCCCATATGTTCTACTACGACATAAAGTATCCTCATACAAGAAAGAAACAATATCTGAACTCGTTTTATAAATTGAAATAATGGTGGAGTGTGGTGGGGAGGGTGTTAAGTAATTTGGCCAAGGTTCCAGACAAAGTATGTATCCAGGCCAAGGCTGTCTGCAGTTTGTTTGTCTCTATAACATTATAGCCCTTGCCAAAGTCACTGTGCTCAAAATTTCAAAGTTGGATGGCCTTGAACCAGGCACCAAAGATTAATGTCTTAGTACAACTGGTAAGTACATACATCCCACTAATTATTTTACACGCCCAGAAAGAGAAAATGAAAGAATTCCATCTCACCATATATGAATCAGAGAATCACAGAATGTTTTGTGTTGGAAGGAGCCTTAAAGATCATCCAGTTCCAATCCCCCTGCCATGAGCAGGGACACCTTCAACTAGAGCAGGTTGCTCAAAGTCCCATTCAAGTTGGCCTTGAATACTTCCAGGGATGGGGCATCCACAGCTTCTCTGGGCAACCTGTTCCAGTGCCTCACCACCCTCACAATAAAGTATTTCTTCCTATTATCTAACCTATATCTACCCTCTTTCAGTTGGAATCCGTTCCCCTTGTCCTATCATCACATGCCCTTGGAAAAAGGACCTCTCCAGACTTCTTTTTGGCCCTCCTTAGGTACTAGAAGGCTGCCAAAATGTCACACAGAACCCTTCTCTTCTCCAGGCTGAACAATCCCAATTCTCTTAGCCTTTCCTCAAAGGAGAGGTGCTTGAGCCCTCTGATCATCTTTGTGGCCTCCTCTGGAGCAGCTCCAGCAGTTTCCTTGAAAAATATTTAGTTGAACTTAGCCTCTGATTACCATGATGTTACAGATGAGCAGAGAGGGCACAAAGAAATGAAGCGCTTTTTTTGAAACTGTACAACAGATCATTTATCATCATGGTCCTTTCTGGTTAAAGGTCTGTATCCCCGTGAATCCATGACAGAAACAATATTATAAAGGACAATCCACATGTACACCTGCAGTCTATTCTTGAACTAGCAATCATCAGCTGTCTTCTGTGTCTGTTAATCATAAAATAAAGAATGTCAATTCCTTCCAAATGCACATTTTATTCTGTCCCTAAACAGATTTCGGAATAGATATCAGGGAGGCACAGGCAATCACATCAAAGACTGTGTGTGCTTGGCAAGGGCATGATCATCCAGTCCCAGACAAAGTGCACCAGAGTTTGAGATCATCCCGGCCTGGACAGCTGGATGCACCGCACCTCCCACTTCAGTCATGGCCCCCAAAATCCCGTAAGCCCTTCTAGACCCTACTGGGCAAGTCATCTTTGCAAATACATTTTAACCTCCTCCAGCACATCTCGTCTAAGTGGAAGATGTGTATGTAACAAAACCCCTAAATTTGTAAATGGTTCTGTGGATCTTAGCAGCAGAGAAGCTGAGGCTTCTTTGGTTTATCTTCCAGTTCTGAATGATTCACACTAAGAGATTAATATGGAATTAAAACTCAAGATACATGAAGGCGTTACACCATATTCCTCACGTGCACTGAATTCAGTTGTAATCTCCTAATCTCCAGTTTGCATATGATTAAGCTTTAAGAGTGTTCCCTGTCTGCCTATGGTGTATCTCCTGCTTCAGCGCCTATTGCCAGGCATTTTTCAGAACTGATAGCGGCTTATCACTATCAAAAAGCAGCTCAAAGTCCTTAGGAAAATCTTCAGCTTAGCAACCATCCTTTTAAAACCGTAAATGGTACCTGTTTTCCATCATCTTTATAGCTATTAACAGGTGTACTTTTCATGACAACAGGATTGTTTGCGGGGTTGTGAGATATCATCTGCTCCTTCTCTTTCGTCATCTCTTAAGCTGTAATTTTCTGTCATATTATAGCGGGTTGTCCTGGAAATAGTTTGTCACAAAAATGAATGATTTGTTGCCACTGAAAGAGCAGAAATAGCTGTAAAACAACAAGAGTTAGATCTCAGCCAAATGTTCTTTAAACAAATGAAGAGGGGAAAAAAAGCAAACCCTAAACAATGCTTACTAAAGATTTTTTTTTCTCCAGGCAGCCTTCGCAAAGTCTGGGAAGATAAGTACAGTCCTACAAGTGGTTGTACCTTCAAATAGATTGTGTGGGGGGATAAATATAGGGAAGCACAGTGAGTGATAGAAATAGGATGGGCTTGGATCTGTATTTAGAAATTTATTTTCTAGCAGAAAGAAATAAATAAATAGGATGGCTCATCATTACCTGCTTTAAGCTTGATTAGGCTAAATATACTTCCAGCAATCAAAACAAAGAAACAAAAAATCTGAGTAAAGTGTTCCTTTTCTCTGAGAAGGCTCTCCTGCCCTCAGCTGGTGTCAGGCATGAGGACGGGAGGGGCCAGGGGCCAGCTACCACTCTGACATTCAGTCTATTTTAGGTCTTCTCTTGAAGAGAGAAATGTGATAGCTATTTCTTCAAGTGTCCTAATCCCAAGGGTTATTCTGCCACCAGAACCTGCCTGAAGGCTCCATGTTATAGCTGCTGCATGTAACTAAACATCCCAATGTGTGTCTCTTTTGGTCCCAGTAGGAGGAGCAGGCAGACCCACAGCCCACCAGCTCTGTGTTAGTGTGTGCATGGCAAACTCCCACGTGCTAGGGACAGCTCCAAAACAGCAGTGTCAGACAGACCCTCTTCCTTCTGTACACGAGCAGAGAACCGGGCTGAAACTACATCTTGGTGTATGCAGCACACAGATGTTAAGTCTGTTCAGATTTTTGCAACTGAGCAGCCCAGGGACCAAATCAACCCATTTCTCTCAGTTACCCAAAACCTACATAATTATAGCCAGTGAAATTAAAGCAGGGTCAAATCCTTCTAGCAGAAAGACAGCTGAGGCCCACAAACACTCCCAAGAAGGTGCTTTTTTAATCAATATACTGAGTCAAGCAGTATTTGGTTTGCCAGTAGCATTCACTTAACTTTACATAGGAAAGCAAACCCAATCAACATTAAAAAAAAAAAAAAAAAGTTTTAAAAAATTTTTATTGCAACTACAACCTTCAAGACCGGGCTGGATGGGGCTCTGAGCAACCTGGCCTAGTGAAAGGTTCCCTGCCCACAGAAGGGTGGTTGGAACTGGATGATCTTTAAGGTCCTTTCCAACCCGAAACATTCCACGATTCTATGATGTTTCAGCTACAGTTAGTGTGCACAAACAGAAATAAGCTTCTTATACTGACTCTAGGCTTAAAACACGGTCTTATTCATTACCTTCAGTAAGAGGCTACATTTTTAAATCCTCTGAATAATTATCATTATTGTAGCTATGCTGAAAATTTCTGGTAGTCCACCCATAAAAGCCATTGTTATGTGCTGCATATATATATGCTAAAATATTCCACCAGATGATGAGAAGAAAATTATTATAATTTTGATTTACTTGTTCAGAAGTAAACATCTGTAAACTAATTACAAGATACACCTATTTTACAGATTCTGTGAAGGAAAGAGACTCACTGATTGCCAGTTTTGTCTTCAGTTCTATTTGATGAATCACATTTAATTACAACATAATTAGGTAGCACCTCTGGAAAAATATGCCATGTGATGGTTATAAAGAATGAAAAGAAATGATCATACTGTAATTTTGAAATACATTATAGCAATTCTTTTCATTAGATTTCTGTGCAAAGGATGTCTCTTATCTTAATTTTCAGTGTCAATACCATAGTTCTAGTATTATAGTTTCTGAAAAACTAATTTCAATCCCGAAGTAAAGTCTGTGTTTACTCAAGAAATCATCCCAGACCCATCTGACTTCAAACACTCAAGGAATCCTATTAGACTAGTAAGTATAAGAAAGTACAAAATTCTGTGCTTTCTAGAAGCTTTAGACAAAATTGGAGTCCTCTAGCCTAATTTTGATTTAAAATAATGCATTATGTGGGTTTACAGATATCTTTTAGTCTCTAGTGAATAAAAATACTGCTAAAAACATCTGCTTTTACATTATTGCAGCTTTCAGTGACTTGAGGCAAAATCAGGGCCCCATGTGACTGAAGAGTATCAGCATTTAAAGAAAAGCAAAACAAAAAAATGAGTCCTTGCTGGATTTATGTAGAAAGGAAACAAACAAGCAGAGAGGATTTATGACGCAGAAATCTCTACACAGCTTTTCTTCTTGGCCTGATGACTGCACAGTGAAAGTAGTAACAATACATGTGGATAGTTCAGCAATCCCATCTCCACAGGAACAACCTTCCCTGGAACAGCTAGGGAAGCTGGTCCACCCCAGCTATAAAATCTTTGCTATCGGCAGTGCATGTGTTATTCTGACAAGTGAGCTACCTTTCCATTTGGGATGCATTTGGCAGCCCAGCCACCCTCTGCCTGGTGCCAGCATGCTGAGATCTGCTGTAAGGACTCAAACATCCACAGGTTGTCTGGGGTGCTGCAGTCAGCCCTAAGAGTCTAGAAATGGTCCTGAGTCATTGCTTTGTTACTCAGACTTTACCCAGATTTATTTGACAAAAATTTATTAGGAACAAAGGCTCTCTCTAGGCTTTTTGTGTCCTGCTGTATCTTTCAGCAACATCCAGGATGCTGGGTCAGGCTGAGGAAGTCACCGAGAAAACATTCTCTGTGAGCACAAGAGACTTCGTAAACCCTTATTTTGCATACTGTTGTAGTAGTCCTGTTATTTGAATACCTTCCAACAGTGATCTTTCAGAGAGGAATAGTCAATTCTAAAAATTTCACTGATTTTCTTAACAGCCTCTGGGTTTTAAGATTGCATACTGAGCCTCAGTTAATTTGTGCACTGGATTGTTAATCTATGGAACTGGCATTTTTACATGTTTCTCTACCTCTAAAGGCTAAACATACGCAAAGTTTTGTTGTCTTTTTTTTTCTTTTTTCTGATGTCTAGGATTCTTTAGTAGAAACTTGATTTCTTCCATATCACAGGCTACCATGAGGTACATTTCCAGGTAAAAATGGCAGATATTTTAAAGTGTGGTAGAAGTCATGAAGGTTAACAGTGTTACAGAGTGAACAGCAAGGAAGAAAAGTTGGCTAAACCCTACCTGGCACGAGATATGTTTTTCTCTGGTGTTTTCTATACAGGGAGAAGTTGGAGCACTAGAGGCTGTACCGTGTTGTTGTCAGTGCTGCTATGGGACAGCCAAGACCCTCCGAGACAGTTCCTGTGAAATCCTCCTCGGTAAAATCCTGCTGTCTTCTCTACCCATTTACAGTTATAGAGAAGAAAGACTCACAAGCAAAGATTTTTGAGCTAAGTTGTGCTTTCAGTTTTCTGGGATACTTTGGTTTGCTGCCGTGAAGATATTTTTTAAGCCCAAAGGAGTTTCAGAGGAGCAGGCAGCTATGCACCTGCACCAAGCCTGCAGCACAGTCACTCCAGGAAATAAACCCAAGGCTAGACAAATGTGAAGTTTCTCTTCACACTATAACCTAAAGGAAAACTAACTTAAGAATCCAAGGATTGTTTTTTTCTTTTCTCTCCAGGCAATTCACACTATGAGCCAGTGCCAGGAGGTTGCCCAGTGCCAAGGACCACAGCCACCCCTCTGCAAACCCAGCTGTGCATCTCTGACAAGGGCTGGTGTACAGCATTATTTTCCATAAACTCACAAGGGCTGAAAAAGGGCCTAGATATTGCCTACATGTCACAAGGAGCATAAAGTAATAAATGTTTTTATGGAGTCTTGTATAATTTTAAACAGATTAAAATTGCAAAGGTTCTTAGACATAAAAACACAACGAAGAAAATCAGGCATGGGTAATGCTAAATTTTTTATTGCATTACAAGAAACTCAGTGGTAGGTTGGCTTTAAGTATCTTGGGCTCAAGTGAACATAAATGGGTGGTTTATCTTTTGCAATTGCCTGGTTTTACTACTGTTTTGCTTAAAACATCTTATTCTTAAACTCCTGTCTGAGAAATGCTATCCAAAAATGTTAAAGTTAGGTATAATAGCAAACTGAGACCATAACAGAGTCAGATATCCATGCAAAATTGTATTTTTCAAATCTTTAACATAGATAAATAATGTCAACAGGAAAGAAAAAATATTGAATTGTTTAAAAATAATTTAAATTATTTTTTCTTTCTCGTGTTTGAAATAAATGGAAATTTTCTGATGTGATTACAGAAATACCGCTGGAAAGAAATTATGGAGAATTTTATTCTGAAGGATAACTCCAAGATAAAATGCTGAGATCTATAAAGCATGGAATATAATTATGGTAGAGGAAGGAAATGATCACAGCCATGAAAAAGAAATATAAGCTGCTTCGGAGAATTAAGTAACTTCATCCCCAGTAAGTTCAGTACATTTCTCATCAGCATTAACAGGAGTTATGCTCACAATATCAGTAAATTTAAACAAGTTAATTTATACCTCTCAATCCAGGAAGATCATTTTAGGATGAAGGATGAAAATTGCTAAAATCTCTCTATTAGAATGAAGATGGCTATCTTGTCCTTGTAAAAAACCTACTGATTCCTTTCCTTTGTAATCTTTTTTCCAAATCAAATATTTGTGAATCGCTACCCCTTGTTCCAGCATAATACTCAGAATAGCATTATGGCATAGATTTGGGTCTACATAAGAAAAAGATAGTAAGCTTCCAAATCTGTCTGCAAAAGATTCTGGTCTGAAACAGAACAAAATTTGAATGAACAAAGTTATTTTAGAAGGCAATATGCCATCATTTTGGAAAGACCACACTGATCTTATGACATTGGCCTGAAGCATCTTCTTGCATTTCACTTGTTGCACCACCTCCAGATCTGTAGATTCAATCGAGTTAGATTCACTAACAGCTTTTAAGTATCTTGGTCTGAGTTCTTCTCTTTCTTTGTTACCATAGCACACTTAATTCGAGTCAGATTTACTGCAGCTGGGGAAACAACAGTTGCTCAAAGTTCATAATCATGTTGGTGACACATAACTCTCATTCCGTTTAAATGACATCTGCCTTTCTCATGATTACTCCTGCCAATAGCTTAAAATAATAATTCCACTTACTGGAAAATGCTCCACAAATCATTAAAGTCTCAAACTACATTAAAACATTCTCCTATTCCTCTTCAGTTTTAGCAACTTCAACCCAACAGATGTTCAAGAAAACCATACCCAAGAACTCAGAGGTAAACACAGAGTTCTGGGCCAGATTTCTCCCAGGCAGAAGAAAAGCAGTGCCAGTGTTTTATCTTTGTGGCTGTGTTCTTCAAAAGTCTTATTTTCTGAAATATTAGCTCTTTATTATGCCCTGCTGCAACTCCTGTTAAGATACAAAGAAAACTCATCCTTACATCAAGCAAAAATCACAATCAGACAATTATTCTGAAGATGTAAAATATGCAATATGACACATATCACTGGTGATATATATAGATTGGTATGAATTCCCAAAGTAAGAATTTAAAATAAAGACATCCTGGTTTAAGTTCTGATAAGTAGCAACTATACCAGAAAATAAAATGACCAGATAGTGCTTAACAGAATGTACTCTCAAGAACAGTTTAAAACTTAGATGAAATTTTAATGAGGTAAAGGTTAATTGGGAAACATACTTTTTCTCTCTAACCTCCCCAATTTAATTAAATATCACAAAACCAGCAAAGACTTGGTATGCTTTGTTGAAGCAACACTAGTCTGACTAAAATGAATCATTCTTGAGTTTAGTTCTGCTTTCACTTTCCTGAAGTAACTCTTCTGTATTCAGTTGTTTCTCACTACCAATAAAACCTCTTCCTTTTCCTGAAAGCTACCAAATACATCACACAACCAGTTTTTACAAGAAAGGAGATGAGTCTGCTCCAAGCTGGGAGTTCAAACCTGTCTATTTGCATCTGGATTTCAAATGGAACAGGGATAGTCTTTGCAGTATTCCTTGGGTACTGAGATAGAAGAAATAAGAACAGTATTTTTCACCAGAAAAGCTTTGCTGTTCCTGATCTCTATAAGATGAGGGAAATGAAAGAACTTGCAGCACCTAAGAGACAAATCTTTCTTTCAGTCTTTCTTTGGAGTTTGACAATGCTATGCTGAAGATGATTTGGGGGATTTAGAGATTTCAATCCATCTGGTTTAAATTACCACATTTAAGTGCATAATAACAAAACATCAAAAGAAGTTGCAATAAAAGTCACATCAAAATTTTAAAAATAAATCAAAACATTGATTCCATGAAGAGTGAATAGAGAATATTACAAAACTGCATGAATATTTGTTTGTTCAAATTTTCCTAAGCCAAAAATCTGGTATTCTATATGTTTCACAGAGCTTTTTAACTTGTCAGAGTTTTTTTTTCCACAAATAAGTTTCCATCAAGGAATTTACCACCCAGCTTTAGTATCATTTTGGAGATAAATAATATTTTTTCTATTACTGGATAAAATACATCAGAATTTGGACTTGCCTCTAGCATTAACCTTGAAAATACCTCTGCATATATTTTACACTCACACTCCCATTTCTATCTCTCTCCTTTTCAGAGCCCTGGAGAAGAAGTAACTTACAGTAACCATTTACATCAGGACAGAGAGATGTTCCTGTTGCTGTGATCACTCTGAAGTAAGAGGAAGGACTGAGCCAAAGGTCCACTCCAATCCTGGCTACATTTTAAGTGCTTCTTATCTTCCAGATTTTGAGAGAAACTGTGTGGCAGAAACTGCCATCACTTGCACTATAGATAACTATCAAATGTGGCCTATATCTTGTATTTCTGTTCTCTGTTCCTCTGAATGTGAACAAGAGTCACACTCTGATCTCCAAAGCTGAGGAGAAGAAATTGAAGGAGCAGCAGCTTAGCAGTAGGTATAGAAAAACTTGATATCTACGGAAAAGTAAATTAAATATGGCAGTGCCACTCTATGACACTGAATCTGAATGCCATGGACTAAATTCCTCTCGCCTCCCAAACAGGATAGCTGTATGGAGACTGCTTGTTAGGACCGGTCCCTCCTTTTTGCTAACACCTGAACAAGGCCTCAGTATGGGCTGAGAGATGGCTGGCAAGGGCAAAACCACCTTAGGGACCACCATGACATGTCACCAGTGTAGCTGGTCAGCTTCCAGGCCCCAGGAACATTCCCTGCCACCACTTCGTTTTCTCATATGGATACAGTGATAGCAGCATCCAACAAGGCAGGGAGAATTTCAAACAGGCAAGAAGGTAGATAGGCACAGGTTTTGACATATGTTCAGCAAAATGCAATAGCAAACAATATCTGGAACCATTAGGCTGTTGCAGATGCACAGGCAAGTCATGGCACAGAACAAATTTGTCACAAGTTGTCCACAAAAGGAAGTTTAGCTGAATTCATCCTGGTTTGGTTTTCCCCATGTCCAGTATATATTACATAGTTATACATGCATCCTTTAAATGATTCAGGAACTACTTTTTTTGCTTTAGAAAGATGTTGTTATGCTTAGCTGCTCACTCATTTCCTTAAGCTTCTCACCAGTGAAAAACTGTAGAGAATTTTTTAAAAAGAAAACATTTCCAGTGCAAAGAGCTTTGTAATATGTCAGAGTTTTTTTCTCTGCCATGCCACCACTATTCATGATTTTAACCATACACCTTATGAGATTGAGATTCTCCTCACAACTGTCAAGTATTCCTTGCTCCTTTTCCTTAAGCTCATCTGAATTCTCCAAGCAGCACCATTCCTGCAGTGAAGTTCCCTCATGACGTGATGGCTCTCTGACTGACAGGCAGCATACACAATCCAAGCAGAATGTCAAAGAACATGACATGATAAAACCAAACATAGCTTAATACAGTTATGATAATGCCAAACTACTTAAAATTCTCTGTACCTTTGACAGACTAGCCATGTACTGTATGTCTTTCAAATCTGACTAGAAAAAGCTAGTTTCTCTGGCCCTTGAAGAACATAAATACCATTTGCATTTTAGAACAGGTTCAAATTAAAGCTAAGTAGATTGATTTTTATTGATGAAAGCAAGATGTTAATTGTAATCTTTTAGACTTACAAGCTTGTACTTCATTGCATATCTATGTATGTTGTGGAAGCTACCCGACTAAAATAGCAGGTTTTTTAGAGCTTGTTAAATGTTAAAGACCTGAAATATATATTCACATTTGAAATCTGAAAGATAAGATTATCTGTAGTCGTATTTGAGGACAATAACTGGGGAAAAAAAATCATTATTTTCTAGAAGATTATTCTTCAAAACTTGATTGTAGAAATATTTATTCCAGATTTTCTCTTTCAAGCAAAGAAAAGGTGAGTAAAAGATGACTCTGGCAGGGAACACGAAACACTGAAAAAGAATAGTTAAGCAAACAATTCCTAAACAACACAGAGACTAAAACTTATTCTCTCAAGCAAATGTATTTGTTTCCAAAGACAAGTATTTTGGGAAGGTTTAGGGGTCATTTATAGCCACAACTTTGAATGCTGCTATATAAATGGTTTTCATACATAAAAAGCCATGGTGCATCACAAAGGACATGAATTTACAGCATGTTTGCTCTTCCTGCCACTCTCTGTGGAAGCACCTGGGTTGACAGTATAGGGCCACAACCCTATTTAGCATCCTTATGGCCCAAAGATGCACCTAATGTGGGGACAGGGGAGCTTTCTCATTCCAAAGTGTCTGAAATCAAGGCTGTGCTGTAGCCTGTCCGAGAGATGCTTTGCAGGATGAAACTCCAGGTGTCTGGCAGCATGCTGTGAACGCACCTCTGTGGTTTGGGAAGGCAAAATTGCTGAGGGAATGATGGAGGTGCATGTGGTGGCAGCCAAACCCAATAGCGATGTTGAGCATGGTGTCTTCTGTCTTCTGAGCCATACCCAGAAAAGTTCTCAGAAAGGACAGCCATCACAGAACAAAACTTCTAGGGGTGCATGCATGGGACATAACCAGTCTGAATGGTAGGGAGACCATTGCTTGAAGTAACATCCCATTTCTCTTTTATTTAGCAACACAGAAAGAGGCTGAGAATTCAAAAGTTTGCTGCACTTTGCAGAAAAAGTGAGGACAAAAGCCACTTTCTGCTACCCATGTACACAGCAGCAGGAGCAACCAACTATCTGCACTTTGACAAGGTTTGAGATTTAACTGCTTTTGCCTTTTAAAATAGTCCATCATCAACTTCATGGCTGTCAACACCTGCTTTTATGCCAAAACTCCAATAACTCCTGCATCGTCTCTCTGCTTTCCTTTGAAGATCTAAGAAAGCATCTGGGTGCCCAAAGCTTTTTAAATCTTACTGGCTACCTGAGCTAGTAATAAACTAAATTACCTCTATCTACATTCTGGCTCTGGCTTTTGTCCATAGACTGTCATGGCTAGAGGAAATTATCAAGTCCAGCTAAGATTATGCCTTTTGTTTATGAACTCTCTTGCATTTTTAATAAATGCTGCATTTTGAGCTGTTGACAGTAGAAAAACAGTACCTCTGAAACAAGCATTTTTTTAAAAAAAGCTAGAAACCTCATAGCCTACTACTTGAGGATTAATTTTTTGCCCAAAATCAGATTTTTTTTCCCTTGGAAAGCTGAATACAATAGTTTTCAATCAAGTGAAACTGAACTTCCTTATATCATTTAGCCAAATATACTCTTTCAGTTATGAGAGAGTTCACATTTCCACTATTTTTTCTATGATATCTCAGGAAATCTCCAAATTCTGTCACCCAAGCTGCCTGGCAGGACAACCACGTCTATGTGGGAGCACAGCCCTCATCTTCACTGTCTCCGCACAGCATCTCATCCAGTGAGAAATCTGACCTAATCTCTCCCCAAAAAGCAACTGAGTAAGAGACTCTGTAGAAGTTCCAGTGAACCATTAGAAGGCTGTTTGAATATTGAGGCAAACCGAAAGGAGAGTGTCTACTTAGGAATTTCAAATATCATTCTTGATATAAAAAAACATTTGTTAATCTAGGTGTTTCTAGATGAAATACATCTGCTAAAAGCAATCACATGCATTTTCTAATTTGATGGGATTTCTCGGCTTGTTTTACTAAATATGACATCGCTGAGTATGACTTTTACCATGAAAAAGTCTAGAGAATGAAAAGAGAGCTAGTGTTTGTTGCTAACACTGTATGAAAAATTGGTCACCCCGATACACAGCACTCTGCAGTTTTGCTTAGATATCATCCATCTCCCTATCCCTGAGTCTATGGTAGGTTTCTCATTCCTCCCATCATACTTGCTGATTACTGCTGCTTTTACCTCAGAAACATTTAGGATTCATCTTTACTCTTATCATGCTGAGACAGTTACTCAGAACACAGCAGTTTCCAGAGCTATGCCTTAATTACGCTCATTGCTAAAATAATGGCTTGATTTGATAAATACCTTTAATTTGAAACTTTCATGTCTCAATATCTGCACCACGAGTAAAATGCTGAAATCCCACTGACAACCATGGAAGGAACACATCTAACAATATACCTCTGCAATGAGGAGATTTTTTTTTTCCCTGTTCGTTACTATGCCTTAATTGCTCCTTTGGGTTCTGTTAATTCTCAGAGAAAGAAAAGCAAAATAATGCAGAGAGATGCAATACACAGGCATGGTATGAAGTCACAGACTATGGCTGACATAAAATAACCGGAAATTTTCAAGGCAAAGTAAAATGATGAGGACAATGGGAGCATTCCTTAGAGATTCATTGTAGAAATTGCAACCAGCATCCAACTGAAGACCAAGTTCAGCCCAAGGAAACTGCTCCCTGAAAGATCTAGCAGAGATTAACCAGATCAGCTAATACTAGCTGGAACAGGAGTATTTTGACTTCAGCTGGGTTATTCTTGACTTGTGTCTTTAATGGGTAATGTTCATATTTGTTCTTTCTTGCAATCTGAGTTACATAAATTGCTATGCAAGCACAAGATAACGTTTTCACATAGGCTCATTTACAATTAATCTACAGCACTGTAATCAGCCTGAAGATCAGATTTTTATTTTTTTCATTAAGCAGTGAATGTCAGCTCCTTTGGGCATACAAGGTGCCATCAACTTTACGCCAGCTTTGCTGACTCATATAAATATCTACACTTGTAAGCATTCATTTTCTTAGAGCTACAGCACATTATGTACTAAAGGAGATCAGAAGTAAGCAAAATCATCTGGAAAATATAGTCTAAATTTATATTGCTTCTGCTGAGAGGATTAATTTAGCTGTCTGGAGATAGAATATATATTAAGCCATTAATGTTTATAACTCTGGAGACACAAAATAACTCATTTTACACCACCTATCATTACCACACTTGTTTTGTTTGTATGTTCTCAAAATGTTCTTTTACCTGAGTGCTGAGCGTACCCTGAAATTATTAACTACCTCTATGTTCAAGGGCAAAGCATCCTGTGGACTGAACTTTTTGAACCTTTGAGAAAATTGGATGCTTTGTTTTTCAGTTGAACAGCACTCACTGAAAACAAACAGCAGCTTCCTTTTCTAAGGATATGTGCTCTTACCTGCATGCTCTTACCTGCTTTGATGGAAAAGGTATATAGATAGTATGATCTGAACTTACGCTACTCTTTCAGCTGCTGAAGCATTATTTCATAAAATCTGAGCGACTCCCTCATTTACTGAACAACGCCCAAGGGCATCACAGGAGGACAACGCCACTTTTGCTGCAGTGTAACACTGGGGCAGAGAGTATGGGTCATTTTGGCAGCCCCTCTCTTCTTCCCAAGTCATGTGGGCAGCAAAGATGCATGGGAAGAGACAGAAAAACTGCATCATAGTGGAAGGATCAGGGAAAAAATTGGATTCAGTCTGGGGAAGAGCTTTAAAATATTGAAATAGCATATTTTATAAAGAGAGTTATCCCTTGACAGATAATTATTCTATTTCTTTGTCTTTGGAAATGGACATAGACAAAATCTACCTCTCTGTGGGAGAGAGGATAGCCTGAATTCCATGTAAATTGACACATGACTGGGTTCAGCATGTGTCTGTAGATTTATTGATGTGGTTTTATGATGTTTTCACTGCTTCTGAAGTCAATTTTCACTAAGTCTTGAAAGTAAAGCTTTTGAATTACATACTGTCTCCTTCTGCACAAAAGCTGAACAATGGCTCCAGCTAGCTAAGTACTGAAGACAAGGAGCTATTCAGCTCACCCTGTCAGATGCAGAATAGGTCCTGATTTTATTTATCCTTTTTATTGCACTGTCTTCATTCATATTTATCATTTTGAAATATGTTAGAAAAACGTAAAACTTTTGCATTTCAGTGGTTCAGGGAAATAAATGGTAATGGAATAGTGAGGCATCCCTTTTTAAGGTCATCAGAACAAAATTGGTATGGGTGAGCCTTTATTCCTCACAGCTACACAAATTAAGCTGGCAGCCTCCATCTTTTACAAGTGGACTCCCTTCTGTGAGCATCAGTAGTGAATAGAAACATCTGGTAACTATGAACACTGTTTCACCCGAATTCCAGCCTTTATAGTGTTATTTCAATAGTTCTTGATTTGATAGTTCACCGTAATTTTTTATATTTTCACGGCTTTATCATCGTAATAGAATAAAAATATCTAGTTTCTCACTACCAAGAACATTTAAACTGACATTAATGCTTGTTCTATCCACAGTTCTAATCATAAACTGGCTGGGAGAGCAAACGAGCATCTGTATGACTTCATAAAAACCAGCAATTTTATCAGCAAACAAATACCTATTAAACAGGTTAAATGCAATTTTAAATACTTTCTGAAGAAATATTCTTAAGGATACATAAGTTCAGTAAACTTTCATAAAGTATGAGAAGTACATTTTAAATTTTAAGCAATAATTTCACTACATCTGTACACCTGGCAAATAAAAATTAAATTATAAACACAGCAGAAACAACTTCGCAGTTTTCTCATTTGAACTGCAGCTTTAATATCAATCTATTCCAGTGTTTGTAAAACTGTACTGTGAGGAAGATATTAGAACATTAGTATCCCAGCGTTTGCTCTGAAAGAAATCAACTCAGCCCTGGAAACTTTCCATCAGGAGTTTGACAAAACACTACGCTGAATTCAGTGAATAACAGAAGTTACTCATCTTGACACTGAGGTGTTATGCTGTTACTGATCACACATTTGCTGGTCTAAATGAAGTGGTGCCTTTTTCGTTGGTCCTAAAATTACAAGCCAGACATAGGGTGATAAAAAGGGGTTACCTCTATAAGGATCCTTAGGTGCACAATTCACCAGGTGGAAAATGCTGAAGATGCACGCACAACATAACACGTATACAATTTTTATAGGTTTTGCAAATTAGCATATTTGATAAGAATCACCAATTAGAATTATAATTGGTGAGGTAATTCCTCCTTGGTTCAAGCCCCTTCTAAGTCTTCCCCCCTCAGATGGGAACTATATAATTTGTTTATAAGAATATGTCTCAAACAGCTGGTCTCAACCTTGGTTGCCAGGAAAAACCAAGATAGGATAGGAACCTCAGATCCCCAGCTTGGAACCCTTTGGAATGTGTTTTGTTTTTCTGCCTATCAGGTGGGGTAAGAAAAAGTACTGGAGCTAGCTAGAACACAATAATAGACTTACAAATATATGTGTAAAGAATACAGAAAATATATAAAAGAAAAAAGGCAAGAAATCAATTCAGCATCATAAACAAGAACCAAAAGGAAATCTGAGTCACACAGAAAACAGAGCTTAAACTGCATTGTCTTCCAGACTCAGATGTACAGGTAAGCAAGGGTGAACGACGTCTTGAGGCCCAATACTACCCTACTGATCTCTTATGACCTAAGTAAACCTTTTAAAAGTCAGATGAGGTGCACTCAATGTAAATTTTTGTGACCACATTAAAAGTTTCCTTCTTAAGATAAGACACACCTAGGAACCTGAGTGCCACAAACTCGTCTTCTTAATATTCTCAGCTGAGTTGCTTTGACATGTTACAGACCCATGTGGGCATCTGAGCAGCCTGTTCAACACAGAAGCCTACAAGACGGGGAGAAAAAGGCTGATGCCAAGAATTTATGAATATTTTCATCCAGGCGTGGGACAGAGGACCCCAGCTGTTGGAAGTTCCAAGTCTCCACAGACCAGATAGTATTTTATCTGCGTAATGCATCCTGTGCAGTTTCTCAAATTGTAAGGCTATGGGGTGAGGGAAGGAAAACTCCACTTCCTGCTTCTTTAGGCTGAAAAGCCACACTGCAAACTATCAGATTATCACACCAAGACAGAAAGTGGATACACAGTGAGTGAACTCCAATACAGAGCCACCAGGATACAAATTCGTGATTTAGATTGCCAGGGAACAGCGCTGGCAGGAATGCAGCCAGAGCCCATAAATGCTCTGAGTGTTAGGCAATGACTGACCAAGGCTTTTAAAGGTCTAACTGTGAGACTACAATGACCATCGTAGCACTCAAACATTAAATCTCTGTTCATCCCTCATTAGATCTGTCACTGGCGGTGAGCCAAGTAGGAAGTTTATGGCCTGCAAATCCTAAAAAACTGTAATGTTGACTACCTGGATGAACAAGTTTGAATAATCTTCCACAGTCACAAGAAAATGCAGCACAGATGTGCCTATTTTTACTTAATATAATCATTTCATTGAGGAATATTACCCAGTTTACAACAGTCTGCAAGTCAGGGACCATATCAGAGTAAAATGGACTAAATCAATCTGAGCTAATCTCAGGGATAAACTGAGTTCTCTCTGATTTACAACGGTACCTTCAAGGGATGCTCAGATGTCCACAATATCTGTGTTAACCTCAAATACATATTATCTATAGGAAGTAGAACACTGTATATAAGTAATTTTGAAGGAAAAGAGAGAAGATTTCTCCAGGCAGTTTTCTGATGGTCAGTGAATATTTTTTCTGCAAGGATTACAGTCTTGCATTGGACTTTGAAAGAAAATGATCATTTTCAGAAAAAAAAATGTTTTTCTGATGGGACGAATGTGTATAATGGGCAGGAGCTGATGACAAAGGATTAAAACCAGAATTTTCCCGTTATAAAAACCCTCATACTTTTGGCAAGATATGTCATGTCTGTCCTCTCCCTTCTGCTGAAGCACTAGACAAAGAGACTGCTGGAAGTAGAATAATGGACCTGAAGGACCAAAAACCCAATCTGGTGAAGCAGATTGTGTTTTTGTATTCAGAGCTATTTAACAAACCACATTGTGGATGGAGTCTGCAAAATCAGTACCTTGATAACCTTTAAACAGGATTTTATATTGGCCAGATGGATCATGGCAGAGCCTAGTCAAGACTGGGGTCTCGTTCGGGTAGGTAATCAACAAACATGAGAAATTAGGGCTTGGAGGTAAAACAAACATGACAATTACAGTGTGCTACTAAACAAACTGCAGAAGCATCTGAATAAGCAGAGAGAAATTATCCCTACAACTTGAACCAGAGCAGCCACCTCTGCCACCTACTCAGAAGCTTTTCCTCCAGAGCTCAGTCTCTAAGGCCCCCTCAGTGGGCTCTCAGTCCACAATTACAAGATATTAAAATGCTATAGGACACAAGAGATCGACAAAGCTTAGATACTTGCTTAGCAGGCTATTGAGCACCCATCACAAAAAAAAATTTCTTACTGCTTTCATACCCTGGCATCCTTCTTCATCAGGCATCTAAATGTGTTCCTCCAAGGCTTTTCTAGAGCAGGTTCCTGGAGCAGCCAGCCAGGTGCTCTGTTAGCCCTGGGCAATGACTTGCAGCTCCATTTGTAACTTGTTTGGCCTCCATTTGTTCAGATGGAGATGTTACTACATTTCCTACCTGGTTTCTTGCTATGGCCAACACATCTCAACAAAAAATATTAGGTAGAATATCAGAAGGATTTGCCATTGCAAACATAAAAAAATCATCATCATCATAATGAAATATGAATAGCATTTTGAACCAGAGTTGGAGGAAGAAACTTCAGCAATAAAAATTAACAATGTATCAGTTTACTGCCTTACGGTCCATTGCTTATTGAGGTAGCTCAGCTTCCTCTTCGATGGAATCATAAAGGCTTCAAGTGGAAAAACAATTTGAAAGATGTATTTGTTTATGATCTTTCACTACCAAGAGAGAGATCAAACCTGCAGTTCCGAAACCATCTCTCAGAGAGAAGTGTGGTGCAGAAGACAAGCTGCCTTCACTCAGCAGGGTGTGCTGAGTGTACAGGAGTGCTGAGAAGAAACTCCTCAGAACAGGCACTTTTTCAAGGTGAAAGAAAATCCTTGTCAAGCCCTGGCAGTGAAAGAAAATGAGAAAGTATGATTAATAGCATCATTAAAAGTAACAAAATAAACAATGAAAACTAAACAATCCGACATCATGCAGGGAGCCTATGAATATGAAGAATTCATTTAATTTATGAATGTTTTAGTGGTTTGCTACATTTCTAAAGGGTATGCACATGTATTCCCCTTTTGACTGAGCTAAGTTTCCAACACTGGATTATACAAATATCTGCTATCTCCCTGTATATTCCCACTGGTACAAATAACACATTCCATGGCTATTTCAGAGTTGTCAGTCCCTTTTCCTTTTTCTTCCCTGTGGGAGTGGTCAGGCCTTGGAATAAGTTGTGCAGGGAAGTGGTGGAGTCACTGTCTCTGGAACTGTTCGAGAGGTGTCTGGATGTGGCACTTGGGGATGTGGTTTAGGAGTGATTATGGTGGAACCAGGCTGACTGTTGGACAACATGACCTTGAAGATTTCTTCCAATCTTGATGATTCTGTGATTCTGTAAATTAAGTTGGGATCTTGGCTCCAGTTTGCATAAGTAAGCAATACTGATTCAGGCACTTGAAGGAAATATACATAATATAAAGAAGAGAAAACCTACATGGAAAGCTTCTTTGCTTTGTTTAAATCAAGCTGTTTCTTCCACTATTTTCTTTTAGAAACAGCAACACGTGTTTACAAAGAAAATAAAAATAAAGCCTTTAAGTAATCCATTTGTCCTCCAATCCAAACAATTGATAAAACCCCCTAAGAATGTTACCTTTTTGTGCTGGAACTTTGACAAAACCACATTTTATTTTAAATATTCATTTTGTATGAAGGAACCTGCTTAAAGTGTGTCTTATTAAAGAGATACAGACAGGACTCACTGGTACTTCTGCGTTACATTGATACACTAAGCAGGAAAAGGTGTCTTAAAGGATGCTCAGTTTATTATTTTTATAACACAAAAGCAATAACTCTGGTTGAACTTACATCCAAGAATATTCCAGAGAGCTACATAACTGTTAGATCATTGCAACTTTGTTCTGCAACTACAACCAGTATTTCCAAATTTCTGGCCAATATATTAGATATCTATAACTATACTCCTGCAAACACACATTCTTCTAGCTCTAACTCGGATCCATTTTCCCACCCTATCATTCTTAATTTAAATTTCTTTTGACTTATACAAAGTAGGAAGGGACACGAAGCATTGTTTTATAAATTATCTCTGTCCAGGGAGAACATTTTCTAGTTCCACAGAATGGAGAAGGAGGTGGGTCCAGGCAATCAAATCAGTCAAATTAAGATCCTGTTCTTCCCTTAAAATTCATTTCCTGACACACAAATTCCTGCCAGTTATTACTCTCAACTGCCCAGGCACTCCTGTGGAGGGAATGCTTGACAAAACATTGGCGGTACTACATGATGGATCTTCTGACTCAGGGAAGACCAGATATCCCACCAGCTCTCATTTAAATTTCACACATTTTTCATTTCCTCATTCTGGTAATATCACAGATTTCTCTTACTACTAACTCATAAGTCACTTTTTTCTGCCATCGTGCTGTCATGACCAATCTCACTTTCCTCTTCCTAAAACTCATGTGCAGTACTTTTTCTCCCCACCACCCATTTTTTTTCACCTTTATTTTCTGCTGCTTTCTCCACTAATTCCCTGGAATGTATTGCATCCTTTCAGCATCCTTTCTTCTTACCCCTGAAATGACTGACATTACTAGAATTGATAAATGTATATTTCACAATTCATGATTAAAAAAAAAAAAAACCCAAACATCAAAAACAAATCCGAGATTTTAATAAAGAAATCTCACAGTTATTGTTATGGAATAGAAAAGTTTCATTTCTATGATAGCACTTTTTTATCCCTGAGGCTGATTGCATTTTTGCCCAGAAAAGCAGACTAATCCAGAAGAGAAAAGTACTCTGGGGGATGCTTCCCAGTGAGAAGTGCAGGATGGGCCACAGTGTATGACAAAGGATAGGAGGAGAAGTTCAAACAGTTTGGGACTGTTGAGCACGATTGGCAGATCTCGTAAACACCAGCAGGAGATCTATAATCCACTTCTGCATGCTTTACAAATGCAGCTTTTCTACCTTTTAATTGTAATCTGAATAGATCGCAATTTCAGAGCAAATGACACATAAAAACTTGCACATACACCTGAAATTGGGTAAATCATTAATTCCTAATATTATACAAGGAATTGAGTCCTCTTTGCTGTTCCTTTGACTAAACCCTTAGCAGACTAGTCAGGTGTGGGGTTTTTTGGTAATGAAACAGCCTTCAGTTTGGGTCTCTTTGCCATGAAATAGTAAAATACTGGTTGAAAGAACCAAAACTTTGTATCACTAATGAAATAACAGGTAATTTCTCTTATAGGTAATCAAGTTTTCTCTTATAAGTAACTAAACAACAAGAAGCAGGACACCCACCCAATCTAGAGAGGAAGAAAACTACCCTTCAGAGACACCCAAAGCAAGGAGAGATGCTGACAAACTCCAATTCTCCTACACTATTTATACTGCCTGACAGAATGAGTCACATTATGCTACTTTTTAATAGCTTTCTCACCTTCCTGAAATGAATTACATGCTTGCAGAGCAGTGATGGTAAACTAGGAGTCATAGCTATCATTATTAGCTTTGCAGCATCCTTAGCATTCAGTACTCATGAATCAGCTGTACTATATTGTGACAAATAATCTGTCCAGAGGGACATCAGCATTGCATCTGAAGTACAGCCCAGGCTAATCCTGTGAAATCAGCTCTGATACAGTCTGTAAAGTTAGGTCTTGCTATATCTCTCTGAATCAGGGCAAGATTCGGTTGATTTGTCCTGATAAAGAAACTATTAAGCAGCTTTTTCAGAAGCACTTCAATGCTTTGGTGTTAGTATTTTAAAACTGACGTTCTCCCCACTCTTTCTATTAGCTACATACACATCATTACATCAAAACCTCACTTACAGCATGGCCATGATGGAGGGTATTCTTTTGAACACAATATTCCAAGATTTATTCATGGTTTTGAAGGTTTCCTCTGAATCATTTTTTTGGCACCAAGTTATGCAGTAGATTTTGTTTCCATCACAAAAGCTGTGGCATTAAAAGACCATGGGATGATATGAGGAGCTTTTACAACACTAAGCTGAATCTGTAAGGTAACAGCCTGAAACAATTGCAGATTACATAGAATAGCCCCAGAAGGGACTTGGAGAAGTCATCTACATAGCGTGTGTGCTGAAGCTCAGTTGGCACTCCAATTTATTCTGAGAAATGCTCATTTAACCTCCTCTTACAGACTTCCCATAGCACTGGGGAAAGCTATAGATTAACAGCTTTCACCTACCAGCGAAAACCAGAAGTGGTAAAGGCCAGAAATTGTGGTGCTGGCTAAACAGCAGGTGTTTTTACTTTTTTTTTTGCTGTTGGATGGACCTTCAAATCTGTATAGAAGGGAGCCAGATTTAATGTGTGTGAGAAGTCCTTACCTTTCATTTACTAATGGCAGAGCTGTTGTGTTTCAACAGCACAGAGATCTGAGAGTGCTCTAAAAACCTCATATGGAAACCTCATATGACCATCTGGTTAATGAAACTTTTTTCCAACCAAACCTCCATAGTTCACCTACCAATGGAGAAAGAAATACAAAAAAAGAAGGTTTATAGCCTGTCAAATGCAAGTCTTACAAAATAACTTTTATATTTAAGGTACATTTAAGTTTCTTGTTGTAGCAGTACAAATGATGATGATGTGATTTAATGGGCTATTATCACAATAATGCTCTGTGCTTTAAAATTGACACAAATTTCCTCCATTTGGAAGTCATCAATGTCTTTAAAGGCAATGGGATGTGTTCTTCAATTATGTATTTGCCTATTGTCTGATGGTGAACTTAGGATTTTATGGATTTTAAATATATTTTTTCTGACAGCTTTAATTGTTGACTTCCTTTAGCCAGCACCTGATAAATCTATACCAGCTGTTGATAAAGGCATCTTGTACAGTTGAAAATGGCATTTAGCAGTTTGTGTCAAACAGATACATGTGTTCAGAACCTGAACTTTCTTTAACAGGCAATATCATGCTGATAAACTGTGTCTGCCTTCCACAAATTGGTCGTTACAAGGCTCAAAATATGAAAACCAAATCTCTATACATTGGTGCTAAAGAGTTAGGGGTAAGTGTAAGACGTGGGAACATCTGATTGAATACAGATGGGGTATTATCTTGGTGAAATCAACATAGACTTTACAGTAGTTTAAAACAAAGCCTTGTGGTTTGGTTTAAAACAGAGGGTTTCTTTACAGGAGGAAGCAGATCTAATATGCAGGGAGAAGTTTGTCTCACTCTGTAGTATTATATACAGAAAAATTTCTTCTACCTATATTTTAGTTTGAAGTCAGATCAATATACAAATCCATTGAGAGCCATGCATCTGTTGCATGTCTTCCCCTCAGGGGTTTGATGCAGCCTTGGGAGAGGCCTGATGGAGCTGCTTCTGCACGTGCTGAGCACTGCATCTCCTGTGGGATGTGAGGTGCTCATGCTGGGCCTAGGGAAGGGAAACCCATTTCTCCCGTCCCAGAGGAGAGCCAGCTATGCTGCCTGACCAGGAAGTCTGTTTGGGATGGCTAAACCGGGACACTTCAGGTATTACTCAGAAGAATGGCATCAAGATACTTATGACAGTAGTTTTGAAGTAAGGTCAGCAGACACAGGTTTCTACCTGGCAAACACCTCATGCCCACCGTTCTGCAGGTTTGGGCAGAGGACTGGTGAATTCATTTGCTTTGTGATGGTTTGACAAAGGATCAGTTGCTTTTATTCAGCCAAGGCAGTACTTTCCAACACCAGGATGTGGCATTAGTGTTGTATACTATTCTGTCAGGGAACAGGCTGAAGCTGTCTAAATATTTGTTGGAAAACATTAACTACAGCTTCAGGAGAACTGTTAAGAGCCTTTTATTTTCAGAAGCTAACGCAGTATATTTATGGTGCTCATGGACTACTAGCTTGTGCTGGTTTCAGTTGGGGTAGAGTTAATTTTTACAGTGGCTGGTTATGGGGCTGTGTTTCAGGATTGTGCTGAACACAGGGCTGTTGATATAGAGATGTTTTTGTTACTGCTGAGCAGGGCTTGCACAGAGCAAAGGCCCTTTCTGCTGTTCATATTGCCACACTGGCAAGGAATTTGGGGGTGCTTGGGAAGTTGGGAGGAGACACAGCCAAGATAGGTGACCCAAACTGACCAAAGGGATGTTCCAGACCATGTGACATCATGCTCAGTGTATAGAGTGGAGGGAAGATGGGGGAAGGTGGAAATGTTCGCAGCAATGGTGTTTATCTTCCCAAGTGACCTTTCTACGGCATGGGTCCCTGCTCTCCTGGAGATGGCTGAACTGGAGATGGCTGAACTCTCCTGGAGATGGCTGCCTGCCCATGGGAAGCAGTGAATTAAGTCCTTGCTTTGCTTTGCTTTGCTTGTGTTTTGCTTGTGCTTTTGCTTTTCCTGTTAAACTGTCTTCATCTCAACCCATGCATTTTTTAGCTTTTACCTTTCTGATTCTCTCCCCAGTCCTGCTATGGGGGAGTGGGTGAGTGGCTGTGTGGGCCTTGGTTGCTGGCCAGGGTTAAAACACAACAGTCCTTTTTGGTGGCCAGTGTGGGTTGTGGAAGGTTTGAGGTAATGACAGGTTTGATTGGGATGTGCTAGATTGAATATAGATCTGGTAGTGGTTAACTAGTAATGAGCAGGGTTCTGTGCTTGCTATGGGGCTTACTTTCATGACTGTGTATTAGAATCTAGTGCTCATTAGTGTCCACATTTTGCTTTAGATTTTGCTTTAGCTTTTTTCTAGATTAGCTAAACCTGATGGAACCTGTGTCCCCGTGTGTCTCTGTTGCCTGGCACTGTTAGTGAGGCAATGAAATAAATCTATTCTTTGCATTTCAGCTGTGATTTGGTGGTCACCCTGGTTACCTGTATGTGTTGATTCACATATAGCTAAACTCACTGTCACGGGAATTTCACGAATAAATTCCCATTAAATTCAGCAGAAGTTGAGTTGATGTGTCCTGGAGCCAGGCTGTGGGAAACCCCACGAGAGACAGCCTGTGCACCCAGCCTGTCATAAAAGACTGATTCACAAGATTTAAATTTAAAGCTTAATTTCCAAGTTATGTATAAGGAGTCAGTTATTTAAATAATACCCTAACAAAATTAATACTGTAAGGATTTATAATTACAGCCACCTTTTATAAATTTTAAAGGCAGAGAGACACTGACAAAATATTCACAATGTTTCTGCACTTCACTGGTTTACAAAGAATGTTGCTAGTAGGCAGATCGGTGTGGCAAGGAAACACAATTGCTTACAACAGCCAAGCAGGTATGTTTAATTTTTAAGCCTGCCAGCCCTGACATAAATTCCTTTAATTTTTTCCGAAATCCTCTTGTATGTCTTAATTATCTTGTGTAGTCTCAAAGGATGGATTTGATAAGGAAAAACATGAACTATTAATTTTCATCTTGGGGTCTTAAAATAGCCAATTAAGCTTGTACTAAGAGAAAAATGATATAAATCTTCTGTACCAGAATACAATGCTCTGTGTCTCATTAGCATTCAGTTTATATATTCCCTTCAACCATAACCATTCCATAACTCTATGATTCTATATACTGTGCCCTCTAGCAGCCTTTAAGTTTTCAAACCAGGAGGAAACTGACCTTTACAGGAGTACAGGGCATACAAAAATGCCTGGGATAACTGACCTCCCTATCAGCAGTTTGCTATCAGCTTTTGCAAGGTACGTTTAAGATGTATTATCTATAAAATTATGTACTTCCAAAAATTTAGAGATAAACAGACAACATGGTACATAAGAGAAACACTGTAGCTGGTTGACCTAAGGGGTGTGAGGAGAGTTTGTAGACTGAAAAATATGCCAGGCTTTATAGTAAAATTCTTTTGAGATGCAGCACAACACAAGCCAAGGTTATATGATTAGAGGATATATTTTCTTCCAAAGTGCTTATAGCAAAAAAGATAAAAGCAACAACAAAACCCCAAGGAAATCATGACTCTTATGATTATCTACCTAATTCTGGCAATCAGATAAACCTCTGGTTGGGACAAGATATGTGGTTTTTTGTTTGTTTATTTAGTGCTCCAGGTCATAACTGTTAGTCATTGCTAATTTACATCAAGACCTAACTGATAAAAGAAGTTTCATTATGAAAATAATTTAAAGTAATAAAAAGTGTCCAGTTGTGTGGCTAAAATGCTTTTTTCATTGTTCTGGTCAAAAACACTGAAGCTTCCAGTTACCCAGTCTGATGACCTAGTGTGTAATATGACCTGATCATCTTCAATTGATTACAATTCAAAGGTAGAAAGGCTGCATTTGTAAAGCATGCAGAAGTGGATTATAGATCTCCTGCTGGTGTTTACGAGATCTGCCAATCGTGCTCAACAGTCCCAAACTGTTTGAACTTCTCCTCCTATCCTTTGTCATACACTGTGGCCCATCCTGCACTTCTCACTGGGAAGCATCCCCCAGAGTACTTTTCTCTTCTGCATTAGTCTGCATTTCCAGGCAAAGTAGAAAACCATGACTAACCAGGTTCTGAACACAGTAACATTAAATCACAGTTTCAGTTTCCACTAGAGAAAAAATTTCAAGCCTGCAAGAAGGCAAAGAAAAATATTGAATATGTGAGTCAAGGGTAATAAATACCTATGTGATCCTGCCTGAAACAATAATTTTCATGCAAACCCTAAAGTCCAGTGTTGTCACAAGGAGTAACAAGAATATACGGAAGGGTGAATCTCTGTAGGAGCCTCTTTTGCCTTAAACCTGGAAAAAGGCCAATGTTGCTCCATTCCCATGCAGGATTCTAAATGCTGAGATCATAACTTCTACTAAGTTGCTCAAAATCTTGCAAATGGATCACAGAAATAGTAAAAAAATTAGTGTGTGCAGGCTTCCATTGTTTCCCATACTTCTCAGCTGTAAATCAGCCCCAGACAGTCTTCCCCCATTCAGAGATTACAGAGAGATAAATTTCCCTTCACATTTTAAATAGGCTTTGTCAATTCTTAGAGAATGCAAATAGTAGTCAGGCAGAAGGAGAAGAAATGATGGAAGATGATAACATTCTGTCATAAAATGTGTGAAATTAAATTTAAATTAATTTTAGTGTATTCATTTCAGGTAAGAAATAATTATTTCCAGCAGTTAAAAAATTCTTCAATATTTCAGACACAATAGTTATTAAATCTTTACAGAAATTACCAGTAGACTTTTGAAGCTATAACATAAGGGGCCTTTACCTTAGAAAGTATATTCAGTCTGAAATAGAACCTGTAAATGGATTTTTCTTATCATCCTTGAAGAAGTGTAAACTTAATCTAGTTTCTGCTTCTTTATCTCAATTCCTTTTTAATTGACATTGTGCTTAAACTAATGAAAAACCACCCTCTCTAAAGTCACTGCAGTTACTACCTTATTCTGGCCTTGTCAGCAATGATTGACAGAAAGGTGAAGCTTAAACACTGATAGTTTGAAATCTTCCTGTTAATCCAAAGTCACTAAAATCTTAGAGGTCTTCAGACTGAACATATAGCTATTATTTTTTGTAACTAACTTCAAGAGGATTTGAAATGCCAGATAACATGATTCAATAAGACCTCGGTACACTCTTAAAACTCCACTTTAAAAGACTCATTGGCTTATTACACATTGTGATTTATTCCAGAAAATGCTTTCACACAAAGATCAGAAAAAAAAAAAAACCACAAAAATAGTTCTATATTTGAAACATAATCTTTCCTATCTTCCTGTAATTCAAGCTGCCAATTTCTCCTGAATTAAGCTGTTAGTCAGAGCCCAGATCCAGCAAATGAAACCCTGACTGGGAGGAAGTGAGGCTGAGTCAAGCAAGCCCAGCCTACAGTAGGTCTCTCTCAATTCCCGTAACCTATGGCAAATGTACTTTTCCTGGACAGAGATGCAACTTGGTGACACAGGCATGATATCTGCCAGAAGCACATCATTCAGTGTATGTACCACTTTGTTACTGCACAAGAGCATTGGGTTGAAGGAATATTTTCCAGTGCAACAGACTGGGGCAGAAAGAAGAGTGATCCCTTCTAATGATAGCCAAGGTGTTTGTTGGAGGAAATACTTCTATTTTTCAAAATTTTAGGGCAAAAAGTAAATAAAAAACCTTGGTTTAAGTTTCTATACTAAGCTTTTAATTTGGGAAAAAAGGTACATTTTGAGTTGTAATGTAGCCATTCTTTAACCAACGCTATTCATCATTCAACTCAAAATGTTCAACATTATTAAAAAATTAAATACTAGCTGAGCAGAAAATTAACATTTTTATTTTCTTCGAAGTTCTTGGAGTGTTTACATGCATTTATGTTTTATATATGAATATTTTGCTTTTCAAGCCATCCTGGAGTTTTTTTTACTGTAATCATTTGAGCTACAACTATCAATGCACTTCTTGGAAAACAGGGCTGTAATTCATTCTCGTCAGAAACAGATGGCTGAGAAAATGAAAGCAAAACCAGCAGTGAAAGAGAAGGCCACCTGGGTCCATCAAGCTGATGAGAAAAGCCTGTGAACCTAATGCCAGTGGTACCTGGAGCCAACACAAGTTGGCTTTCAAAACAAGAGCTAGGAATCAGTCAATAATAAAGTGGAGAAAATAAAAAAATCTAAAAAAAAAAAAAGAAAACCCCAATGAAGCTGTAGGAGAAGCAGTAAACAGTCCTGAGAATTTTAGACTGCCTACAAGACCACATGAATTCACTGGGAAATCAGCTGATCAGGACTTGTTACTGTTTCTATTTCTGCTTACAGATATGACACGTAGCATGATGCTGAGGGGAATATATGCAGAGCAACCCACAGAGACTTGAGCCCCTGTGCTGCACTTAGCAAAACTCAAGGATGCCCTTATTTCACATGCAAACGATAACTCTGTGAGACTTAAAGGTACAGTACTTTTGAAAGATGTGGAGGTACAATCACAAAGCACAATATTAATTATGGTGAAACAAATGCCTTGTTCAAATAGCAGTGCTGGTCACGGGTTGCAGTAGCAGTTATCTGCAACTGCAGTCACTTTGAGCTTTTGGGTTTTATTTAAAAAGCTTAATTGGAATTTTTATTACTCCCAATTAAGCTTTTTAATTAAAAAGAAAGTTAAAAGAGGCTGGAGGCAAATATTGCTGAAACTCATCTCTGCATAGACTCTGAAAGGGAAAAAAGAGTTTTGTAAAATTGCAACTGTCAGCCAGCTGCAGCTTTCAGTTTCAGCTTACTGCTGATCCCATTTACCTTGCCAGTGGCATGCTGCAAATGCATATACACACATCTTCTTGGAAAAACAGGCTTTCAGCTTTAAATGGCACTATAAGACTATAAAACCTGTTTCATTCCTGCAAAGGACACATCACTACCTACTCCCCCATCTCCAATTTTTTTATTCCATTAGCAATTTGAGTCTGATAGATATTTTCCTTTTCTGAGACCGAGGTAGATTCACCACAAAATGAATTTAATGACATTCCAGCAGACATGGGATTACCCTCAAATTTCTATCCAGACTTTTACATGTATAGATAGAACTGAGAACATGTTCATAAAACAGGGGCCTACCTGACCCTTCTTTATGGAACCAAACCAAGATTTTAGACCCCAGATTTTCCTTCAAACTCATTTTTTCCATGTGGCCTTTAACATTTTATATGGTTTAAAGAAGGAGTGAGAACTATTATGGAGACATCTACAATATTCAGGTGTCAAAGCAGAGACTGGAAAACATCCTCATATCCCAACAAATGAATTTTTTTTAGATAATTAATATCCTGGACCAAATATAAAAAAAAATAGTATCATTCAGTCTTGTCCATTAAATTTTCCAGTTTTTGGAAGCAAAGATACTTCATATTTAGTTCTATTTGAGGTTTATTTCAGAGAGTAAGGTAGTATTCTATCTTGTTGGACTAGCCCTTGGAATTCACTCTATTGTTCCCAGAGAATATCTGATAAAAATATTTTCTAAATATATCCAGAGGCAAAGAATTTATTTTTACTTTAATATATATATATTATTAAAGTGCAACAGTTAGACAGTAGGTTGTCAGTGAACTAATTCTTAAAGTTTAAGTATAGAAATGCTGTTTCCCAGATATGAATCTTGACAGAGCTGGTTCTTACCCCACATTTGCATTAAGTAAAATGTTACTGTAAATTACTCTTAGATAATAGATGTGTTTTACATAGGGCTTAGAGGACAAAGTCATAGAGGGGAATGAAGATTACTACTGTGTGCTTTTTTTTTTTAACATTTTTTTTTAAAAGAGCAAAAAGTGAAGAGATTACCCAACCCACAAGCTGAAACATTTCTCTCAAGAGAAAGAGGCATTTAATTCCATGGGAAATTAAGCATTCAAGAAAGATTGATTTCCTCTTTGTTATTGGAGCTGAAGCTGTGCTTTGAGCAAAGACTAGAGGGTGAAGCGCGTGGGTAAACATGTACTGTTTTTCTTAGAATGACATAAAACAAAGATTGAGAGATCTTCACCAGCTTAGATACAGTCCAGACAGTGTTTTGATGTTTTTAATAGAAATTGTAAATCATGCTGGATAAGTCTTGAAACAGATAATGGAATCATCTAAGTACATCAATCTAAGAACTTACATTATTTCTGTGTTCTTTATCTTTCCATCTCTTCAATATTTAATTCAGAATATTTGTATTTGTTTGTACATCAAGATCGGTACCAAACAGCTTGCTAAGGGAATATCCTTCACAGATATTAGTAGTCTGAGGACCAGAGATTAAATTATAATGCACAGTTTTAAAAATATGAGGGCAAATCTTACTCACATTAGAGCCCAAAGATTGACACCATATAACACAGGCATGAAAAGCTTTGTACTGAAATATACTACTTTTTTTTCTTTTTCTCTTTGACTTCTTAAGCCAAAATGTCTCTGGACTGTCAACACAAAGGGTTTCTTCTAGCCAGTGAACAGCCATTTTAGAAAAGGCACAACCTGTACATCCCACACTATGAATTATAGATGTGGTGAATTTTGTAGGCTGCTTCCCCCAAGGTCCCCGTGGAAGCCATGAGAGAAAGCAACCACCTCTAAGCAAGGTTCCCCTCTCTCTCTTGCTCACACACTTAGTGTCCAAACGAAAGAAAGGGGGGAGCTTTGGCCCCACCTCCCAAGCACAAATTAGTATAGATGATATGTAAGATGAGAGAAAAAGAGCTCTGCTGCTGGTCTGCACCAGGGACAGTCATCTAAACTGTGTTTGACCCAGGAGATGTACAGTTGTAATACTGACTATAACTCAGGAGAGAGTATGATATTGCAATTTGCATTAAATGATCTAACTATGATTCCAAAGTACGTAAAAATGTCAGTCATTTTATAGATCCTAATCTTTTAAAAAAGAGGCCAACACATAGCATTGTTTCTCCATTATTCAGTGCTTCATTAAAAAGGTTTTTAAAAAAAACCTTCTGGCAAAATTGCAAATCCACTTAATAAGATTCATTGTTGAGCACTAGGACATTTTTTCGTATTTATGAATAGATATTTTATGTATTCTCATAAATATGTCTCTTAGATATAGACTGATAAAATTTAAATATTAATTATTAAATTATTTTTAGCAAGGATTACAATGGGTGTTTCCATATGTGGATGAGGTTATGGTGGGGTTTGGGGTTTTTTTGCAAAACTATTAATTACCCAGAATCTGCTGTGGTCATACTGATAAGATGGGGACAAAGGTTTCAAGGCCAATTTCATTTGTTTTAAATTGATTGTTTCATCTGATATTTACTAAAAAATGTCTTTAGCAAGAGAGAAACCAAGGCAAACAAACCAGGTATAAATCTAAATTACTGGCTTTAATGTAAGAATTATGTTATGTTCTCTGAGAGACTTGGTAAAATTTCTACTTTAAGTTAGCTCTCCTGCAGGGTGTGATATCAGCTGTGGGTGCACTCCCAGCACAGTTCCAGCACCAGTCAAGTGGCTCAAAGGGTGCTCACTTCTCCAGCCAAAGGAGCTTGGCTCTGATCTACGTGACTTTGGATAACATTCAGGACGTGTCCTCAATACAGTGTGGGGAGAGAGGAAAAAAAAACAACCAAACCAAAAACACCTTATTTAAATGAGTCTACATTTTTCCTTTCTTCTTACTAGGTTGGCTATAAATCTCTGCCTTACTTAATCTTTCCATCAGTCAATCTCAGTCAGGGAAGTCAGGGCACTTAAGAGCTGCTTGGTTCCAAGCAATTACCTGAACAAAAGACTGTCTGGGACTGGACTTACTATTGGTTCATCTTTATTCAGCAGCACTTTCAGATCATGAAAGGAGACACCTGGAAAGTACAAGGGAGGAGGTGCGAGAAACATGACAAATTGAAAGAGAAAAAATATACTATAAAGGTACACCATAAGGAAAAAAGGTAGAGATGTATATTTGTTGTTAGACTAAAGCAAAGATTTAGGTGAGAATATAGAAGCTGTAGAGAAAAAAAAAAAAAAGGCTTCTCTGCTTCAGTACAAAATTTTTGCTAAAAATAAGGACACAGTGAACATTTCAACCACGAATAACTAAAGACTCTTTTGGCTATCTGAAATCCAGAATTAACTGCTATTACAAATCATGATGAGAACTTAATCTTTGGTCTCTCACATATCTCTCCTGATCAACAAGCTGTTTATTAAACTGCAGAATTTTTTACCCCTCCACCACCTTGAAAAGCCTCTGACTCACCCTGACGTGATGTGGAAAATATTCTAAGATAAATTCAGAAAAATTGTGTGATGAGAAAATTCACTCTACTTGAAGCTGAGCCCTGAGACAAACTGCATTTACACATACTGAGTTTAGTGCTCCACTAAGGAAAACTCCAGTGGGCAGTGACCTTGTTTTAAATGTTTTTGTAAGGATTGCAAAGACAATGATTTTTACCAATATTCTCAGGTGGAAACTTTTAAAGTGGAAATTTTTCCACTTCATTATATGACTATAGACAATTTCATGCAGCAATGAACTTCAGGAAACAGTTTATGCAAAGATTCATAAAATTTACCATTAGATCACCTAATCTAAATATTTAGACAACCCATAGATGCTGTTCCAGTCACTCCGAGCTTTAACTTCATCTCTCTCCTGCATTTTTCTTTGGGTTGTATCACTTTTTATTACTTTCAGAACTACATTCAAAGCTCCTAAATTTGTTAGTGGTCTCACGATGGGCAGTAACTGGAAGCCTTAAGCGCAGCCTCAGCCTCTGGCCCAGCTGAAGAAGGAGCCGGAGCTCATACAACTTCGCCACGTAGCACGTGGTCTGCCCAGAAGGAGATTTGCAACGGGTGTCTCAGAAGTTACAACCACACAAATGTGAATTACCAGCCTTTTGGACTCATCCAGGTAACACCTTTGCTAAAGTTGACCTTGTACTAAAAAGCAAGAGCTTTCACTTCTTCCACATAGCTTCAGGCTGGCTTTCTGTTTGGGGATTAAGACCCTTATATGAGGCCAATCTCCACCTCTCTTGGTCTTGTAACTCTTTGATGATGCCACCTGCATAGATTTTAACCCTATGGAAATCCAAATGTCCAAAAAGCAGTAATATGCACAAAACTGAGGCAATAAGCAGGATTGGAGGTTGTCAGCCCAGTGAGTGAAACAAAACTTCCCTGCAGTTGGAATGTCTATCAAAGCAGCAGTGGTGTCACTTGTACACTCCTGGCACTTATGACAGATGTTTCATGCAAAGAGGTCAATGACAGGTCACAACATGCAAAGAGGTCAAAATTCTTTAAGACAGACAAAGCCAGGCTCCTAGTAACATCAAAAAAAAAAAAATTGCTATAAAACTATAACAACTAATAGCCACAAGAAAAGGAAGAGCAACAGTGGTGACCCACAGGCCCTCTCATAGTACATGGTATGAAGTGTATTTCTGTATTTAAAATCTTTCATCATTGGCTCCATCTGTGGGGCTTGGACATTGTGTTAGCAGTCCCCACACAGCTTTGGAAACTTGGGGCAGGGTGGAGACTGCACAGTCCTCTCATGTTGTTTTGAAAATATGTCTGTCTATAAAATGAATAAATACTTGCTGAAAGGTAAAAATACTTCTGCTGGCTGTGGAGTTACTTTGATACTGTTCTTAAAGTCTCCTTCATTGAGGAGGCCACAAGTGGACCAGAACTGCCTAGAGCTCTCAGCTGACATGTATGCCCATCAGCATGGAGGGTGTTTATTTACCTCTTTATAGCATTATGGCACTTTCTAGTGCAGTTTAAGGGTCCTCTTTTCACAGTTATATGCACATTACCTTTCCTGACTTCCTTTTAATTTTTCACAAAAAATTAAATTGTGAAGTGTCTATGCAGATCCACTGATACTTTGAGTACCTTAGGTTTGCATTTTAAAAACCCTGATTTACTAGGAAAAAGTGACACAGGACAAGAAGTAGGAAAAGCATTCTTCTTGTTATAGCAGGTGAGTATCACCAGAGGCAGGGCAAACATAGGTCAGACTACTGCAGCACCTCAGTCATAGCAAAACAAAAAGGAGCCTGTATTCTCAGTAACAGATAGAATAGCCAGTGCAGGCACATGATGAGCTTTTTCCAGTGCTGTGAACAATTTAGAATATTCAGGATTTGGAGGATTGTAGCACAGGCTGAGATTGTAAAGGAAGGAGAACCTCCAAAACCACTCTTTCTCTTTATTCGTTCTGTAAAATCTAAGAGATGATCATTTCCTATGAGTCAGGCACTGAAATAATTGGAAATGCAAGCGTAACCCTCCACCCCAACCCAACCCCACAGAATTACAGATCTGTATCAGTTGTGGCATATTGCAGGGCAAAAATATGTCAGTCAGGAAATCTGTGCTAGATTCACCCCTGCTGGAACAGAGGATTGCAAATAATTTGAATAATTGCTACAGAGAGCAGATGGTAGAAATACTCCACTAGAAAAGTTTCAAATACAGCTTAATTCAGAAACAGGAGTGAGAAAAGTAGAGAAAAAGTTCAAAGAAAATCTGACATAATAACAAAAAATATTTTAAAAGTTAAAATTAAAAGTAAAATATAATTATACTTATAAAAATAAATCCATGGGGAAAATTATGCCAAAATTGCTATTTGAGGCTACTGTACTCTAATTGATGCCACCAGACAAAAGCAGCCTGGTTTGCATCACCACCATCTCTGAGGGTACCACTATATCTAGATGCCATCAGTCTGGTGCCACATTATGCTGTTTCTGGCTTTGGCCAGAGCACTGAATCAAATGGATCTCCTGAATTTCCCAGCTCTTTTCTGCCTTCCCACATCATTATCAGATGATTGGGTGCCACTCAAGGATGAGAAATGCTCCACTCCTTGAAATGCAGTAACCTCCTCACCCAATGCCTTGCCCCAGAGCACAGACCCGTGAAACTCAGGGTTGAACTAAGTAGCTCATCTTTACACCCCTCTTTTTCCAATGGCAAAACTGCAGGAAGGTGTGCCCTGCGATGCCTGGGAACCCAAGACAGATCACAACAGCAGAAATGGGTCACAGAATCAGTGCTACAATATAATAAATCACCAAAGATGCAGTTCTCCCGTGGAACTTTGCTGTTGTAAAATCAGGGAGATTGAGTGAACCTTGCTGAATGCCCTTCCTCAATGCTGCCATGAACGTTCATCATATTTGTCAGATTAATAAATTGTAGTAAGAGAGCAGAGGAGCACATATTTGAGAAGGACACCATAAATACATTTTGATACAGGTGATAAAAACACACTGCAGGATGAAGAGTAACTTGGTTAAATTCTTTATAGACTACTGATGATTAATTTGAACTTCTTTCCACTGCTCTAAAAGCAAACATGAAAAAGAGATACATAGTTTAGTCAATTCATTAATCACCTCCCAGGATCTTGGAAAAAAAGCACAAATCAGATCCAAATGTGGCAAAGGAAGTTGCCACCGGCTGAAGCATGTGACTTTGCAAAAGTAAAAGTCAATGAACAAAGATTTGTACAAAGAAATGAAAGGAAAGACATAAAATTATACAAGCCCCATGTACTTTGCCTCAAAATCTGGGATTCACCATCCTAAGTAATAATGTAAGACTCTGTTTAAAATAATTCACTATAATTTACATTGCAGTCTGTGTTAGATACTTTAAAGTCAATAACGGGGACATACATTTAGAGAAAAATAAAAGTCAATAAATCAATAAAACAAAAATCAAAATCAATAAATCAGAAATGTTAGCAACTACTTCAGAAAGCATTTGAATCTTCTACTTATATCTGCAAAATTTAAGTCAAACTCCTAGCTTTTCATCCAGACATGCAAATTACAACATTTGTAATAGCAAATCTGCCTTATTTTCATTTGTTTCTCTTCGGAAATAATAACTTTGTGGACTTTGCATTTGTGTACAGAAATGATATTGCACATATTTTAGAGACTTCGCACTGCCAGAGCCATGTGTATGCATTGCCATGGTTCATACTCACAGCTGCTGTTTGACTTACAAAGGTTTCTAAAATCTACAGACAAAAAAATAGAAGAAAACAATACAGGCTAAAAAAAATCCAAGGTTTTTCTGTATTTCCTTAAGCACTGAAGAAGTCTTAAAGAAGATCAAGCACTTCAAACATTGCAACCTGTTTCACATTTCTAATCAAATCAAACATGAACAGAATAAAATTACATAAAGAGTAATGAAGTCTATGATAACAATTGCTAGATTTCAGTAAGTGGTCTGCTTCAGCTTCTCTAGTTTTTCTTCTTTAAATATCACTATTAGCTGCAAAAGTAGTTTAATTAAGAAAAGAAAAATTCCGTGAGGACAGAAATTGACGGTGTTTAAAGCTGCAGGCACTCATATTTTACAAAGAAAATGCCTTGCAGAATCTTCTAAATGTGCTGAAAACAAAAGTATAAGCCCCAAGTCAATGGTGAAGGGGACATCCGAATATCAAATACTATGGTAACAAGGCTGGAAACCATAGCCAGTGTTCGAGTTTGTATTGAAACAGCTGGACTGATTTGGCAGCAAAAAGCCCACCAGAACCAGCCAGGTTATCAGGAGGAAAAAAACCTCTGGTACTCCTACACGGGAAGAAGCTCTAGTCTGGCTGGAAGGTATTTTACAGCCTTCCCCTTATACCAACGACTCTGTAGGTAGGACAAAGAAAGGCAGAGAAGATGACGAATGGAAGAAGGGAGGAAAGCAGGATCACAAACGCCCTTTCCGACCAAGCTGAGCAGCAGCTCAGGCCGGCACCGACACCGCTGTGCATCGCGGATGCCAGCGCTGGGGACGGACCGTGCCGCTGTCTCCCGGCCGCGCACCGCCACCTGCGGGACAGCCCCGCCACAGCGCTGCCTCCTCCCGCGCTCACCGCCGCGGCTGCTCAGCGCCAGCTCGAGCCGAGAAGCCAAGGGCACATACCTTTCTGTGGCCACAAATCCTGCAGAGAAGGACTTGGGGGTGGTGTTTGATGAAAAACAATTCGCAATCACAGCGTGCTCACAGCCCAGAAAGCCAACAGTCGGGCTTCATCCAAAGCAGCGTGGCCAGCCTGTCAAGGGATGGGGTTCCCTTCCTCTACCCTGTGAGACTACATCTGGAGTGCTGTGCACACTGCTGGTGCAGTTCTTATGCCTCCAGCGTAAGGACACACAAAGTCTTCTGGAGCAAATCCAGAGGAGGGCCACGAAGTTGGTAAGAGGGCTGGAGCACGTCACCTAAGAAGAAAGGCTGAGAAAGTTTGGACTGTTCAGCCTGGAGAAGAGACGGTTGTGTGGAGACCACGTAGCAAACTTCCAGTATCTGAAGAGGGCCTACAGAGAAGCTGGAGAGGGATTTTTTTTTGTCAGGAACTGTGGTGATAGAACAAGGAGTAATGGGTACAAACTGAAAGAGGGGAAATCTAGGGTAGATATTGGGAAGAAATTCTTTACTGTGGGGGTGGTGAGATACTGGAACAAGCCCCCCAGGGAGGTTGTGGATGCCCCAACCCTGGTAGTGTTCAAAGCCAGATTGGATGGGGCCTTGAGCAACCTGGTCTAGCACCTGGTGCTCCTGCCCACGGTAGGGCAGGTTGGGACTAGATTATCTTTAAAGTCCCTTCCAATCCTCATGAGTCTATGATAAAAGCATACCCACAACTGCTGAGAAGAGGCAGGACTGTCACCTCCCAGCAGAACGAGCCACACAGGGTAAATGCTCACATTCAATAAATCTCCCTGTCTGTGATGTTGGCAGGTCCCAGGCAACACCAGGCACATAAACTGCTTTAGAAATTAACATTCTCACTTTCGTTTAATGACTGGGACAGGGGAGAGAGGAAGAAGAGATATTTGTAATTAAAGATGGATACAGGAAATACAAGATTTAGAGGAAATACTGTATTAGTTGGCTTTCAAAGAGTCTAATTCCCCAGGATGATTTAACTAACTATGCCAACCATCTGCATGTCAAATGGAGACACTGGATATCTTTTCAGTGCTTCTTTAAGACAGGGGGAAGGAGAACTGAGGAATGCAAAAATGTACTTTATGCTATACCATGTGGATTCTTGGCCATACTGATCACCAAGGCAAAGCTTTCAACAATCCATATGACTATCCTGCTACATCCACCGTTTGGATATAATGACTGTGTGAGATTTTTCTTAGTTGAGGCTTTGTAAATGTCAAGGGCAAAAATGAATGTTGCAGAAAGCAACTCCAACAGTTTGATGCCATACACAGGTTGAAAGGTGCTGCTTTCTGAGGACATGCTGGATAAAAACAGCAGCAGTTTCTGTGCTACGAGGAAAAACTATCTGCACACATTCTCCAGAGAATTGGTTGTTTCAGCTATTACTAACTAATAGAAACAGAAGCAGGTTTTATACAATCGATCCATTCAAACAAACTTCAAGTAGTAGATCTGAGACAGAGTCTCAGCTGAGCTACAAGTAGTGCACAGCAAAGAAATGCCCCACTTTTCTAGGAAGAACAGCACTGGGTTGTGCAAGGAGGCAACAAGATCTGCCTGGAGGCAGAGCTGTTTGATGTGCTCTGGTCATAGAACACCTCACACATTTGGGTCCTATTCTTGATCCTTCTTGAGGTACCTCATATCCACCTCCATCATCAACAATTGGAAAAACCCCCCAAACCCTCTAGCAGAAGTGGACTGAGATGCTATGAACTGCACTGGAGCAACCTGTACAATGCTGACACAAAAAGGCAAATGCAAATCTGGGACATGTGGATGTGGTTCATCAGACATAGAGGTGACAGAAAATTCAGGAAATTAGGTTCAGCAGAAATCAAAAAGACTGATAAATAGAGTATATGAGGAGAGAGTATAGAGTAACAGGACTGACTTAGTTTCAGAGGAGAGGCATAATGAGATTATGTGAAATACTGTCATAAACACCAGTGATTAATTGGTTTATGTGTATCTTCTATACAAGAAATCAGCAACGCTGGTAAAGAAGAAGGCTTCTGTAAGGTGTAGGAAAAGTCTGTTTATAAGGAGAGTTAAGTGCTGAAGCAACTGAGGAAGTTAAGAAATTCTTGTGTTCAGAGATTTTTAAGAACAAATGCAGCACTATTTGGACTCCTGCCACTTGGACTTGTTCTTATAGTGTCAGTTAAAGAGATTCAACGATATTCCAGATTTCTTTTGGTTCTTGCTTATCAATATCTCTTTAGTCGTGGGCAGATTAAAAAGTCATAACCATATTGCAACTATAATATGACACTTATGAACGTACGAATATGAATACAGAAGGAGAACACATACACATTATTTCTTTTTCATATTTCATGAAGCCAAACATATTTTCACAACTTCCAGTTTGACTCATAACTTTTAACACTGAGAGAATAACCACACTGGAATCAAAACAAATAATAAAGATAAAAAACAAGAAATGCTCAACCATCTTTTTTTTAAATAGGTAAACATACATGAAACAAAGACATATACACTGTTCAGTATGTGTAGTATTTTTACATCTGTATATTTCAAACCTGAGTAACACAATAATGTGCTTTTATAAGTTCTCAAAGACATCCAGAGAACTAGATATATGCAATGTAATACAATCATATTGCTTCAAATAGCCTATTTAGTAGAAAATAAAAGATTTATCACAAGATGAAGCACTAGGCACCAGAGAAGGTACCAAAAATAGGAACCTAACACATCAATATTCATTCTGAATTGTGTACAGCAGCTCACAGATGTCTTCTGCATTACAGGCCTCAAGTTTCATATGACTATAGAAAACAGATGTGCCACATGTTTAAATAATGAAATCCAGCGCTTTGTGCTATTTGAAAATCTCAGATACTGGGCTTCAGCATATTGAAAAGATAATAGAAATTATGTGGATATGAACAGAATCACAGAATGGTTGGGGTTGGAAGGGACGTCTGGAGATCATCTAGTCCAACCCCCCTGCTAAAGCAGGTTCGTCTGGAGCAGGTTGCACAGGATTGCACATCCAAATGGGTTGTGAATGTCTCCAGTCAAGGAGCTTCCGCAGCCTCCCTGGGCAGCCTGTTCCAGTGCTCTGCCATTCTCAAAGTAAAGAAGTTTTCCTTCACATTCAGACAAAACATCCTGTGTTTCAGTTTGTGCCTGCTGCCCCTTGTCTTGTCACTGGGCACCGCTGAAAAGGGTCTTGGCCCATCATCTTGACACCTGCCCTTAAGATATTTGTACACATCGATGAGAACACTTCTCAGTCGTCTTTTCTTGAGGCTGAACAGGCCTCAGCCTTTCCTCATAACAGAAACTCTCCAGTCATCTTATCATCTTTGTAGCCTTCTGCTGGAACTTCTCCAGTAGTTCCTTGTTTCTCTTGAACTGGGGAGCCCAGAACTGGACACAGGTGAGGCCTCACCAGTGCTGAGTGTAGGGGCAGGATCACCTCCTTCGACTGACTGGCAATGCACCCAAGGATACCACTGGCCTTCTTGGCCACAAGGACACACTGCTGGCTCATGGACAGCTTGTCATCCACCAGGACCCCCGGGTCCTTCTCCACAGAGCTGCTTTCCAGCAGGTCGGCCCCCAGCCTGTAGTGATGCAGGGGGTTATTCTTCCCCAGGTGGAGGATCCTGCATTTGCCTTTGTTGAACTTCACTGTGTTCCCCTCCAACCAACTCTCCAGCCTGTCCAGGTCTCACTGAATGGCAGCACAGCACTCTGGGGTATTGCCCATTCTCCCTGTTTTGTAACATCAGTGAATTGGCTGAGGGTACATTCTGTCCCTTCCTCCAGGCTGAACATGACCGGATCCAGTCCTGATCCCTGGAGAACACTGCTAGCTACAGTCCCCACTCAGACTCTACACCACCGATCACCATCCTCTGAGCTCTGCCACTCAGCCAGTTCTCAATTCACATCACCTCCACTCATCCAGCCCACATTCCCTGAGCTTACCTACAAGGTTGTATAAGATGTATGAGGTTATAGAAGCACCACGACGACAGGAGTTCAGTTCCACTTCATCCTTGCACCTACACAAGCAGTTGCTTGAAATGCCCAAAATTTTCTGTATGTTTGTTTCCTGGACCTGACCAATAGTGTGGGCATTTAGACATCTTTCCAGGCAATTGCTTTCCTTTCAGGAACCTCACAGCCTCTTCATTGCTTCCCTGCAGAACTGGATATTCAGATAATGGAAGATATATTTCCAATTTGCAAACTGATTATTTAGGGTCCGGTGTGGAGATGCATATTTGAATGCCTTAATGTCACTTGAGACACGCCAGAGTATCTGACAAATCCCTGCAGAGCTGGTATATATTTCACAAGACCTCTGTGAGACCCATTTGCTTCTAGAGGCTGCTGGATACTCTTGATAGCTCAGACACCACTGGGTGTTCAAGCATGAGCAAATTAATCAAGCCCAAGGACACTAAATTTGGATTTCAGCCCTTTCAACTTATCCTCCAGCTTGAAACGTTCAAACTGTAAGAGAAAATGCTGACAGAAATAGCTCTGTACTTCCTTCTTAAATCTTCATACAGAGTGGAAAGAGGCAGGAAAAGGGGTCAGGGATGGTGGAAGCAAGTTGGCATTGCTTGGCTCCAGGGACAGACAGCACAGAATCTCTGACTTTGGGTAGAAATACACAGTCTGAATGACAAAACACAACATAACATGGCCCTCCCCCTGTGAAGCCTCTTGAGAATATTAATGTGATCACCTTATTATAAATAGATTGTTACACAGCCCTGACTTCTCTACCCTCCATAGAAGTATTAGAAGTATTACTCCAGCAGGACAATAATAACACAGTGGTAAATTACATTAATTCTACAAATAGTGTGAGAAACTGTGAATAACCAAAAAGGTTAATCCCTATCAAATCTTCAGTTGCTGTGTTAGTGTGGTATGAATCTGATGGTAAATAGGGTGGCAGGAGAGCAGAATAAAGCACTGCATGTAAAATGTAGTCATCTGAAAGTTCGCCTCGTACTTTGCTTTAGCACTATAATATCTCACAGAAGGCTAGTGAATTAACAATAGTTGGAAAAGAAGTACTAAAAAGAATAGCATTTTTCTGCCTTTTCTGATATGCTCACTTTGGATGCAAGAGTGTAGGGAAAGATAGAAATACTGCAGCTGAACTGCACAAATAATTTGTTTTCAGTACAAGAAAAAGGCTCCTAAAGGGGTGGCTAAAATACTCAAAGGATGTATTTTCTATACATCCAAACAACCGTTAGATTACTCTGTCCATAGCACTGCAACACCAGGCAAGGCAGATACTGAAAACAGGTATTTATTCTCTGCATGGTATTTTTTGTCTCTCCCTGCTGCTAGTATTATTCTTATGACACCAGACACTGCATAATTTGACATTTCAAATGTATGGTACCATCACAATGATACATGAGGAAACATTTACAGAGCCTGGCACAAGAAGCAAAATTAATACTGAAAAGCAAATGACTTGCTTATATTGGCTGCCATTTCTCAGTTTGCAGGGTAAATATTCAGTTTAATAGTTAAACTTGGGAACACAAATAATTGATAGCTTTCAAGCAATGACTGTAGATATTTACCGCCTACCTGTTTAACTACCTGTTTTTTGCCAGCACCAATGTTATTTTGCTGCAGGCATGTCTGGCTGTACGATCAAATGTGGCTAAAAAGACACTCTGAATTCATTATGCTCTTTACATAGAGAAATTGTCTTTAAGATTTCAAAGAGAAAGTGTTGCATAAACATAACTGAAGAAATTACCCATGGAGGTCATTCAAGTTAAAATTTTTTTTAAAAATGGAAAATTAATAAAGTAGTGCTCTCTGCCCAAAATATTTGTTCTTCTTTTGAACTACTTCAAAAACAATTTGTGAAAAGATAATTAAGAAACACACTGAATGTTTCTGCTAGGCTGCCTTGCCCCTCCACCCTCCCCACTCCCTTGGGCAGCATTCATTCAAGACACATCCTCACGCTTGGTTTGCCTTAAGCTCAATCATCTTAAAAGAGTTTCTCTAAAGGTCAAAAAGAAACAAAAAGCATGTATCAACATTAAGGGAAGAGGAATAATATGAGTGTGAGTGCCAAGAAGGAATCAAAGAGAAACAACTCACGTCCTGGGCAGCAGAAGGAGGACAGAGTGAAATAAAAGCTTCACTCTCCAAATTCCAGCACTCCAAACAATCATTTCTCATAATATAAATCAGCAGAATAGACTACGCAAAAATTATAAAACTGCCAGTAATATGTCCAGTGATCTCAGCACAGCTAATTTTTATGCATAGAATGCTTTGGTCTACATTTTCAAGTGGGTGGCTAAAATGGACAGCTGCATTGCCTAGGACTCAGACCAAATAGGTCCTTCCCAGATCAGTGTTTTAGGGTGACAAGAAAAAAGCTAGAGTCCTATAGCCTTGAGCACTGCTAGATTAACTTTGTGCAGTTGATAACAGGTCTGTAATCTCCACAGAGTGTGGCTGACTCAGCACCATTACAACACATACAGTGCCTTATTACAATCACAGCTAGGACTTTGAGATGTTTAGAAGGTTATCAGCCAAGACCTTCCCAATGTAAGATTGAGTCTCCATATAACTCCAGCCTTCTGGATCGAAAACTCCATTTGTTCAAACGCATTAGTATATATACTTGGTTGTAATAAGCTTTTGGCTGAGACGCTTTTGTTCCTGAGTGATTCTGAATGCAGACTTGTGAAGGAGGTCAGAGAACCAGGACTGCATACTCTGTTCCTATTTGTTTCATACTCAATCCCAAATTAACAAAATCCTGATGTCATTTCTGGGCTAGTTCTAATTGATATTACCCTTCACTATATTTAGTTTATCCTTAGCTAAAAAGACAAACTCAACAAACACTGGTATAAACAATTTTTGTCATTCTCTAAGCACTCAGATCTGCATCAAATATCAAGCTGGGTTTTGAAATTTTAATGATAAAGAAAACAATCTTCCTTTAAATCAGATCTTTTAATATCCTTTAGTAAGTTCTGTAAAGTTTTCATTTATATTTTTAGTAACTACTAAAGAGCTCATTAACTGACCAATTCATTATATAATCACAATAATATGACTTATTTCTCAAGTGGAAACTAGAAGCAGAGTAAATCTCAGCCACAAATTCCTATTAAGCTCTCACCCTGAAAATGAAACTACATGGTGAAAAACTGGTTTTAGATAAAGAAGAAAAAAGATAAAGTCAGCTTACATTCCAGAGAGGAGCAAAGCTACTTCACCTGGTCTTGTGTTGAAGGGCCTTTTGTGAAGACTCTAAACAAAGCACTTTTCTTCCTGTCAAAGGAATGATCAATAAATATCAATTTTCTTTAAGAAAAATTCTCTGTCTATAAGCAATTTCTCACCAAGTTGACAGCCATTTTTTTTTTTTTAGAGTCCTAAAGCAGAGTTATTGTACTGCATTTTGGTGAGAGCTGTGTCCTTCAGGAACACTTTCAAAGTCAAGTGATCTCTCACCTACAAATTGCACCTAGGACTTGCAATGAAAGGATTTAAGTTGGTAATAAAGGCTCACATGGCCAGTTAGATCCTGCAGCTTGGATGGCTCCCATGAGTTGCTACCCCAGGCCTTTACTGAGATGATGCATCAAGACCTTATCTGTTCTCTTCTTAACTCAGATGACTTCCACATCAGCTTGTCAGCAGGTAAGAATCCAGCTCAGAGCTCGAGACTGACATGTCTTTTGAGATAATCAAGAGGAGCAGATGAAAAAATGTAATATATATATATGCTTATTTTTCTCAGGTTGACAGTATTTGGCACTGAAAAACAGAAGTGTTGTGGGAGGAAAAAACAAGACCTGATTCCCTTTGCTTTTAAAACCCTATGCTGTCTTGTGGGACCTCATCAGGGGCTACAATTCATTAGACTAGGAAGACTATCCCAGATAAATAAGATTAATAAGTAATTAATGCCAATTATGCAACTGTCTGGACCAAACAGTGAGACTGAAACAATTACACTAAGTTTTACATTATCATACAAGAAAACACTTTATAAATGCTGCCACTGGATGTGTGACACAGTCCTCATGGCAGTCCTGCCCTGAGCCAAGCAGCACAGTGGCAGTCACGTTGCCCAACAGCAGAGTCAATCACAGATATACACCACTAACTACGTTGGAGAGTGCTGGAAGTACAGAGAAAGAGATTGAAAAAGGAATCTGCTCAAGACAGGGAGAGGGTAAGATTGGGAGAAAGCGAGAACATGGACCAAGATAATGTTTTACTGCATGACAAATGCCAAAAAATCTGTCAGAACTCAAAGGTATGTTTTTGATACAAAATTGCCTGGTGTAAGTGAACAGATTGTATTCTGCTGAGGGACAGATCAACGCATCTGGACACAGAAAGCAAGACCAGCAGTCAGCAACAGAAGAAAATAGCACTGTATACATTGAAAGAATTCCGAAGCTGTTAGGAGAGAAGTTACGTGCCTCCATTCCGAAATAAGAAGGGAAAACTGTGGCTTCCAAGGTAATATCAAGGGCCTAATGTATTATGTCTTTTACAATCAATCACTTCCTTAAAACAATGCAAAATAACTGCCTACGTGAATATAGACAAAACTGTGCCCTTGGAATTGTAGCAATTAATAGCTTGCATGATAATCTGGAAGAATAATAAACTCTTTAAAAACAGACATCAAGTAAGACTGATTTGTTCAGCATAACTTGCTTGATGCTCTTAAAGCCAAACTGCATGGAAAAAAAAGATAGATTTATGTATTCTCTAGTATGAAAGATGTCAGAAAGTACTGGGGAAAAAAAGCTATATTCAATCTTGCAGGAAGATGATTCACCAGCCACCCCTTGTAGTCACTGAAGTCAGACACATTCATTACCCATTATGCTGAGGAGTTTTATTTTTCCCCTTTTGATGAATAAATGCTGAATTACCCATATCACTGAGCCATCTCACTAAATGCTGTGGTTGCTGCTCGCCAAGATAATCATGAAAAGTGTATCTGTGAGGAACTCCAGACATTTAAATACATGGAAGCTGCCTCTGCTAATAACAGAGATTTATGTTCCATTCTGAGAGGGGTGTACACAAATTCTAAAAACCACTAGTCAATACTACATGCAAATATAAATTCTCAGTGAATACTTGTGGCTTAAGTCTCTTCTTTTCATGAGAAGCATTTAGCAATCTTCAGGAGCAGGGTTGATGAAAATGTGAAAAGAAATCACTAGTGAGGATTTATAATCTTCTAAATTCTAAGGGTCCCCTGTTCCACATGGATTGGATTTTGAATTGATAGCCAGAAGCCATTCTAAACATCAAATTTACTATTTTAATGTAAAATTTATTTTCACTTTTTCTCTAGCTTCACGCTTTTTTAAACTTTCTCCTTTTAATCAATATATTCCACAATAGCAAATTGCAACGAGTAGGCTGGATTTTTACCAGTCTGTGTCTTCCAATCTAGCTTGATACCACCTATGTATTAATGTGTTCCTGTAATTACTTCTACTTAAAATAAATAAGAGTCACTTAAAAGGTACTGCTGCTGTCACCTAAATGCACACTCTATTCTGTCACACAGAGATCTGCTTATTAATGTATCTGTGGAGCTTGAGAATAAATCAAGTTATAGAAAGAATGTATTTTTATTGAGAATAAAAAAATTGTACATGTGTAATAGAACTGTATGGAAGACTCCTCCAAGCTACTATATATAAGTTTTTTCATGTATTTTATTCACTACTTATATGTGGAGTTAACTGCTTAACTGTTTGCAGAGACAGGAACAATGAGGCAGGTTCAGTCACTCTACTAAAAATAATGGAATAAGGATCTAGTTACTAGGATCAAATTTGACCCATTTAGGACTTTCAATTATTGGATAGGCAATTGACTACCATTTCATTTCTGAGCAAAAATTTTTATTAATCATGTGCAATTAAGCCTGATAAACATAGCCAAGAAAGACACCCATCAATTCAAAGTTTTTTCAATTGTCCTTCACATTTTTGGACAATTATTTTAAATGCTGAAGTGGATTTTATTCTGAGCTCTACGCGCTAGTCCAAAGATGGTGGGGTCCCTGCACAGGAAGTGGTTGAGGCAGAGCTCAGTGGTGGTTATCCAACCAAGCTTCAAGAAATGATGAAATCAATGTTTGATTTCTGTACAAGAAAGAAGCAGTTCACATTTTCCTAAAATTTTAATATAGCTGATTAATGCCAATAAGCTAAGTCCTGTATTCAGTGTTTTCAAAAACATGAGAAAAAGTAAGCCCAAATAACTAATCTATTTTCTTGGTAACTGGAATAAGGATAGGCCAGAGAGGCAGGTCAAATCATCATAAAGCAAATCTACGTCTAGGCTCAGTCCTGAGCATGATGCAAATTAAACTGTTTTCTTTGGCCTTCAGACATTTTTAGGCCATCTACTAGAAATGCAGATTTCAGTCATTTATCAGTCTCTTGTACTGAACTTCACCAATTGTGAATTTCGCACAATTCAAAAATAACTCAATTTTATTTCCACTCAGTCAGATTTTGTCATCCTTTATGTCAGGGGAGCTTCTTGTCCAGTAAAGGACTCCACCATACACAGCATCCTTCTCACAACTCATGAAAGGTCTGAAGACAAAAAAAAACATTAACAGTTAAGCCATTAATACAACATCTCAGCTTTCATCTTACTGCTGCAATAAATACGTAACAGCAGCTGCAATAGGCAAATGGACTATTAAAAAAAAAGAAAAGCTAAGGAATTGACCTTCATTTTAAAGCTTTTCATCTTGTATCATTCTGCTGAATAAAGGTCTTGCATACTTTCAGAACACAGACTCAGATTAAGATTCCCAAAATTTTTCTGCAGATATGAAAGAAGACTGACTTCTATGCGACTGCCTTTGGTTATTGGAAGCAAGGTGCTTCTACACAGCATGCTGCCTCTGCCAAACCCAGCTGCAACCAATTTCACAGAGGAAAAATGCTATGCAGGAATTTCAGACAATTACAGGTGAGCAAGGATTTTAATTCTGAACATATCGAAAAACCTACAGCAGATAAAATTACCTATACAAATGGCAAGACCAAAGAAATTATTCGAATCAAAGTGTGTTAAGTATGATTAGAAGTTTAGGTGGAATAAATGTAAAGTGTGACATAAGAATGGTAATGTCTCACCTTCCTGTTTCATAATCTATTTTTCCTACTTTCTAGGGATCTGATTACAGATCTGATCTAGTAATAATGTCATTTTTCTCATCATTTCCCCAAAATCAGCTCCCAATCTACTAAAAAAAAAAAAAGTTCAAAAAGGGTCTGTTTGGTGACTGAAGCCAAACAGAATCAACTCCTGTGAGAGCACACCTCTGTGCTCCCACCTGGTCTGTACAATCACATCACTTGCAGGTGCATGATGACACAGCCATTCCAAATCAGTAGCCTGAAACTGTCCCTCTGCCACAACCAGGGTGTGCACCAAACTCAGGAACTCTGAAGACTTTGGTTCAACAAGTCAGACATAGTTTGTTGGGACATTTCAAATCATCTATGATTCTTGCTCCTGAAACAAATTTTGAGTTTAACCAAGTTTCCAAGGAAAATATACTCTCTTTCAACTAATGAACTAAATGTAAATTTAACCTACAAAAATTGACTAAGAAAAGCCCTATTTTCCTCTTCTTTTTCTTTTATTCTTTGGCGTTGTGAACAAAAGTGTATCTAACTGGCTCAGCCTCAAAATGAATCCAATACTTCAACAATACTCCTCAGAAGTTAGCTATGGTGACAAAACTGGCATGTATTGCATGTATTAAAATGCTACTGAACTTTCTGAGTGGAAAGGAAACATTTTAAGGTCCTCACTGATTCACATTCACCTTCACTGAAAAAAAGGAAAAAAAAATACTCTCTGTGAACTGCTGCTATCTACTGGAAATTAGATAGAAAGACATTTGGTTTATATACGGCTAGAATAAGAGTCAAACCAAGGAAAATAAAGCAGCATACTCCCTTCATATACTACCCATAATCTGTCCTTGCAGACTCGATCTAATAAGAAACTAGTTTTAGCTACTTCTACAGTTGCTTCAGCTATATTCATAGACTGGTTTGTCTGAACACCTAGGCTTTGTAGCATTATTTAATTTGATTTTTTTCTTTAATGGTCTCAGGTGGTTTATTCCCACATATCACCTTCTCATCACTTCAATAAACAAGCTGTTATTTATGCTAGGTAGTACAAATCTTCAGACTAGGAATATGCCTCTTCTTTTACAACACCCTGAACATCAAATATTCCAGTGCATGGCTGAGGCGACATTTCAAATACCAGCAGATGCACCTCATCGAGCTCCAGCTGTCGCAAAGACCAGCATCAAGTTCAATCTTACCATTGAGGCTTCTTCTACACAGTCAGTGGAGAAAGACAGACACCTCCAGGACATGATTCATCTCATCTGTTCCAGGGGAGATAAAGCATTCACTGGAAGTACCTGCCTCTCTCCTTTTTAGGTGACCAACCAGTCCAGAACCGATAGCTAATGTTCCAACACCTTCAGTTAAATGAGATCACTCCCGCTCTGACTGCCTGAGGCTGCACCTAATTACCAAGAAAAAAACAGGGCATACTCCAGGATTTTGATTGCAGATCTGGGATCCTCCTGGACATTGCTTAGTTTTCATTTTTGCAGAAATCAGAGCAAAGGGATGAAAGGAGGAAGCAGCCTTGTGCACTCCAGGGTCAGAGCCTGACCAGGAGCCAGGATGCAGGCTCTGACAGCCCCTCAATAAGATTAGCAATGGCAGCTTACAGCTGTACAACCTTTCTCTGCTGGAGGTGTGCCTGCTCAGCGTGGTGCAGTGCTGCAGAGAGAACCCCAAGGCTCCTCGGAACAAGCCAGTCCAGAAGCAAGGCAGCTGCCTTGACCCTGCCCTGTGTATCAGCTTTTCATCACAGCTAATTAGCTACTTTAATTCAGCACACTGTCCTTGTTATACGGGCTCTACACAGTTCAAAGACAGCTTGGTTACATCTTCATTTTAGATTTAGCCAGAATGCCTGGGAGCTCACACAGATTTAACTCACTTATACTTTTAAAGTTGCCTCTGCAACTAAAGGATTGGAAACACATTTTCCCCACATGAAAATTTATTTTCTGGAGCATAGTTCAGGCTCAGGGAAGATGAGGGAGGAGACCAGTACAAGGACAAGCCCTGAAATACAGGGCTAGAGACAGTCTACCAAAACACAAGAAAAAATATTTCCATATTCGGGAACCTCCACGACTCCAAGATCAACCCGTTCCCAGGGCTTATAGGCACAGATAAGCTTATAAAGTAGAGGTGGAAAACAAAGTGTCTTCCTATTCCTTCAAAAATTTTGAATGCTAAAAATTTCAACTACATGTTACAACCAGGTATTATGCAAAAGTTTGTCCTTTTTGATCTATGTTTCAATGAAGAGGTTTTGAGGGTCCCTTTGCCATCTCCAGCAATGAGAGAGCCACCCCTGGGAAGAGCTCCACACAGGTCTGGGATAGCTGAGGCACAGGCTCAGAGTCATCAGAACCTGTCCCACCCTGCACATCTTGATTTCTTCCAAAAACTGGTATAAACAGTAAAATTACCTAGGGCCTCACCTGACAGTCAGTGAATTCAGTGCACAGTGGTGGTATATATGCTGTATGTCTTTCCCACACATCATCTCCTGCTTTTGTTGGACTTAGCATGCATGTTTTTTGGGAAAGAAGACTTCTGGCTCACAATACACTGAAAGCCAACAGTGGAATGACTTTTTTTTGCCGGATTTGGCTGGGGTGGAGTTAAATTTCTTCACAGTGTGGGGCTATGTTAACAGTGTTGATAATTCAGGGATGTTTTTGTTATTGCTGATCAGTGTTTACACAGTGTCAAGGCTTTTTCTGCCTCTCCCACTGTGAGAGGGCTGGTGGTCCGTGAGGAGTTGGGAGGGCAAATAGCCAGGACAGCTGACCCCAACTGACCGAAGGAATATCTGATATCATACAACATCATGCTCAGCATAAAAAGCTGGGGAAAAGGAGGAGGAAGTGGGGAGACATTCAGAGTTGAGGTGCTTGTCTTCCCAAGTCACCACTGTGTGTGATGGAGCCCTGCTTTCCTGGAGATGACTGAACACCTGCCTGCCTATGGGAAGTGGTGAATTAATCCCTTGGTTTGCCTTTCTTGTGTGCACAGCTTTTCTTTACCTGTTATCCTGTCTTTATCTCAACCCACAAGTTTTCCCACTTTTACCCTTTTGGTTCCCTCCCCCACCCCACCAGGGGTGAGTGAGCAAGAGCCTGTGTGGGGATTTGTTGCTGGCTGGTGTTAAACCATGACACTTTTTCAGGGTATTCATGAGCAGACATCAAAATGACATGGAACTTAACTTTGATATATACATTTTCTCAGTTTCTGAGGGCAAGGAGCAGCTTAATACATCTACAGTACGTAAGGCCAAATGCTCTACTTCCACAGTCATGTTCATAGTGTGCAGAAATGAGTTCTACATTCCTCCTTCTCATAATCCCCCAGGTAAAGGGAGTTCTCAGAAGAAACAGACTCTCAGCATCACCTTTACAAAAAGCTCTGAAAACAGCAATGGGGACTGACAGGAACACAGTATTTCCTGGCAGTCTTCAGCTAGTATGGAAGCTACTGCAAACTCATAAAACACTTAACTTCAAGCTTCATATTGTCCCACCACCAATAATGGCAGCTGAGCAATCCTGCTTTTTTTCCTTTTCCACACAGCAGAAGAGAATCCATACCAGAAGGATTTGATCCTTTATCCATTAGGAACAATTAAAAAATTTGCCAGAGATAGATGTGGGCTTTTGACGGTTCACTGAAGTTATATTTGTGCAATAAAACTATCTACCTTTGAATTCTGTATTCTGAAGACTATTTGGTATGGTATGAAAAAGAACCAGTATTATTCCATGGGTTTCTGAGCACAGGAATTCCACGACACATTCTGAAAGCTTCCATTTTCACCATCACAATAAATATACTAGACCACTCACTGACATCCACTACTGAATATGTATAAGTATTTCACAAGTTTGCCTTGCTGAAGGCTGATATGCTATGTCAATAAAATCCAAGTGCAGTTTATTTAGGACATGTAAGAAAGGGTTCTGAGGTATATCAGCATGCTCTGACTCCCCGCACAAACAAAACTCAGTCACTGAATAGAGTAGCCCTGCCTGCTAATACAGTCTTGGAAATAAATGTCAGGCATGATTTCATCTACACTCAAAACTGAACCAAGTTGTCTAAAGGGACAACATACCCTTTCACATACCCACTCATCTAGAATGAAACACTTTCCCCACGGTACACGAGACCAGAGGAAAAAACAAGAAGAAATTAATTCCAACACTGAGAGGAACTCCTTTTTTTTGTTTTTAATTTACAGATTTGCACACATTACTCTCTATCTTGTTTAAAATGTCTGATGGAAATTGGCTTCACACTTGATGACAGATCTTGATCTCATGGGACATAAGGAGACAACAGCTTGAGCTACAAATGAAAGTGCAGTTAGAGTTAGTTACATCATGCTTTAATTTCTAGTCACCCCACAGTATCAATCACACACAGATCATACTGGAAAATAAACACTGAGGAACACGGGTTAAAAATTATATTACTAAAGAGAAGTAAAAGGAAGCATCAGTGCCTTTCTAAGAAGTTTGGGGTGGGTGGGTGACTGCCCATAAAAATGATAAACGTAGTTGTGTTTACTGTCTTCCAGAAGGATGCCTTGCTCCACAGAGTTGATCCAAATCAGATTCAACATACACAGTGCCTGAAGGACAGCTCTACCAACTATAACTCAGAGTTTTTAAAATACAAATAAGTTTTTTTCAGAAGGGATAGAGAGTTTGTTATAGTCTCTTCCCTGTATAACTAAAATATTACCAGATTTTTAATTATTTTGCTATTTGGATAGTTTTAGTCCTCACTACCCTCACATGGCTCCTGCTAATCATGTATTGAGAATAAATGTGTGATTATCAATCCATATTTCCTGCAGAATATGAATCGTAGCTCCTCAATGTTTAGGAGAAATGCCTAAGAGCAAGTATTTTGTTTATACACAGCTTGATTAAAACTAAACATAATGCAACTGCTCATAGGTTATGAGACAGCTAAAACAATCTCCAGCTCCCTTCTGAGTACTGGGGGGAGAAAGGGGATTCAAAATGCAAAATTAGTTTCAGACTTTAAAATGAAATTATGTGAGCCATCCAGACAGAATATAAATGCCACTGAATGTTAAACCAAACATATCATCTTCTCCCCAGGGAAAAAAACCAGAAGTTTGAAATTAATGTTAAAGCATGGGATTAAGTAAGTAAAATTACAGTCTTCCCTCTGTTCCACCAACTCCAATCATAAACAACCCAATTCTGCAAAGAAACAAGTATCCTCCTTTCACTCTGATTACCAATAAAGCCAGTGTTTGCCAGGACTGCATCTAGGGTTGTTATGTATACCATCCTCACAGTCAGCATTGACTGCCAAAGAGATCAGGCCAGACCTGACTCCCAGCTGGACTTACCATTAGTTTAGCAAGACAGAAATAGGGAAGAACTCACTGTCTCAATTTCTCAGTAGTTTCTGACAGTAGCTGCTGACTCCTCCTTTGCAGGACAGTGGGACGAAGTCATTCCAAATTTAATAGGATTGAAGAGCAGTTTCATATGCAACCCTGGTACAATCATGATAAAATCAAAGAAACAGACCGTAAATGAATCCTTCAGTGTGATAAATAGAAACCTCAGCCCACCCTCCAGACATGCTGTGGTAGCAGAACTGATGTAGGTCCAGAGTGCCAGGAACAGCCTGAAGAGTGACACCAATGTGTGAAAGCATTTGTGCAGACATGAAGAAAAGTCCTTTCCCTGAAGACAGCCCAAGACAAAACAAAATGTTCTCACTGTGTGGTGATTATCCAAGTGGCCTTGTACTAAACACCCTTCACAACCATTTGTACCACTCAAGCCTTCTGAACTCTCTTTCCTTGCAGGTGCCTGATGGTGGACAAAAGACTGACACAGAAAATGATGGCAGACATCAGCAAGCATCGACTCTTTATTATCCTAGAGCATAATCTTTTACACCTTTCTCTTATGTCACTCACATGCTTCTTATTACAGAAATCAACACACACACACATTCCAAGTTGTTTTTCTTTCTTCCAGGGATACAGCTGTAACTTATCAAAGTCAGGGCTGCCTGCAGCCCATTCTTGTATCCCCACATTTGCCTCTCTATAGGGTACAAGCACAGGCACGCTCTCAGGGTGCTTCTTACCTTGAATAACCTTCAGTCCATCATCCTGGTTCAGGAAAGGATTTAATGGCCTATATCTATGCTCTTTTAAGCAGAGCTGGAAACATGTACCTAAACTTCTGATATGGTGGCATCTAAGTTATGTTTAAACACTCTGCAAAATAAGTTTCTTCTAGAAGAAGAATGTGAGAAAGGATGAACTATCAACACTCCTTCCTTTTAACAGACAGGGAAGGAGGCTCAGGACAAGTAAAAATGTCTGTGGCAGAGCTTGGTACTAGCACTAGTCTTACTGTTAGTAAGTTTAATAATTTTTACATCAAAACATTTTATCTATTAAAAAAAGTAATTTTAGTATGCAACTGGATAGAAGAGTAGGCAATAAGGTGAAATGCAATACTCTAAGAAAGCATGCGTCCATCACTGAAAAAATGTGAAAGTCAATATAACTGTTTTACTATAGCATCCCCATTTTATAATGTTTGGACCACTGATCAGATAGGAAAAAAGCTATCAACAGACCAAGACTGTAAGAATTCAAAGTCATCATTAGGGTCTGCAAAATATTACTAAAATATTACTATTTTAAAACTTCTGAATTATGATATTAAACATTTGTACTATTGTGTGTCAAGAAACTGAAACATTCTTATCTGTATAGTATCTCAGGTAAACAGAGGACAACATCAAAGGAAATAACTGACAAAACCTTCCATGCACACAATTAGTCCTCAGACATACTTTTATTCCTTGCAACCTGTTAGTCAATTTTTGCTTTTAAAATAAATTGCTTCAGAACTTGGCTCCCTCCTTTCACTTCAAGAAAAATGGACAAGAATGGTTCAACAAAAATTCCTTTGCATTTGTAAAATATACCTGCCCTTCAGCTAGAACCCATAAAATGACATTTTCTTTATGTCAGATTTTGCCACAAAAATGTAATTCTGGCTCAGTTATTTTTATTTCTCTTCTCAGGTGCTTGACCAGTTCAAATTATACAACCGGCAAAACTGAGTCTTGTTAACTGAGCTGCAGCTTAGCTGGTTCAAAGGCAGCTGAGAACAACAGGTATCTTCCAGGACATGCGCAAAGAAGGGGTGAAACCTTCACATTTTGTTGGGTAAAGTGAGACTACAAAAGTTTTAGAGAGAATTAAAACAGGCAGGAATAATGTTCCATTTTGTCAGATGCATTCAACATTTTTAAACTGAATGGCAGAGCTGCAAGCTCAGGATTTCTCCCTTGCTGCTTGCCAAGCAACTCAGACCTTCAGCCCTTTCTTTTTACTTCAGTCAACTTAATGAATGGCAACACCACACAAAATTCCTGATTCAGTTCTGAGCCTATTTACAATCCATCAGTCCAAGAAAGAGAGTAGATCCTGAGTTTTTTGTTAATAGGCTAAAGTGAAAATAAGCCCATCCTTGTCTTTAATATGCAGACATTAGCAGACAGGCATCATTTTCCCGGGGTAAATACAATGGAGTTTTTTTACATAACTGGTGAAGCTCCAATGAGCTTCTACATACCAAACGATCAAGTCTACACATCTATGTTGACATCCATATTAAAACTTCCAACATCTAAAATTACAAGTTATCACTCATTTTTTACCTCCAAAGGGTCAGTAGATGCCTAACATAAAATTCAGTTGCTTTGAAGACACAGATCAGAGGCCTTACTCAGGCAAAAGGATGTACTAACAAGATAGGTGAAAAAAATGTTAAGCTTAACTTAATTTCTAAAAAAACTTCATTACATGCAAAGATTTCCAGAAAGAAGCATTTGTACTTTTGTGTTGGAAACGTCTTAGATTTGTTTGCCATGTCAGAGGACAGATGAAGAATGACCTAACAGAAGAGCCAAATGGCAAATTATGTTGTGTTGACCTCAGAAAAGAAAGACAACTATGTTTAAGTCTTCGTTTCAGGCCAAGGAAAGCAGAGATTCAGACTTTTATTTACCATGATGTACTTTTAGTGTCCTAAATACCTGAATAGTTTCTGTTCCATTATATCAGGTTTTCACCTTGGCATTCATTATTTTCTAGCAAATTTCAAATTATCTAAAGCTTTCCCTATGTTCAACCAAGACCAACAAGAGAGGCTTATTTCAGATGGTGTTCTGTGCACTCAGAAGCTTTGCAAACCCAGCTCATAACTCACTATACCCCACTCAGTTCTGCATAAGTGATTCCATTGACTTGCACAGATCTGTGCCCAATTCCTCAAGGTCTAATTAAACAATGATCTCTAAAATGCTCTTGAGCAGGCCTCAGAGCTGCCTCCATTTATTATTTTGTTCCACAAGCAACTATTCTACTATCCAGCATTAATTTAAAATCAACTGCACAGCACCACAGCCAGCTAGTTATCTAAATATACCTGAGATAGGTAAGGCTCAATTACAATGGAGTGAAGAATGCACAGAAGAGATTCATCACCATTTCAGATGGATATCAATAAAAGATATAATCAGCCAGGGACTGAATGAATATATAAGAATGCAGACCCATTTTGTGAGTTAATTCTCTTGTATTTCATTACAAACAACTTTCAGTCATTTTTTTCTCATATTGATTGGTTGGAGAGACAAAACTTTTTAAACAGTGTAAGTCTGTGCACAGAGCCCATGATCTAGTCCATAAAAATCAGTGATTTTTTTTTTTTACTGTTCTTGACATAATTATTCCAATGACAGACTCTAGCCAACATCCAGACCATCTGGTAAATTTTGTCTTGGCCAGGGTCCAGGTGTGGATTTCACTGGTGAACTTCTCCACATGGATTTTTCTCACCATCCCCCAGCCCATGAGAGCAGCCCCAGCAACATGGCAGATCCCAGGCACAGGACAGCAGATTGCACAGCAGACCCAGACCTGGCACACAGCTTCTGGCAGAGCAGACCCCGGCAAAAGCAGCCAGCAAGTCACCAAGAATGGACCGAGGAGCATCAAAGAAAAGGAGGGTTCAGAGTGACGGAAAAATGGGGTGGAAACTGCCGTAGTTCCTAAGCCAAGCACTCTGAGAAAGTTCTTAGAGATATTGTGTAATAGACCAGGAATATTGAATGAATCTCGACAACTCATTGGGTATATGACGGATTTACTAGATACAAGAGTAGCTTAAGAGCAATGGGAGAAACATGCTGAAGGAATAGTCCTCATGATCAAGAGCAACCCAATGGAACAAAAGGGAGATGCATGTGGCTCCTTTTCTCTTATTTCAACTTCCTCCCCTGAGAATTTTCTTGGGTCTTAGAGCCATTTGGATATTTATTCTCCTTATTTGATAGATGCAAAAACAGCTGGAGTTACACATTCTTCTCATAAACTGGGATTTCAATTTTGTGCCACACATGAACGTAGAAAAGCAAATAAAAATGAAAGACTTTGGGACATCTACTGTCAGTCAAAGCCTCAAATCCACTCCATTTGTACAGTAGATTGGTTTTGTTGCTTCTTTTAATTTAAGGGCAATAAAAAGTTTTCTTTCAGAATGAATAACACGCAAAGCTTTGGAGCTCTGCATCCAAAAAAGGTTTTAGCAAGTGAAAGCATACATTAATCTTTTATTATTATTATTATTACTACCACTGTTACTACTATGTGATTTTCTTTCCCAAAGCTTTGTTACCTGGGTGAGTTCTACCCTTATCTATCATTGGAATAATTTATCAGTCCTGTACGCATGGGAAAAGGACAGGCTTTCTTTTCTTCCTCCTTGAATGTTATCTGCTCCAAAATAAAATATAACACCTGCTGTTTTCTATCAAATACTTATGAATAGAAAAAAAAATACACTATATTTGATATTGTATCTCTTTGTGAATGTCACCCAGTTATACTTTTCCATGGAATATACAATTAGCATACACACAAGAGAAACAAAACTAAAAATAAGGATTGTCTGCTTCTCCAAGCAAAAGTAGCAAATACAGAAATAGGTCATTTTACATAGTCTCCTGGTCCTACAGATCTGCAGACAGGCTTCTGATGGGTGCTGGGAGCTCTGCTGGGAGAGGCAGGGATTGCTGGTGTGAGGTAGTGCCCAGCCCACCCCAGAGTGCGGATCTCAGCCCTGCAGCACCTGCACGTGAGCCAGCCTTTGGGCTAACACAGCCCCAGCAGTGCTCGCTGATGGGGATGCTCGCCTCGCTGCCTGCATTAATGGTGGACTCGCTGCTCTTAGAGCTCTTTCTCAATCTTAATAATACTTTGATTCTGTGATAACACAGTGCCCGGAACCCTCTGTAGCAGGAAGGAGGAGAAACAATTTAACAGACACTTAATAAGCAAACTGTAGGAAGGCCAGAGCGATTAAGGGGCTGAAGAACAACTTTGACACATTCTGCATCCCATTTTATCAGAGCAAACATGCTGGACCCTTCTAAGAATGCAAGCCTGTGCCTCTGGGTGCATCCTGCTTTCTTCAACATGCACAGAGACACTCTGGTCCCCCACAGACATTTGCTGGCACTAAGAGTTCTTGTGCCTGACATACCAGTGCCCCGGTGTCATTGCACAGATGCGTTTATCCCAGAAAAACTGCAATTTTGCAGACAATGCTGAAAGCATCCCATAATTTTCCTGTTACAAACTGTACGCTCAGCAAGAGCACTTTGATAGCAGAGGTTGGCACAATCACACCAGCATATCCATACCAGCACTATGTCTGGCCTGAAGTCCTACACCTTGACCCCTCTTTCCTCCTCAGCTTTCACCTGTCTGAATTACCAACTTTCACTTTCTCTTACAGCTTTTTCCTTCGGCCTTGATCATCAATTTCCCTGCTGCACAAAGGATGCTGAGGCAGGGGAATGTGCACAAAGATTTATTAGCAAGATCCACTGCTGATGACACACATTGACTCTAATAGACAAAGTAATCTTGAGGGGAAAAAAACCAAAAACAAAAGCAGAGAAGGGCAGAGAAAAGAGAACAGGAGAGAGGAAAACGCAGAGAGGGTGAGAAAAACTCCCTGGAGGCCAGTCAGTAAAGGCAGACATGGGGTCCCAGGTGAGCCTCATCCTCTGGACAGTATCTCCAGTGATGATGAAGGAGAAGGACTTTTCCCCTCATCCTAAATGTTTCACTGAAACTCACTCAAATTCCCTATGGACTGCTACTGCTTATGATGGTGTTAGCACAGACCAGAGTATACTAGTAAGATGCAAGCACTGTAGATCAACTGATTTTTAAGCTTTTTTCCCCACTTATATTATTGGATAATGTTTATTGAGCATTTGGATGACTATTATCTACTTGTTGTACAAAGTGTTTGGTTTCTCTAATATAAATTAAAGTCTATTCATATTTTAGTGATTGTAATTATCTCACAGTCTTTCCTAATGTAGCTCTCAACTTGTACTGAGGTAGCAATGCCAGAACAAGGCATCTGTCTGCAGATTAAAACAGAACTGAGCTTTCTGATTTCCAAAGACTGAAATCAGAATTTGTACCATCCTGTCCTTGAATTAAACTAGTAGGCTCACTACATTTCTGTTTATCACAGGTAGGGGCAGGTTTATATAAGAAAACAGAATCCAAACCAGCAGGGGAATCTCAGCAAGGCGGCCAAGGACTAAATGCACATGGTGAGTAAATTATCCTCTCATCTTCCAAACTGCTCCCTCTGGATGGCTTTAATGACATGCATTAGTTGTGCGCACCAGCACAGAAAAAAACTGAGGCATGTTTCTGAACGATTAATGATCACTTTATCAAGAAGGAACAGGTGGCCTGTATAGGATGGCAGCAGCTAGACAAATAAACTAAATTGTCAAATAAACAATTTGTGAACTTCATTTTACTTCCAAGGATTAACTCTAATCTCTCCATTTGGATTCTGTCCTCAGCTTTCCTTACAGCAAGGTAAACTCACAAGTGTTTGTGATATGTGCAGCCCCGCTGAGCCACTGACCATGTTTCTCTGAATAAAGACAGGATTCAATTACTAGCATTCAAAGGGTAATAGGAGAAAAAAAGAGGACAGAAAATTATTCAGAGAGTTCCAGAAAATGCACTGAATTTCAAAGACTGCAATCCAAGCAGTTACTTTCTAGCATAACCTGTGATTAGGTGACTAAGTCCACCTATCAACATTACAGACTGCTAAATGCACTAAGAAGCCACCATTGAACCTGAAAGCAAAGATCCAGAGCAAGACAAGACAAGACAGACAAGCATAAGGACTCCAGTCCCTGAAAAAGTTACAAGTGATTTACTGACATTGGCATGGTAGGGAAGAAGACAGGCCCACTACGCTGCATCAGGATGGTGGTCCACCCCCCAGAGCACCCTCCTGGGAAGCATGGGCTCTGGTGACAGGCAGTGGGGCTTCCAAGAAGCCCACTCATTCCACAGATGAAGGGAAACATGGATCAGTGAAGTCCCTTCCCTGGGAAGCACGTCCATGCTTATCTGGCGATCCAGCCATGCAAAGCACATGCCACTCCCCAGGAGCAGGGCCTGTAATTTCAGTTTTCCTTGATTCTTGTGTAGAAGATGTAGACTTTCAGTGCTCCCTGACTCTTGTGGAAGATGGGTGACAATGCCAACACCAGACTGGCAATCAGGACCACCCCGTGTGTCCTGTGGGTTTCCTATATTCTCAGATGAAATGTCCCATTGCAAGTGAATTCCAGCATACCCTTGGGATGCTACATTCCGTAAGCTGCCAGTAGAGAGGAAGGAAGACTGCACATTAGGAAGACTAGATCCTCATTAAATGCTGGTGGCTTTTCTTATGCCAATTTCAAGAGATTTCCACCCTTACCTAAAATACTCAAAATTCATTTCCAAAGTGGTAATATTTGTAAATATTGATCTCCTGGGTTTCTTCTAAACAACCCAAACTAAACCTGATAAAGCAATATGAATGAAATGAAAATGAAAATGTTTAACAGCTGGCATCTTTTTTTTTTCCAGAAGAATATATGAACTTCATTTTGAAAAAGAACAAAAACAGGACAAAAAAATAGGTCAGAAGAGTAATTTCAGAAAATTGGTAACAAAAAGCAAGTGTTTCAGCTCCCACAAAACTCCATACATACAAAACCATTAGATCATACACTGTGGCAATGGAATAATTTGCCCTTTCAGGTACCTCTAAAAACTCAATTGTAAAGATTTTGGATACACAGTATGTTGTTAACTCAGAAGATTACTTGTGTGACATCTTTTACAAAAAGCTGTTATTCATTAGAATAATAATATAGAGAATGGGACAACGTATTTATATTCCAGGAGGCTATAGTTGCAGTTACAGACAGGATGGATGATCATCCTGTACTCTAAATTTCACCATAACAAAAGTTTGGTATAAACTAGAAAGTACCACCCAGTTAGAAACTTTTATAAAGAAGTCTTGAAAAAGAATAAACATAAAACCATTTCCAGCAAGCCTCCAGGTCCTACTTAGATGTGCACTAACCTTTGAAGAATCAATCTACACGTAGTCCTCAGCCAAATTGTGCTAGTGCTTTAAACTAACAGACCCTTGCTAAAACAGTGATTTAGATTGTCTTGGGTTATCTTAAACTTCTCAGATTACCTCCTACTGCACAGCACCACAGGAGAGAATTGCTTTAAAGCACATGATATCCTCCAAGTACAAAGTTACTATCAGAGCCTTGTCTCTGACCCAGAAACCGAGACTGCCTTTTTGTTACAGAACAGATGGTAGCAGGAAATCAGCATCAAAGCATACATCTTACAATTGGCATTTAGCACTGTTTCTAGTTTCTAAATGTGGTTTTCCTTTACATAAATGCAACCAAAGCATTCTGAGAATTGCATTTTTGTCTTCTTTTATAGATTTGCAGGTTAAATATCTCAACATACCAGCAAAATTACTTCTGCTTCTAAATCTCAGGCCTACAAATTCAGTCTTGGGAAGAAGAAGTCAAGCTGGGTTATTTTCCATCTTAAACATCAGTACCAGAAATAAAGGCTTCACAAGACAAATTTCACTCTCAGTTGTGGTTCTGTAAATTCCCTACCTTTAAATCAAGCTTTCAGTCTTGAACACCACATCAGGTTAATTTAAATCTTGAATGGTTCTCAGGGCAAATATTTAGTTTTTGGACTTGAGTTTGGAGGCCTAGAGGTTATAGGAGCACTGCTGATGCAGGGACTTGGGACCCTGATGCTTATTGTCCTATGAAGGGTCTCTGCTAGGGGTCAGCCCCGCTCTGCACACTTGAGTCTCTGAACATGACTTGTTGCAATGTCTGCTTATTAATCTTCAAACTCCTTTGGCCCTCAGACTGCTGACTCAAACATCTCTTTCTCCTCTTCACATATTTTTTCCTGAGGAATAATGTGGATGATATCTCAATAAATAAGATTTCCCCTGAGGACAGGTTGCAAATGAGTAAGTGGGGAATAGAATTCTCTATTCTATAAGGTCTCCCCTGAGCCTCCTTTTCTCCAGGCTGAAGCCTCCCAGCTCGCTCAGTCACTCCTCACAGGACTTGTGCTCCAGACCCTTCACCAGCTTCATCATCCTTCTCTGGACATGCTCCAGCACCTCAACATCCTCCCTAAATCGAGGGGCTCAGAACTGGACGCAGGACTCAAGGTGCAGCTTCACCAGTGCTGAGTACAGTGGAAGAATCACTTCCCTGGTCCTGCTAGCCACACTATTCCTGATACAGGCCAGGAGTCCATTGGCCTTCTGGCAGGGGACAGAGGCTAAGCAAAAGCCGGCACACCCATGCTTAGCTCTCCTTCCTAAGTGAACACTTCGCTCACGCTAAAAATTTACACAGGCTCAGTGAGATTTCTCCTGCACTCCTCAGAGCTTGTGGAAAACTGCTTCAGCTTTGGCTTGGGTTTAGTGAATTTGGCAAAGTCAGTTTGGGATCAAGTGCAAGGTCTGGCCCACACTGGCAACACATTCTAACCATTGCACTGAGTTGCATAAAGACCAAAGTCGTTTCACAGGCAAGAAAGGGAAACTATTGCCAGACCTGCCAAGCTGGGACATTTCATTAAAACTAATTTCAACTTTAAGCCCTGTCTCCAAGTCCTTCGTAAACCCATTCGTTTTAGACCACCTCTAAAACACTGCAGCACAAATTCCAGAAAACCCAGAAATTCTGTGACATATTTTTACCTGTTTGTGAAATGCTTCCTAATAAAGCAGTGTCTTGACTGAAGGGAGCCCCAGAGAAATCTGGTAGATCTCCCTGCTTATTTGGATGCACAAAGCTCCACAGCAATATGGGTACATTTCTGAAAAAGCTGGTGGCAAGCCATGCTTATTTATTTGTTCGGGTCTACAGGTTCAAATTGCCTCAGCTAACTTATTTGGAACTAATGCCATTATAAATATTTGTAAATGTCAGAGATTATCCCCTTGGTTGATTTTGTATTACTTACTCTTCAGTGCTTTAAAATGATACAGTGCTGTCCTATTTAAAAGTACTGTCTCCAAGTACGTGCAAATGCACCAAATTCAAGAGTTTCCTGTTGTTTTCAAGTTTCTCGAACGGTGGCAAAAATCAACAACCTGGTTCCAGAAAAGAAGCTTCAGTGTACTATCACTGCATTCACTTATGGAAAAAAAAAAAAAGTAATAAATAGCTTTAGACTGCAGAACTGGGAATGTTAATGTACTTGTCTATCAGAGACAAGTATATAATTAAATATACAACACACATATACACTAAAGATTTACTGCAGTTTAACCTCTCTACACTAGAGTTATCAAAAGAGAAAGATAAATACACCAGTAGCATTTTCTAGCAGAAAAGCCAAGTGTTTGCTTAGTAAAGAAAAAATTCTCCCCACTACTTCATCTCTAAAACCCCTTTTAGACAAGTACTTAGAAAAGGAAAGATTATGAAAATTAATGCAGAAATTATACAAAAAGTAGGCCAGGTAATAATATAACTAATCTTGTCATAAGCAACATCTACCATCATATAATGGATACAGTTTCAGTGCATATTAGGCTCTATTTTTATTTCTGAATTTTAGGTATGTTATACTTTGCTTGAAATGTAAAGAAACAGGGGCCAGAGCTGTCTAAAGACACAGAATCAAACCTTACTTGAAGTACTAAAAATTAGACAGTTTTTGTATAGTTATATTCAGCTTGACCCTTACTGCTTAAGAGAATGGAGCTATATACAAAACAAAACAATAGGAATTTGTATATTCAAAGTTTGTGCATTTTTCTGCTTTTCCTTCCTTTTATATTCTTAAAAAAGGCTAATAGTCAAGGATGCATACCACTCTAAATACTCGATAGCACACTAAAACACAACATTCCCATTTTAATCCTAAAATAATGTAAGCAAAAATCTAAACAGCAGCCCATGTATTCTTCTGTCAGACTGCTTAAAGAAAATCAGGTTTTACAAAAGCAAAAAGTAGCACTGGAACAAAGAAGCAAAGAAATTACTTTGAAAGAGCACATCCAGAATAGCATTTCTATAATTTTCAATTATAGAATTAATGTTTGGATTAATTATAGCATTAATGTTTGGATTTATCAGCTAAGGACTGATGCTGGTGACAACACTAGATCCATTCTAGAATAGGAGTCTCATTGTTTGGAAAGGCAGAATGAGGTAGCAAACTAGACAAATCAGGGGAAGTAACTTTGAAATTATATATTTGCCAAGATCATCGAGTGTTCTGTATCAAGCAAAACAACCTACCAAACCAGCCTCACTGCAACATATACTTCTAACTAGGCACAGCTTATGAAAACCTTAGCACTGACATACTTTATTGTGTTCAGGAAGTCACTATATAGTCCCTGGTAATTCCATATCTATAAAATTTTCCCATTTGAAAATTCTGTTTACATTGGCAATACTCCTAATCTAGATAACCACATGTTAAAAAAAGTTCTTTGTGAATACAGTTAATTCCATTCTAAAATACAGATTTTATTATGATAGCAAAAGAATTCTTTTCCTGGTATAATACACATCTTCTTTGGAAGACGTGAGGGGTTTATCAGAAAATCTTTTAAAGTGATAACAGAAAGCAATACTTCTGACATCCAAAAATGACAAATATGCAAGACACAAAAGAAATTCTTTATTGTTGCCTTGAGAATGAATGAGAACATGAGGGTTTTTATATGCTGGATGAGTTCATAATATCTCCCTTATGGTTTATTTGAACTGTTCCAGAGAAGAAAAATTATTTGCCTGGCCACATTTTATTACTTATAGCACAGATTAGAGAGAATCTTCCTTCCTACCCAAGACATATTGCAGGTCTCTGTCAATGTCTCCTGAACATCCTTCTTTTGTGGGAGTCTTTCTTCAAAAATGGCAAAGGTGACCCCATGTAGATGAGGGATGAGATGCAACAAAAAACCTTAAGCATCATTAGCTATGGAGATCACACTGTTTTAGGCAAACCACCAAAGATGAGGAAGCAGTTTGCTGGAATGTTCAAAATATTCTCACCAAATGTAAGGTGAGTTAGTGATACATCTATGAGAAATGCATAAAGCAGGATCAGCACAAATGCACACCATGCATACCAATTCAAATTGCCTTCCTAAATTCACAGAAAAGCACCTTCCTCATTTGTTTCTCTGAACAAGAATTGTTCTTTACCGACAATAACTGATAATAAGAACTTTCCTAGGGCTGCTAGATTCAACATATTATGTAAATGATGCAATTCATAACTTTTCTTCATCTAAAAATGTAATTATAGCTCTTATCTGTGATGTACCAACAGAAAATCCTTTCCTTCAAGGAGATGATCCTAATCAGGTTAACCTGAATTTTGACATTGATTTGCATAGAAAAAATATTGGGACTGTGACTACTTATGCATGAAACAGCAGTTATCTGCCTCCAAGACATTTCCTACATTGGTACAGATCTGTCACCTTGCATGACTCTCCCAGCTTCCAAATTGAGCTTCTGAAGTGGTCTGATTTTCACATCACTGTTACAAAGTCAGCAGATATTACCCATAACTAATATAATATGACAACACTCCTCAATGTCTCACTCTTCAAATGCCCTTAGTAATTGCCATCATTCAATATTTAGAATTACACATGCTGGGAAAATACAGCTCATAAGTGTAGAGCCCGCCACGCACAGAGATTCCTCTCAAACTTTTATTCTCAAGTTTTCAGAGGTAATATGAGCCCTGCGGATGCAAGTGCTTCTAAGCAAGTACATTTCAAAGCAGTGTTTTCTTCTGTGGGGAACATCCTTGAAAATACAATAGAAGGAAAATTGCCTTCTGTTTGCCTGCTACCAATCACACTCAGTTCACATTAGTTAAGCCATACAGTTTACCTGGATGCCAGCAACCCACTAGAGTTAATACTGAGTTCTGCAGCCAATTTTGCCAATACAGCTCTAGATTACAGAAGGGGAATATTGACAAATAATGTAATATAATTACTGCTTGTGTTCCTCAAGGTGTGTTATTCTGCTGACTTGCTCTTTCTCTCCCAGAATCAAACATTTCTTTTGTGACAGCTCTTCTTCTGTAACAGAGTGAATGAATATCCAAACACTGGGCTCAAGTGCAAACACCCTGATTTAGTCATCCTTTCCCACATAAACAGCACTTTGTCACATAAACAAATGCACTGAACCTACAAGCACTTGTAGAGCAAGGTATTGCCTGAAATGAGTCAGTGACAGAACTGAACTCTTCCTGTTTAAGGGGGGCTTAATCTGTAGATACACGCCACCACTGCCCATTTGCACTGCTCTGGCAGTATAAAAGGACCCTGAAATGGGTGCAAATACAGATGTCAGATCAAAACCAGTGCTGTGCACGCATACTGCACAGCCATTAGCAAGGCACAGAGTGTGAATGATGAACACAGGTGCACAGCAGACCGATGACAAGTGACTAATGGCCAAATAACAGGAATAAAAGCAACCCACCAGTCAGTGCTCCACTCCTTTTTCAGAGGTTCAAATGTCCAGACATAGATCCTTGCAGAGAAATGTGGGAATGAAAATGCCCTACAACAGCAGCAACTGCAGCCCTGAGACCACCAGTGGGAGTCACTGAGACCATATAAGCTTTCCTAATGCTTTCTATAATAAACTTTGTAAAAGACTATCATAAACATTGAGACGTGACTGGGGCCCAAAGAACCTCGGCTCAAAGCTCAGCAAGAGAAATTTGCCATTGAAAATGTAAGCACCGCCTGAAAGAACTCACTCTGAAGGAAATTAGCTGATGTTCTACCAATGATACGCAAGATCATGTTGAAAGAGTTAAACATGAACAAAGTATAAGGCAGAAAGGTAAAAGTGGCTTTGGGCAAAAAGCTATCTCTTAAAAAGACTGGCTTCACATCACCTGACTTCTTGGCACCTTAAGGTGAGAGAAAGCACTAACAAAAGCAAGATTTTTCCCTCTACCCTGAAATATTAAGGATGTGACTTGGTCAGTCAGCTGAGTGATCAACTCACCTTCCCTCCACCATCGAGGATTTGACAGGGTGTTATTTTATCAGTGCTAAAAAGCCCTGATGTCTCAGTCCATTACAGAGAGTTTCTGAGGGTAGAAGTCTTTTCAGCCTGCAGACAACTTGTGCAGAAGTGTCTAGAGAAAGCTTTAAAGACTTTTTAAAAGTAAACCAGTCAATTTCATGTACTTGACTGGTGCCAAGTTTTTACTGTCACTGTCCTTGAAAGCATCCTCTGTTTGCGTGGAGGATAAAAAGTAAAGGGAATTTAATTGTATCAAATGCAAACTTATATGTATCATTGTATTTACTCTGCTTTAAACCACATTTTTGTTTTATTCCAAATAGAAATAATTTAATGGACTCAAATATATTGAAGCAAATCAAGTAGAAACAGAAGACATTTTTCTCAGAACCAATATGAACCCATTTATTCAACAACATCTTTTTCCTGTTTGGGATGTTAACCTAACTGAAGATCGGGTAAATTTTGCTTCACTTTAGTTTTAAGGGTTAGAAAAGAAACATAAAAGAAAGCAGGCAAAAAGAGAAATGGCAAATTTTTCAGATTATACTTAACTGAAAATATAGCCAAAAGTGATAGCAAATGCAGTCAAGAACACAAGAGTTTTAAGCTAAGCAAGTAGACAGCATAGACAATTAAATGGGGATAAATTTAGAATGAGACTAGCAGCAAAAAAAACACCCCAAACTCTTCAAAATCTCAAAACTTTTTCTGTCTAACAGGAAAAAGCTAAGATAGGAGAATGTGGAGAAAGATATTAAGGAGAGCAATACACATTGCTAACATGACCACGTATCTTTTGTAGCAAAAAGAAAAAGTTTGTTCTGCAAGTGGGATTAGTTAGTCAAGATTCAAAATTTTGCCTATAAACACTTATATTTCATAATGGAAGAAGTCATTTCTGGTCATTAGGAAAAAGTAATTTTAAAACACAGTGGAGATACTGCAGGTGAGAGAGAAATCTAGAAAGTGTTAAAGTAGAATAACTATGAACAAGATCTAAAAGTTTTGAGAAATTGTCAATTTTTTTCCCAGTGTGATTAAATTCAGTTAGTGCTAATCTTTCATTAGAAATCTTTTTTGAAAATAAATGACGGGCAATTTATTACACACTGTCCCTTTTTTTTATGATGACTTTATAGAATAGATAATAAATTATTGCCTTTTATATAAAAAATCCTATTGAAAATACACGAGCTAGCTTGTTGCACTTTTCAGCACTAACTCAGCTACAGGAAGACAGCAATTTTGTCACCCAGGAGAAGTGCTTGAATTATTGATCTGCTCTCAGTGTGGTTGATCCTGCGTCTAAGTAAATATCCCAGCACTTATCAGCAAATCACACAGCAAGCTCTATTCAGCACCTACCACTACATTATCTTTTAGGGACACCCACTGAGATTCCATTAGTCCTATTTCCAGCTTTTAAAACTTGCATTCAGAGATTCCTTGAATCTTCTTTTCCTTTATTGGGATTGCCAAATTCAGATATGAGACTTAAAGGGAAGCTCAAGTACATTTGTGGAAAACCTGAGGGGAGATAACAGACTTTTTTAGACCACCCAGAAAGCTGGGATGCCTCATCCTTTTCTTTAACAACACTGACTAAAATGCCACATAACAATAGCGAGTTAGCACAGAAAAAGCTAGTCTTCTAATTTCACACAGCTTTGTGAGATTATTATTCTTTCACTGTTGGAAAGCAGAAGGAAATGGCACCCATACCCATCACTCCCAAAGAGGTTGCTGAGATATGTGTAGAGATTCACACAATTGAGACTGATGCTGAAAATTACAAAACAGTACCTCACTGAAAAACATAATGAGGTATTTCAGGAAGCCAAAGTGGGAACAGACAGTGTTTCAGTGCATTTATCCAAGCAATCACAATTCACACTTCAAGGCAACAGAAGCAGTAAAATAAGTATAATCAAAGAAACTCACTTGTCACTTGTCTAGATACATTTAATAAATAAGGATGGATGTGGTCCTATAGAAAGAGTGCTGATCTGTTGATCTTCTCCAGCATATTTTCTTCCCTAAGTCCTGGTGGTGGACAGGCTATATAATATTCTTTTCAATAGAGAAAATGTGAATTCTCTGCAACACAGAAAGTACATACACCTGCTAGGGGTAGAGGCAAAGATGAACCTTCACCCAGAAATCAATCATGTTACGGTTAGTTACCTCTTTCCTCATTAGCAGCACTGGCTCCAGAACAAACATCTGGTCCAGACACATGGATCTTTAATAAAACATGGCAATAATTTGTTTTTCAATTTTCCATAACATCCAAATATATAATCAAGAGCACAGCTTAGAGTAACCCTTCTCCTCTCTATTTTCCCTCTGAAAATGAAAAAAAAAGAAAAAGAAAAAATAAGGCCAAAAAGGAAGCACAAGGGAGGGCTCAAAAGCAGCAGCTGAAATATTTCTAACTTACAATTGTTGGCTGATAAAAATGTGATAGTTAGGTATCTAAGTCTGTAACACCCACTTCAAGAGATCTTGGTGCTAGTCTGGGCCTTTGAACACATACAGCACATACCTACCACTGTTGACCTGTAATTCAACACTGAATTCTTAAGTAACATTTTTTGAGGGAGACAGAAAGTACTGTTATTCCCATTTTATTGACTCCAAAACTGAAATAGACACCTCAATAACTAATTTGAGGCTCCAGAAAAAAGTTATTATAGACAAGTTTTCACTGCAGGAAGTCATGGAAAGTCCATGCTCTTAAGTAACAGGAAACACTGCTTTCTGCCTTCAGAGTGAGTTTCATCACTAGCATTTTCAGCACGAATATTTAACATTTACTAAAATGTCACATTCTCCTCTTCTGCTTTTCTTTTTTTAACAGGAGGAATATCCCCCAGAATACATAATACATCTTCTGCTCATCTCTGCTCTTAATCTTGTAGCTCTCATGGAAAAGTTTAACCCATATGTCATTTTACTTGAGAGTTTTTGCATGCATTTCCTCTCTGGTCGTATGAACAAAACTGAGACCCAGCCACGGATGAACTGGAGTCCAACATTTATGTATATGGACAACTTATGCAAAAGAATAAAAACAAAAATCTTGAAAAAGGTTATCTCAGAAAAACTGAAGTCTTCTGAAAATGCTTTTGTTTAGTGCAGACTATTAGGGATATTCACTTTGAACATAAATTTAGATGGCTAAACAAAGGTCAGAAGGAAGCCTTGTTCCTGAGTGGGTAGGAAAGACACTCTACTGATGTGACACTAGACCAGATGGCACAAGAATCTAGTCAGCAAAATGGACAAGTTTCCCTACCACTCTAGATCACTCACCTAATTTTTTCCTAAAAGGACTGTCTGTCATGTTAACTACAATTTTCTCTCTGCAATGAATCCTCAACCACTGCTTATTCTTTGGTATCATTTGGGTGCTATCAGTCCAGGCAATCTTTTTTTGTGATGTAAATATCTAACAGGAATGAGAACAAAACAATCAATTCATACCACACAGACCACTGAATAATCTCCTGGCATGACATCTTCAAACCACTATAGACAAGGCTGGAAAAGGACTAATGATTTAGATAAGAAAGATGTTTTATGATATTGGCAATCCTTTTGCCCTCTACTTGCCCCCACTACAATTTTTCTACAACTTTCATCACGGAAGGAGGTTAAGGAAAGATGGCTTGTAATGCAGTATCAGATACAGTGCTTCAAAAACTTCAGCTTTTAATCACATTTCATTTTTAATAGTCATCTCCCAGATTATTTATTTTTCAGACAGCAGCTTAAGTTATTTGAACAACTTTGAGAGCAATTTCCTTTACCCCATTTCTTCAGACATTTGCAGTAATTTCATAGGTACTAGCTCTTTACATTATTTTCTAGCTCATCACTTTTACTATCATTTTGACTCAGAGCTCATTTCTTTGATGTACAATAATTTGTTGTGAGAGCACAGGATATCAAAGGATAGAAATATCTTCATCATCTAATGTGCAGCATCATCTACATGTCAGAAAGAAATAGTAAGGTTATTATTTATGCTTCCTCTCAGCCATCTCTCTTGTACAATAGTCAGATTGCTACATTCAAATTACAGCACACTATTCATTTCACACCAAAGAAGCTCCTTTCAACACCAGGCAAGGAGCCTTGTGGTATAAAATCCGGTATTCTACACTGTACAGAGTAAGAAAAGTCCAGCTCCCTTTGTCTCAAAATTCTTCACTGCTCTTTAGATTAATCTGCAACACTGTCCAGAACATAGGATTTGGGTCCTATATGTAACATTTCTTCTGGGGGCTTTTTTCTTGCTCTGGTTTATTTTTGTTCTTTCCTATTTCACTTTTTCTTTTTGGTGGAAATCTGTTTTAGCCAACCAAGACAGAACCTCTTTTTATTTCATTGCCAACCCATGCCCTGAAAGGTGGTTGATGCAGGTTAGCCTGGGTTTTGGGCTGGATGCAGAGATAGTATAGTGTACCTGTCGCTAGCAAGTAGGGACCGAGTAATAAAGCGACATGGATGGTTTAGTACGAGAAGAAACCAACACTTCATTATTTTACAAACTCGCTTATATACCTTAGCATGCTGGACTGACATTAAGGTTATTGGTCCACTGACCAACCACCCCCCAGAGGGATTGGCTGAATCCAACAACACCTACTTCAGATATTTTTCTTTTTGGTACGAAAACAATATCATAGTTTACAAATTCTTCCAACTGTTTTCCTTTAGCGTCCATGAGAAAGCAAGGCTTTCACACAGACACTGTCAGAAAACTGAGAAATCTCTCTGCAGCCAGGCTTTTAGCATTCTAAGTGTACCTGTCATTCTAATTCATGAAGCTGCAAGATGATAATCAGCATCAACAATAAAAAGTGCAACATCAGCTTTCGTTGTTCTCTTCCCTTTTATGTCTACTTGTCTTGTTCGGTTCCCAGCAAAACGACATCAGATCATAAACTTAGGGAAAACAATAGCTTGAATCCATTCCAAGTACATTTTTCTTTTTCCAAAAAAGACGTTTGATAAAGTCTATAATACTACATATAATACACTTTAACTAGAAGAACTCCTCTCTGAAACATTTTTATATACAAAGGAAACCAATTAGGGGATGCTGGTTAAACGAAAACTTCTTATTTTTATTGTATTACATATTTTTACAGATTTTATTTTAAAATGTATATTTAAAAGCTCCACTTAAATTATACCTTAATTTTTCTAACTATTTTTCTTCTTTTTTCCATATCATTATTAAAAGATTAAAACAATTTGCAGTGTCAATATGTGGACCTAATAAACCAAGGTCTTCATGGCGAAATTTCACTATCTTACAGTGAGCCAGACTAACATGAGACCATTTAGGAACACTTATGAAAGTAACGCCGTCAAAAATAAGGAGTTTTTTTCAATTATGCTGGTGCATTTGTGGAGATGTGGGTATTAATGCCTGCAGTCGTGAAAGGCAATATTGATTTCTGATTAAAACCTGACCATTCTAATATTGGCTTTGTTCCATCACATATGATGTCTCCTTTGAAATACCTATGACAGTTCTGAGAGCAAATCTCCATCAAACATTGCTTACCCTTCTCACATTCATCCTTGTTTTTTGCCATCTCACCCTATACTTGCAACACCTGCCGTTCCCATTACATCCAGCCACAGCAATGTTTTCATTCAAAAGGCATCCTAATGACTGCCTTCCTCATGGGCACATAAAGGATATTATTCACTCACACAATTGTCTCATTTTCCTCTTCATTTAAAATTACTGAGTTTTGGGGAATGCTGCAATATGCCAGTAATCAGCTGTGTCTATGTTTCTAGGTGGAACTACCACTACTGCCTCTAAATTGTGGTACCCATGACTCTTCCCCAGTCTTGGTGTGAGACATGGCTGTATCCTACCAGCATGCTGGGACCACCCCAACTTCTGCGTTCCTCCCATACTCTTACATTCACGGGGAAATTAGGCATGTGGGCAGTTCAGAAGGAAGGTATTGGCACTCCAGACCCTGGAACAGTGTCCAGATGACAGCAAGACAAGTAGTGCAGAAAATACTGAGCAGTGCCGCACAGTTTCTGTGATTGGGGATTTCCTACCATGCTTACGCAGTGAAACTTGACACAGCTGAGATCTGCTAAGGCATCCCCTCTAGACTTCATCCCTCCCAAAAAAAGTCTGCTCCATGTAATCATCCATTACGGTAAATACTGTCTGATAATAAATTCTAAGTCAAGGCCTCAGGTGAGTAAGTGATTGATCTTCCTGTGATAACCCTTGCTCTCTCTTAGCAACTTGTCTGAAATGTTTTTTATCATCACTTGCTTCTCCCTGTCCAATATAAAGTTACAAATCCATCCAGAAAATAACAATGTTTTTCTATGTCTTTGCAAATGTTTAGCACACCTGTGGGCTCTGCAAGATAGCAAGGACAACAACCACTAAACAGTAGCCTCTAGCCCTAGAATAGCCTGCAAATGGTAATGCTTAATTAACATGTCAGTGTGCAACATACATTTAATTGCAATTCTCAAAGTAAAGTAGAAACAGAAAGAGACCAAAAGGCCAAATAAACAGAAAACAACAGAAAACAAAGTCCTTCTGAAGAAGAGATTTTGTTCTTCAGAGCCAGAAGTCCAATTTATCTGCAGGGTTTTTTACCACAAATGAAGTACACTATTGTATAATATTCATCTAAAACTAACTGCATATTGCTACTTCACAAGAAAAAGATAAGAGCATGATTCTATATGACTTTACATGTGTAGATGTCAGGTATAGCAGTATTATTTCAAAGTCTACTTCTAACAGAGAAGGAAAAGCTGCTAGAATTTTGGCTGGCTGCACAGAATTTGAGCACAATGCAGAAGCTTACTTAAGTGTGGCAGTACCGAACATTGCCACCCTGGCACTTACTGAAGCACAGGGTGTGCTCATTTCCATATCAATGCAACACATGTTTCTCCGAGACAAAGCTGTTTCACACCACTGCAGCTATTTGAACTTTGGAAATAAATGGAAAGGTTTCTGTGTTATTGTTAAGAAACAATGAAACTTATATCCTTTGTGCACAGGATACAGTTAATGAACACTGTCCTTTGTAGGGCTGTATTAGTGATTTTGGGCAAAAAGAAAGCTTTGTAACAGAGCTGTGTTGTGCAGGAAAGACAAGCATCATTTTAAATTCAGAACACAGAGTTGCACGAGTAATAGTGATGCCTTTCAGATTTAGAAGATTATATTCACTGCAACTTTGTTAGCTTGCTGAATGAGCTTACACCAAAACCTGGGAATCGACAATAAAGGGAAATTTAAGTGATTTGTCCAAGGTCACAGAGAAACACTGGAAACAATTAACAGTCTGTCTCACTTGTGTCCGCTCATGTTTTAACAAGACCAAATTTCTTCTCCTTACCCCACAGAGAAAGAAACACTTTTCAGACTCACAAATTAATGCTAAAAATACATTGTGCCATGCAAAACAGTAAGCTGCAGAGCATTAGGAAGGAAAAACAAAACCTTCAAGAACCAGAAGCTTTGTCACATCACATTAAAACCCAGGGTACCATTGCGTCCAAAAGGGTATTGCTGGGCAAGAACCACCTCTTTCCTGCAATGAAAGCAAGCAAATGGTTCAGTGATGTAAAACCAAGACCATTTCAAATCACTACTTTTAGCTAAGAGCAAACCAAGGTATTTTTAAACTTGTAGCTTCACATGCATGAAAAGAACTCATTATTGTACATGAATATGACTCTTCAATCTAAATGCCTGTAATGCCTGCCATAGTACTTTCATTTAGATTGAAAAGAAAACATGTAGTCTACTCAATTAACAATAATTCCTTATTGTCTGCTCCCTGGGTTTTCCTTACAATGTTCTTTTCACAATGATTACAGGGAAGAAAAAAGGCAAGAAGAAAATACATTATTCAGAAAAAAAAAAAGTATCAGAAAGTACATTCAAAGATTACCTGTCAACTTGCCACAAGCTGAATTTTATTTCATCACACAACAGCAAATGAGAACAATTTTTGATCCCATACTCTTTGAAGAGTAGATGCTTTTAAGAAAACAGAAATAGAAATGGTGCATGTACCTTTTTGTTCTGCAGTAACAGCAGGATGGAGGGTCTCTAAGCTCACAAAATCACAGAAGGGTTACTGAGGCAAGGAACCTCTCGAAATCATCTAGCCCGGCCCCTGCTTAAAAGCAGGGTCAGCTGGAGTAAGTACCTCAGGGCTGTGTCCAGTCAGGTTTTAAATATCATCAAGGAACCACCTCTCTGGACAATCTATTCCAGTGTTTGATCACCCTAACAGTAAAAATGTGCTTTCTTATGTTCAGATGGAATTTTCTGTATTTCCACTTGTGCCCTCTGACTTTTTGCTGTCACTGGGCACCACAGAGAAAAGCCTGGCTCCAACTTCTTTGCACACTCCCATCAGGTATTTCCGCACATGGGCAAGGCACCCTCGAACCTTCTCTTCTCCAGGCTAAACAATTCCAGCTTTCCCATCTTCTCATTTGCAGATGAGTGTCTGCCTGTACTTGACATCAGTGAGGCCATACCTCAAGTGCTGTGTTCAGTTCTGGGCCCCTCACTTCAAAAAAAGACATTGAGGTGCTGGAGTGTGTCCAGCCAAGGGCAGCAAGGCTCATGAAAATGAGTCTCATGAGAAGTAGCTGAGGGAGCTGGGTTTGTTCAGACTCAAGAAGGCTCAAGGGGCACCTCATCGCTCTCTACAACTCTCTGAAAGAAAATTGTGGTGAGGTGGGGGCTGAACTCATCTACTATGCCTGCAGTGAGAGCAACAGAGGGAACGGCCTTAAAATGAGAAAGGTTAAATCAACACAGGGAAATTCAGATTAGATACTAGAAAAGTTTCTTTCAGTGTTAAAATAGTAGTCAGGCACTAGAGTAGGTTGCCCAGGGAGGTGGAAGAGTCCCTATTCTTGGAGGTGTTAAAGAAGTGTCTGTATGTGGTGCTGGGTGATACAGTTTAGTGTCAGGTGGACAGTAGGACTGGATGATCTTGAAGGTCTCTTCCAACACTGATGATTCTATGATTCTATTTATTAATGACACATTATTATTAGCAGCTGGTGATCATAACTAGTTGCGTATTTTAAAGCTGAAGCAAGATCTACCCAGCCAGAACAGGGGCCAAAACTGCTAATAGTGAGAATTAAAAGGAAGCAAGAAGGAAGGACACAGTTTTCTAGGCATTTCAATAGCTCCTACTGGACAGAAACAAATGTTATAACTCAAATTATTTTAAAGTTCACATTTATAGTTCATTCTTCTGAAAATTCTGGCCATAACATCCATGAGTTTCTCTACCCAGACGCAATCCTTGAGAGAAATATTCCTTACAATTTGAAGCAGATATAGCCTCTGGCAGGTAGAAATTTTTTAACTTCTTAGAGGCTTCTGATTTCTTACTTGAGGACTCTCATCTGAGAGAGAAGCACAACAGGCATACCTGAATAGGAAACCTTTAAGCCCCATTCATAACTCAGTGAATTGCCAGAATCATACACAACAGCTGAACTCCACATGTGAGCCTGGTATTCCACAAAAAGCCTATCAAGTCTACTTTTATTCCATAAATGGACCATTATCATTATACCACATTGGAACCAATGTAGGTGTAACAGGATACTACAAGTAAGGTTCGTGACAAGCATCACAAGATACTATACAGATGTTACCAGGCTGGGAGTAACCAGTTAGGCACCAAAGGTGTAATCAGTATCCCACACCTGAAGTCGTGGTCAAGGGTAAAATCTGAAATTCAAAACCTGAGCTAGAAACCATAAAGATCTAGAGCTAATAAAAAATGGAATTTGGGAAAGCCTCAGCATGCCACTTTAAACTCTGAACAAGGACTGCAGGCTTCCAGGAGCCTACACTGCACAAGCGAGGTGCCCCACAAGGACTTCAAAGGAAACTTGAACACAGTCAGCCATGGAGCAGTGAATCACAGAGAGTCGGACCAAACCTGCAAAGAGCCAGCCCACAACAGAATCTAAATCCCATCTCTCACCTCTCCCCAGGTCCTTTCTGGATATCTGAAATGGGGTATTACAACCTCCCAAGGACAGGAGCTCTCAAAGGATATGTGAAAAAGGTAATGGGTTTTTAGCTTTTCAAAAGTCAAGGTCCTTCTGAACATGTGCTGACATCACACAGGCACAGGAAGAATTAAAATACAACATCCATGCACACTGATACACCACCTCTGAAGTGGAGACATTGGAATGACAGGGCAACTGCTGAAAATATTACAAGGATCACAACTTAGGATTCTGACAATTTGAAATTCCCAGTTTCAATGCTTACGTCTACTTTCAAAATATCCAGCTGCGCATTTCTAAAGTTGTGCAGATTTTAGAATTTGGAAGGAATTAAAGAATTGCCTGTAGAAGAAGCTCCATCACTTCTACCACTGAAGGCTCTACAGCTGAGAAAGAATATTGGCTGTTTTGTCATAAAACAAATATCCTCCAAGTCACAGATTTCATAGTAGCCTGAGAGAGGAAGGTCTAAATCCCATTGGAATATAATGGGATTGAATGCATGCATTCTAAACTACAATGGAATTAAAGCGCCTACATCCAATTGAAATGCAATTAGATTTGAGTAGCTAAATCCCATCACCTGATTGAAAGTCTACCCTCAGTGTTTCACAGGATCATGGGGGCAGGCGGGACTTTGAAAACATATCACATTATGCCTCAACTAGCACAAAAGAAGCTGCATTTAATTCAATAAGATTATCCCAGCGTTCTCACCTACAAGATTACTTTCTTGGATTTTATTCTTTTACAACAGAAGGTGGCATTGCTGAACCACTAGTGTTACACAATTAGCAGTTCCTGCATTCTTCTTCCCAGCAGAGCAAGTGCTGGGAAGTTCACAGAGGTTGGACAAAGTTATTTTACGTTAATAGACTTTCCTGATTCTGCAAGCCCTAGCCCCTGAACAAGGTTAAATCAAGCTAGTGACCCAGCCAGCATTAGCAAAAATCATGGTTTTGGCACACAGGATTACCATGGCTGCACAGATTTTGATCAGGCCTATAATATATATACCCATCCTCTGGAAAACTGAATAACTAGCAAATGGAGGCAGAACACACATGACATCTGGTACCAATATGTGCAAAAAAAAAAAAAAAAAAAGGCCAGCAAATACATTCCACAGTTTTACACATTCAGCAACTAGTTTTGTCGTCCTTTCGCCTCAATAAAGGCAAATTGCAGGGTATTGCCACAGGGTGGCTCATCCCGCCTGCGATGAGAGTCACAGCCCTTTCTGCTTACACAAGCAGCCGAAGCAAAGCCGTTCTTTCCCCAAGTGGGATTGCCACAGCCGGAGCACACAGGGAAGAACTACTACAAAGAGAAGACCAGGAAGAGCACAGACCCATTTTTAATTCACCTTACCTCTGCACAGTTTCTCTCCCGCCAGTGAACCAACAGTCACTCCTGATGATTTTGCGGGCGGATAGAACCTTGTGACATGAAGGCAATGAGCCCACATTCCTCAGCAGCCAAAAATCCCACTGACTTCCTCGGAATGCCCAAATGACCAAAGAAATTCAGCCTCATGCCCTGTTCCTATACCTGCTCACTGTGACAAAATAGATCTCGCTCTCTTCAAAGGGCATGGGAAAGGACTCCTGTTCGATCGACAGTGCCATTATGAAAACTGACCTCACTATCAGCTGGGGGCTGGTAAAAATTTTATGTTAACCTCTACAATAAAATCATGTCACAAGCTGTTAAGAAAGCAGACTAGCAAACTGGAAAACGTGCACTTTTAACTATCAAATTATTCTAGATGTGAAAAAACCTCATTTATCTTAAAAAGTAGTTTCATATAGGTAGGAAACTTTATAAGTAACTATTTACAGTTAAAAAATTTCAAACATAGACTATGCAACTGAATTATTTTAATAATCAAACACGGTCAACTTCTATAGAGAAAAATGTTCTGAACAACTGGAAATTAGAATTCTCTTGTTTCTAACTTTTTTTTTTCTTTTCTGCTGTTCTATGTTAAGTTTAAAGTTCACAATAATTATATGCTCAGCATATCTGGTTTGGCAGTGCAATTTTCGAAACGTAATTTAATCAATTTCCTCAGATTTAATATGGCATTTTAAAATCTAGTACACTGTCTCTTCCAAGTACTACATATTTAAAACAGAATTGGATCCAAAAAAGTTTCCATTGCATGGCTTCTGAACTAGTCATTCACAAATGCTTTTTGAATGTATAATTCTACTCATGATGAATCAGAGCTACCCGGCCAAATCTGAGACTATTTCTTGAAAGACTAGCATCCAGAAAAACCACTAAGTCCCAAATTAATTCCAGATAGTCTAATGTGCTGCTAAAACAATATGACAGAGCAGGGGGGGAAAAAAAAACAAAACAAAACTACCAGGCACAGAAAAAAATTCCTTAACATCCTAAGAATATAATCCCAACAAAAGAATTACACTCCGGTGGTAACATTAGCCCCCAGGGGAGTATGTATCGACATGGGCAATGCCTCAGGCCTGGAGTGTTTGCAGCCACAGCCCAGATCACCTTACAGCGTAGTTTTGCTACCCCTTTTTGTGTGCCCGTGCCCTGCAAAAGGTGTCGAGTTTATGATAAAAGAGCAGATGAGTTGAGCAGCACAAACAAGAGGTGCAGTATTTTCCAGAGCCGTGAACACAGGAGAGATCTCGAGCAGTGGGTATGGCATTTTTAAATTACATATAAAGAACGTAAAACGCATTAAGAAAATGTACTTTTTAACAAAAATTGTATTGTGTTCATTTTCTCCAGAGCATCACACTGCTGTTTACATACCCTAAGTCACTATGAGACAGCGAGATACTGATTTATTACCACCACTATTTAAGAACAGTGATTTCCACCCCCCATTCCCCAGGAAATTCCCAGATCACTTTTATCCGTGACATTTCACACGGCGCTCCACTACCGTTGCGCTGCCCTGCGCGGGCACCTCGCGGTACGGCGGGGCTCTATGGCAGGGCTAGGTGAAACCACGTTAACAGCCCACACCTGGCAAAGGCCAGGGGCTTTCCTGCGCCCGGGAACCAGGAATGCGGAGACTCCCGGCCTTCCCACACCTTCCGGCCCTGCGCGGAGGCGCAGCCACCCCCAGGGGGCGGCCCCACCCCGCGGGAACTACACGGGGACACACAGAACTACAAGACCCGAAGTGCACCGCGCGCTGCTCGCCGGAAAGCGGGAGCCGCATTAGTGGCTGGGCACGCCGGTCTTTGTAGTCTCTGCGCGGCNGCCCCCCGTGCGGGGCGGGGCCGGCGGTGGCGCGGCGGAGCGGGGCGCGAGCGGCGCGAGCAGGTGAGCGGGGTGGCTGTGCGGGCCGGCAGCGGGAGGGCACCGGTGGGGGGAGCGCCAGCACCGGCAACCAGGGAGGCAGGCAGGGAGAGAGTGAGGCAGCGGGGAGCCCGCGCCGAGAAGGCCGGGGCAGTGGAACCTCTCCCCTGCCCGTCCCGCGCCGGACGAGAACGGCCCCCTCCGCGCAGCTGTCGCAGCTCCGGTGCACCTGTGCGGAGGGGGCCGCGGGCGGTGGCACCGCGGGGTCCGGTCCCGCTCTAACGGGACAGTGGGTACGGAAGCCCCCGTTCCCCGGGGCGGGGCGGCGCCTCGCCGCGCCTCCAGGTGTTTGTTTCCTCGGCCGGTTCCCGCAGCCGTGCGGAGGGACCGGGAGGGTTCCCCGGGCCTCTCCGGTGCCGCGGGCTCGGAGCCGCCCCTGGAGTTACGTAAAGCGGCGGCGCTCCCCGAGCGCGGCCCCTCGGCGGTGGGGCTGGGCCGGGCGCTGCCCCAGCGGTGCCGACCGGGCTGGTTTAGTTCTCCTCGGTTGCAGAACCGTCAGGTCACAGTCAGGAGTAGCGCTCCCTGATGTGCAGGTTTGGGCAGCAAGGTACCTGCAGTTGTTTCTGCTTCCGTAACAGACTCTTTGGGGCAGGAATTACTTCTCTGTGTGTGAGGTGTGATAAATAGCCCTCCCTCATTTTGAGTTCATAAGCGGGTAAAAAATGTTGTTAGGTAACTTGGCTGAAGTTGGCACAAAATGATTATTTAAAGAAATCATGAAACCTAAGTCAGCAGGTTCTTTCTTTATGTATTCCACTTGTTCTTCAGCTGACATTCCTCAGTAGCACTTAAACCCTAAACATCAGAGGTTAGCTTGTCTGCGTTGTCCAAACAGAGGCACAATATATGTAACCAGATCACAAATAGTATTGCATAGCTAAAAGTCTTCTAAATCCAATTACAACTGTTAAGCGAGGATTGCTTTGTTTCTAATCTTTTATCCTTGAATCGTGTGGCTTACATGTTTCTCACTGAATATACAAGCCATTAGCTTAAAAAGGTTTGGAACTGCGATAGCCGCAAGCTGCAGGCAAACCCTTTTTAAGTGGTTTTATTACAGCTTATTTGCTTCACCCGCAGAAAGGGAGGTGGCTGCTGTAAACACCGGGATAAGTTGGTGTCATGCTGCTCTGTAGCATGTGACGGCTGGGTTCCCGGGACTGTCCTATCCTGTTTCGGGTCTCGCAGTTCAGCGCTTCCAGCTAATGTTCTCTTCCTTCTCTTTCCGTTCTTAACTCACAGCTGGAAATCAAACTAAACAAAATACAGGTTCCGAACAGGAAGCAAATGTCTTGCAAAAAGTCAAGTAAATAGCTAGACGAGAAAGTGCAGTCTCTGGGTTATCTCATGGGTGTCGTGAGCGGTTTGCTCTGAAAGTTGGTGTGCTGCAATGACTCTGCTGGTTCTGTGCAGCTGGGACAGGAGCAGACTGAGCACATAAACCCTCCTCGCTGCGCTGAGGTAAGTAGGGAGTGACGTGGTTTCTCTGAAAGGATTTTTTTTAAACGAAATTCTTCTCAGTTCCTTTTGTTGCGTGAATTGGCAGTAAAATATACTCGTAGATAAGGCTTGACTCCTAGGGTTGTGACGCTCTTTTGAGCATTGTGTTTTTTTCTAATGTTTAGTAGCCTTCATAAAGTGCAGATTGATGTGATTTTGAACCCTGTTGTAACTCATAGCGTGTAAATATTTTACATACTGGGAAATTGTGATACTTTTACAGTTGAAGATGGATTTACCTATGTATTTATGAATATATATTTGTGAGTCTGGTAATGTAATATTTTTGTATATTTATTTCAATTTTTTTTTACAAAAAATATTCAAGTTAAGTGATGCAGTGTACCATTTGCTCACTTGACCTGACGTTTCTGTTACTCAAAGAATACTTTCCTGTTACTCTTCAAAGTTATAGGAATCTGCATGTGACACTGATAGTATCAGCCCCTTTTATTTGTCTGTGGGTGTGTTTACTGTGTCAGATTGAGTCAAGAATGTCCTTCAGAAGAAAATAATGTCATCATCACCTTTAGTATGCATCGACTCACAATTTGGGATGGCCTTGCAGAGTACAAAAGAAACTAAACCAGAAAATGTACCCTGGGAGTAGGTTTAGTGCAGTCCAGCTGCTAATAAGCATCCAGGCAGTGGTACCAAATTAGAACTGGTCTGAAATGAAAGCTGCTGAAGCACGTACAGTGTAGGTGTTGGCCTCTCAACACCAAGGGCTTTATCCTCAGAGTAGTCTGTGTTGAGCTCTCTTCCTTGCCAAATTGGTGCAGCTGCTCAAAAATTCATGTGTGTTTAAGAGTAATATGTAATAAGTAAACAAGCTCAAGATAGTAAGTTCTTGACTGGCATTTCACTTCAAAGGAAGAAGTTCTTCTAGGAAAGACACTATTCACAAGTATTGTAACTGGTGAAAATGTCCTTTTGGGGTTTTGGATTTGGTTTGGTTCTTTTCATAAAGTGATGAAAAGCACAAGCTTTTCTTGCATCTTAAAATTCCACAAACTCCTAAGTGAACTGTAGTAGTTTCCCTGAAATGTGGATTTGTTTTCTACTCCAGGTTCACAGTCATGCAAAAGAGAATAATCACTTCTTATGTATAGATCGTTTGATTTTTTTTTTTGCGGTCTGGACTCGCTTAGGTTTTTCTGTTTACAGGAATTTAATCCTACACCTCCCAGGAACATAGCTAGGTGGGACATTGTTTAAGGGCATGCTCTTAAATGCTGCTAACATGGAAGAGTCACTGAAGTGGCAAGTGAAAAAGGAGTTACCTTTTTCAGTGTTTCATTTACATATATATTTGTTCAGAGAATATTGCTAGAGAAAATTTATCAGACAATGCTTCACACCTTGCATTTAAGAAAACTTATTCGAGAGCTTGTTATTTGAGGCAGAAAATAGATTTTCTTACTGAGATGTGGGTGAAAAAAGGGATTTAAATCTTGGTGTAGCTCCAGGAGATCATCTTGTCTCAGAGACAGGTGTGACTTGCTTCTCTCATGCTAAGTGAGGCTGAAGCAGGTCAGATGTCTGACACGTGGCTTCACTCACACAACCAAGCACAGGACTGTGCTGCAACAGAAGCTGCTGGATACTTCAAATCCCATCCCTGACCAGCTAAGTGAGTCAGCGGGGGTTTATGATACTGACATTTCAGCACCCTCTGGTGCTGCCAAGTGTCTAGCCTCATTCCACCGTAAAGTAGAGATGTTCCCAAGAAATCACTGCCAGCTTGAAGTTGTTCTCCTTGTCAAGTTACCTGGAATTTCTGACAGAGTGTGTGAAGACTTCCTGATGTAGCTGAAAGGATGACTGAATTTGTTTTTTCCTTTGCTCAAGGAATTTGTTCAAGAGAATTTTTCAGTCTTACTGGAGCTGGTTGATTTAAAATTTATTTATTTATTCATGTGCTCTAGGATTAATTTAGAGCAAGAGAGTGAAAGCATCACTTCACCCTCACTTCGCTCTCTCAATTAGGAATCTCACTTGGTTTTGCTGCAGTAGGTGATTGATTGTCTGATGTGAATCAGGTTGGCGGTTTCCCATTTCACAGCTTCCTGCAGCCTCCTGGTTGATTGGTTTATTCCTGGGTGAAATGGATCATGGCTCAAATCCTGTTAATCCAAAGAGGTGGCATTTAATTTGCATCTTGTAGGAGCTCTTCTTTGGGTACTTTGTTAAAATGAGGAGATGGTGCTTTTTTGGCAGCTTGATACTGCTGTCTTAATTTTATTTTGCTTTTTTTCCAGAAATGTACACACATGCACACAAAAGACTCGTTTGAAATTGTTTTGTTGAAGAAAAAAATACTAAATTATTTATTTATCTTTTTTCTGTGCACTTTTTTTTTTCCATTTTAATCTTCTGGAATGGAAAACTACCTGCTCTAACAACCCTGCTTTTGATGTGCATGCTTGTAAAACTTAATTGCTCCAATTCAGTCTCCAGAAAATGTTCCCATTTAGCAATGTGACAAATGTCTGCAGCATAACATACAACAGAGTTGTTTTGAAAAAATGTTTTGCGTTGAAAACCACCCCATTATACTTCAGTGAGTGTGTAATGTGCAAATATGTTTTCACCTAAGTTGTTTGCTGTCATGTCTTTTGATTCATGTCGTGTATATTGTTGCTTGTGTGTTTGGCTCACGTAGTCTGCAGTGGATGTCTTACAGAACCAATTCTGAGAAAACCTTTTGTACTGTTTAAAAAGTCACTAAAACTACTCCTTCTTATATGCCAAAAAATTGCTGACTCTTTGGATAAAACCAAATAACACTTAAGTCGTAAAGGACAAAAGGATTTTTCTCTTTTGTAATCTTGCTTTACTTCTTTGCCATTTTAATTTTAATATCTGCGGAAGACAGAACTCTTGTGAAGCTTGTCTGTCAAATGGTTGAAAAGCACCCTTTTATAACAAGCCAAATTCTTTGTGAAAATGTTTTGCCGTCAGTACTGCTATGTACCATTTCAGAACTAATACAGATTTTTTTCCAAAGCTCTTAGTGTTGTTTTGACTTAAAAATGACAGCAGTATTTTCTGTCCTTAATTGCAGGTACTGTTCCTGAAAACATGATTTATACAGCGAATGAAGCTTAAATTCCTGGACCAAGAATTGAGGGGTTTTTTCATGAAGGATGGCAACACCATATGTTCCTGTTCCTATGGGAAGTTCATCATCCAGCTTTACAAACAGAAACCAAAGAAGTTCTTCCTTTGGGAGCATCTCAACAAGTTCCAGCTCCTCCAAAGGACAGCTGGAGGACTCTACAGTTGATAGTTTTAAAAAGATGAGCGTGCCTGACGAGATTGGTTCCACGTCATCTGCATGTAGCAGTCCACTTGTTAGGACTAAGTTTACAGGTCTGGATACATCCATAGAATACTGCACTCAGCCTGCAGAAGAAGTAGAGCAGAATGCAGATTCCAGGAGCTGGGAAGATCGACCATCCACGCCTACTATTCTGGGCTATGAGGTGATGGAAGAAAGGGCAAAATTCACTGTAAGTTTTGGGCATAGTATAGTTGATCCTGTAATGACAAGATAACAGTTGAATGTGCTTTGCATTGTCTTTCGGCAATTAATCCTGCAGTTCAGAGATTTTTGCCAGTTTAGCGTCAAAGTACTTCCTGACCGGAAAATATCATTCCTGTTATACAGGTGGGAAAACTGAGACTAGAAAGCAGTCTTTCCTGTAATTGTGTATGTGGAATAGAAGGAATTTGTTCTGCTTCATGTATCAATTTCTGCTGGAAAAGTCAGGAATTCCTTGCACAGTTACAGTTCCTTGTGAAATTGAACTTGTGTAAGTTCTGTGTAGTAAACTTCTTAAAAAAAATGTAGTCTTTTATTTGAAGTGAATGATAAGAAACCTTGATGTTTGACCTTTGCAGTTATTAGTGAGTCAAAACATTTATGTTAAAGTGCAAACATATAGGTTTCAACTTCTTGCCCAGCTTAGTTTCTGGTAAGGAGAAATCTGTTCTGCGAACAGACTGAGAAGTTGCTTATGCCATATCTTGTGCCAGAACAGCAGCCTAACTGGTTTATATTGATTTTTCTCAAAGTGCACTGTAGCTGGCAGCTCATTTTTTTTGCATGCCATAAATACATCAGTGCACTTCTACAGTTGTTTTTGTGGGTGTAGTTGAAATATCTCTTTGAGATAATACTGTAGTGCTTGTGGGACTGATGGAAACTGTTACTGATTATTAATTATATTACTTAAGATGAACAACATCAATCCAAAATGGGTAAGGAGAAGGAAATGGCAGACAAACTTTTTTCCTCCTGTTTTCTTTTAGATTAGAGAAGTGCAGAATCTTTATGACAGTTAAATACTAATGGAATCAAGTTCTTTTTGCAGAAAGTTAAATAATGCTGGTTTTTAGTTATTTGAGAATGATGCTCTGTCTTTTCCTGAGATTTTCAGTTTCTAATGTCTTTGTGCATGACAGCATAAGAGAAGAGCAGAATTTTTTTTTAAGAGATTTAAAAATCTGTTTTAAATAATAACTTTCAAAGCTAAAACGACAATCAGTGTTGTTATATGGACAAGGATTAGTCTGAAAGTACCACAGAATCATTTGGGTTGGAAAAGACCTCTAAGATCGAGTCCAGCCTTTGATCACCACCTTGACAACCAGACCATAGCACCAAGTGCCACATCCAGTCATTTCTTGAACACCCCCAGGGATGGCGACTCCACCACCTGCCCGGGAAGCTCATTGCAATGTTTAACAACCCTTTCCATGAAGAAATTCTTCCTGATGTCCAACCTGAACCTCCCCTGGCACAGCTTGAGACCATTTCCTCTTGTCCTGTCTCTGGTTGCCTGAGAGAGAAGGCCGACCCCCGTCTGGTTACAGCCTCCTTTCAGGTGGTATTGGGAGCGATAAGGTCTTTCCTGAGCCTCCTTTTCTCCAGGATAGATATCCCCAGCTCCCTCAGCCTCACATGACCTTTCACAAGCTTGTTGCCCTTCTCTGGGCTTGCTCCAGGTCCTGTGTGTCTTTCCTGAAGACATTGCCAAGACGTATTCCAGTGTGCCTGTAAGGTGTTCTGTATTAACAATGACAACTTTGTCTCCTTATTGTATGTGAAAGGCCAGGTCACAGTACAAGTGAAACATTCTTTCATTGTAAAATGCTTGGGTGCATTTTTGCTCTTCCCAATTTCACTTCTATTGCTGTGTTAGTTTCTGAAAGCACACAATTAGCTGTTTGTTTTCAGTTGCATGTTGTGCAGTTTGCTGTTGTGCATTAAAGCCAGCAAGTAATTAGTCCTAGAAATTTGGGTTGCTTTTGCGGTGCTATATCAGTGAGATGGAAGACAGTGGAAATTAAATTAAAATCACTTGGAAAAGAGAGGAGACTCAATTGCTGAATTCTTTTTTTAGTGTTGGTAGCATCTCATAATTCCCAAAAATAAGAATCTGATTAAGCTGAATGATGTCCAGACTTCAGGAGTTAGATGTTAGTGCACATTAGAGTATGTGGTTGCTGAAGCTTATGGGAGAGAAAACCTGTGCTGCAAAACATCTCTTTGTAAATATTTGGTCTTAAGTGAATTCACAGTCCTGGAATGTTCAATTAGCACTTTTTTCTTTTTCCTTTTTCCTGTCTTTTTTTTTTTTTTTAAGCCAAGTAGAAATGATAATGAGATGCTGAATCAGCCAGAGAGTGTTACCACATGTGGGTATTTTCACTGACTTTTTGTTTATAGAAAAAAAAAATTCATGATTGAGTGGACTTAAGTGAATTTGTTGAATTAATTTGTGATTTTTACCCAAGATCTTGTATGAAGGAACTGAGAGGTGGTTTTGCAATATTCTAGTTCTTATTCATGAATTGGAAACCTGAAAGAGAAGCCAAAAAACACCCAACCACCTTTTTAACTTTGGCAGGAAAACCAAATATGTTTCAGGTTGACCATAATTTTGAGGCCAGTAATCACAAGTTGATTGCACTCCCTGTTACAGTTAAGTCACTGTAATTGGTGAACTTTTTTTTTAAGTTATCTAATGTTTAGTTGGAAATGATTCCATTTTTTCTTGTATACATTTTTAAACAACGCTTTTGCAGAACTTACAGTAGAATACTGATTAGCAAGTGAATTCGCACGCATATTCCATAGTTTCTTGTTCTGTCTTTTGCTGTGTACTAGCAGTCTTCACAATTTTACATTTACTTCTTTATTTTATTTATGAAAATAAAACTGTTTATACTTCTAGTATGACAACAGAGTAATAAAATATTTGGGTAAGCATTTATACATAAAATGCAAGGCAGAAAAATTATATTTTAATGATAGTTTTTTAAACATGTCCTGCAGCTTGAATTTTAAAAACTAATAGCTTTTTCCTCTGACACAATCCATGACTTCCACAGATGATGCTTCTTGAAAGTGAAATTGTGTTTAAAACATAGATAAGAGAAGTACTTGCTGGAAAATTGCTTTTGATTTGCACCATAGTTGTCTGTAGTTTCTGTAACTATCTGCAACTTAATATGTTATGGAATTCAAAATTGCCAGAAACAAGCTGAGACCTGTACAGAAGTCGGCTAGCAGTGGTGTTATCACATGTTGGGACTGCAACAAGAAAAATACACTTACCAGCTAAGACAACCTGCTGCGACATCATGAAATACTGGAAAAGCTTTTACTGTGTAACAGATTAGAAAAGGTTTTAAATAGAATTTGGTTACAGGAGGGATTGTTTATCATTATGATTCTTTTTCTTTCTTGTATTATATTTTTTACATACAGACTGGGAAAAATAGCCCAGTACAATTGCAGAACCTCTCTTTCCTTACATTGGGGAAAGTTAGGTTGTGACATTGGACACTTGTTTAATGTTTTCTAGTTGAAGTTGTTTGTTGTTAGATTCATTGTGTTTTGGCATTGGAATATCAATCCTCCTAAAAAAAAGATTTAAAGAAAATTATTATTTTTTTTAATGGGTTTTTTATTTATCCATTTGCTTTTAAATAGGAGTATGGTACTGCTGTGCTGTTGTCTTGCAAAATCTGATTAAAAGAATCCATTACTTCGGTTATACAGTGCTGGTATAATCATTCTGATGCAGTTTTCCAGTGAAGTCATCTTTTGCTTGGAAAGACAAAACCTAATGTTCAAGACAAATGCAGAGGAGGATGTCATTTTATTCTGCTTCATTTTTCTTTGTGAAGCAAGTCAGATGAGACATTTTGAAACAATATCACACTCAATACTTGATTATTAACAGTCATCTTAAAAACATAGTGGCCTCAAGGATCAATGAGTAAAACTATAGAGTAGATCAATAAAATGCACTTCCCTTACTTTTTTGATAGCCAAGACTTTTGTTCCGCAGGGCAATACATTCTTTCTTACAGACAGAAATAGTTATATATATTTAGGAATTACAGAAACTCCTTCCTTAAATTCTGAAATTAATTTAAACTCTTTGTACTGATAATTGTTATTTGGTTTTCCTTTATTCTAGTTAAGAATTTTTTTATCCACTGGTTTTGTTTCATTAAGAAATAAAGGATCATTTCAGCTTTCCAGACAATGCAGTGTGAAGTTTTGCACATCTTTCTGATACTCCTGTCTTTCCACACAGGTGTACAAAATACTGGTAAAGAGAAATCCAGAGGAAAGCTGGGTGGTTTTCAGACGGTACACGGATTTCTCCAGGCTTAATGACAAGGTGGGAATTATACACTGGTGAATTCTCAGCTGTCTTACCTCATTTGTTTCATGTCTTATATTTTTGTCACTTCTTCTATTTTTTCTGGTTTTAATGCATATGAAACACATATTGTATTAATGACCTGAAAAATATTCCTCATTTTTTCAAAGATACATGAAACAGCTACCACTGATGTAAAGGAGAGGTAACAACTTCATCTGAAGCTGTTAGTGTGTGTCAAACTTCGTATTTATTCTTAGTTTATATGGTAAAGGAAATTAACTCTTGAATATTTATCCCCTGCATGGAAATAGAACTAGGGGCTGGTATTCTCTTGTAGGAATGATCCAGTAGTTATTTAGTCCTTTTCTGTGTAACAAACTCTGCTTTTGTTCATGATAAAACTGAAGTTTCATGAACATAAATAAGTTCTTTGTATGTTGGTCAGTCTTCAATTGTTTTCGGTGTCTTCAGAGTTAATAGTGAAATACTGTATCAGATCTTTAAGGATGAAACAACAGATTAATAGGAATTCTGAGTCAACAACTTAATATTTTTACAATACTTGAAAAAATGCTTGTCTGAAAAGCACAGGTTTTTATGATTGGTAAACAGTGCTTGGCTATCAAAAGTACAGAAACAATTGCACTTTTCTTTGTGCACTGTTCACTCCTAAGAATAATCTTTCGTTGCCTGTTCAGCACACTTTCTGCTAGTATGTTCTTTCATGTTTCGACATGAACCTTATAACACGCCCTTTTTTAGCCATAGTAAGGGATTTTTTTATAACTTATCGCTTTGGATTAATGTGCCTCATCAACTAAGAACTTAATTCAGCTGAAATTTTGAAAATGGGCTTGAACTTAAAAATTTCTCTGGGTTCTTGGTTTGACCTGTTTGAATATATTCTAGGCTACCTTTGAAACACCAGTGGAGTCTAAAACTAAATTGCTGAATGTGAATTAATTTAGAGATTTCTTTGTGAAGAAATTGCTGTCTTAAGTACACTCTATCTTAAAATTAGGAATGTCTTGATATTGGCAAAAGCCTGACTTCTTTTGAGATGATGATCTTGGTATTTCAACTCAGATTTTGAAAGTCGAGTCATACAGCAGTTTGCATTTTGATCAGCTATGTCAGGTATAGGTCAAGAATTGGCTTACCTCCATTGACTTTTAGTGTGGTTATCAGTGGTTTGAAAAATTAAAATACCTAAAGAGATATTAGAATAAATATTTCAATTTTACAAGTGAAGCCCTTAGTCTTTGCCATCAAATCTTTAGCAAAAATATTTGGCTTCTAGCATTATTTCTAGGTATTAGTATTTCTGTTTAAAGGAAGAATCTCTATTATTTTAATTTGTGTCACTGTCTGAAGCTTTTTCATTTTTCAGCATACATCTAAACCATTTACTCTTTGGTCTGTAAGACATTATACTTTTTATAATACAGAAATGTGAACTCTAGGAGCTTAAACATACCACCATACAGGAAATATTGGAGAATTACAAAATAGTAACATATTAATAGTTTGACAGCATGTAATGAAATGGCCAGTCTTAAGGACCAAGAAGTTTACCATTTCTCCCCGAGACTGTGACTCGTGTGACATGTGTATTGTGTCACATGGTGATGTAGGAAGGAGTAGGAAAGGTGCTGGGTCCAAGCAAGCCAGAAGAAGTTGTCTGACCCATGGGTTTTCCTGCTATGTCTGAGGAGTGCTCAAGAAATAATGCCCCAGGACTGTGCTGTTGAAAATTAGTCCACTGACAGCAGCTGGCTTTTACACCAGTCATCCACAAAAGGAGTAATCTGTGGGTAGGAGTACTCTCTCCTTAGAATTAAATTGCATGATCTATGTGACCAGACAAGTAAAAGTACCATTAAGCTGAAATCTGTGTGGTTGAGAAGCTTTCCCAGCAATGGTTATCTGTCGTCTTCTGTACAACTAACATGAACCCATTTTGTTGTATTCTATGGGTTCTGTTCTATTCAGATACATTCTTATATATATATATGGTGTTAATGATAACTTGGTAAGAGATGTTAGAACTTTGGAGGACCAAAGATAAAGATATAAAGAAGAGTCTAATATCAAGATGAAATTCAGTAAGAGGAAAACATATACTTAATTAAATTCAGTACTAAAGAGCAAGGCTTTGATAATAAACCATTCTGTAAATAAGGAACTAGTTGTTATCTTGGGCTATTTGAATAAACAATACTTGTGATGTTTAAAAAGTACCTCATGCTGTGAAGTGATACTTATGTGAGCAGAGGTGATACATTAATGTGGTTCTTCCTTTAAAGTGTGTAGAGAGACTATTTGAAATGCAGTATCTGTTCTAACTTTTCTAATACTTAATCTGGTGAAAGAGCTACCCATTAGCATTTTCTGTCACTGCAACATTCATATTAATATAATAGGTGTATGCAGAACATTTCTGACAGAAGTTGGCTAGATCCTGTATTCAGAAAAAAAGATGAAACAATTCTTGTGGCAGCTGAGATATCAGATTTTGTAAAACCTATTTGCTTTTTTGTGTTGGTTATAAATCCTCTCCCAAATTTTTCTTTGTCAAGCATCACTTTGAAGAATTGTTTTTTTTATCAAAGTGTTAAAGTTTTTTTTATTATCATGCATATTAGAAAAATAATCGGCACCCTTGGACAGGTTCATTGTTGTATAATTTCATGCTTTCATTCACTTGTATATTTTATTTCTGAGTTCAAAGAAAAATTCTGGGTATTTCTGATGTGAGCTGTACCCCGTTGCTATTTAAGTAATGCAGAAATACAGTTTTGCATGTTACTAGGGTTTGAGCCATACTTGCATATTGAAATTTTATTATTCTGGGTGTACAAAAACCTACTCTTTACAAGAAGTCTCTCATGCATGTGTTCTAATTTATTCTTTTAGCCTCCCAAGAAAGACAAATTGCAGAGTTGTAGATATGTAACGGGGTTTTATTCTATTTGTTTGTATATATAGTACTTACTATCCCTGAGTACTTTAAAAGAAATACCACTGAAATTATTACTCATCTGATACTTTTTATTTACAGTTTTCTTATGTTTACAGAATTAAAGGCTTTAAATAGCAGACACAGACATTAAATAACAAGGCAAAGGTTTTGATTCCTATTTTTATGTGTTAAATTTGAGGAAAAATACAAAGCACTGTATTGCGTAAGGCAGCACAGCAAATGTCAGAACTATGACCACAATTTAAGTTGTAGTTTGGATCGTACTTATGGTTGAGACTTAGCTTGTGCTTGAACGTAGCAGAAGTCAGAAATACCTCATAAATCTGAGTAAAGTCAGTGCCCGTGACAAAATCAGTATTTTGCTTGAATTTTTAAATTTTTTTTGTCTTTTGTTTCAATTTCAGCTAAAAGATATGTTCCCGGGCTTTCGGTTGGCCCTTCCACCAAAGCGCTGGTTCAAGGATAATTACAATCCTGACTTCTTGGAAGATCGACAGCTGGGGCTGCAGGCATTCCTCCAGAACCTAGTAGCTCACAAAGATATTGCTAACTGGTATGTGAGTAAACTTTGCATATGCATTTGTGGCTTTTTTTTTGTCCGTGCTCCTCTTACAAAGCTCCTAGACTCCAGCAGTGTATCTTTGGGCAGTGTGGTGAGGAATTTCAGTAACGTTCATGTTGTGCATTTGGTCATTATGTGAATTATTCAGTGTCCTTTTAAATTAGTCATATCTCAGCACCAAAAAAAAAGTGGAATTGCAGTATTTTGAATTGTACAGGGATAACTAAAAGCTGTAATATTTAAAATGTTAAAATAATCCTGTGTTTACTCCTAAAACATTACTTCTCTGTGTATAATTCAGAATTGATATATTGTTAATTTATGCTAGGATTAAGTGTTAGGCTTTCATAATGGAGACTACCTACACTATTATGCAATTAGTTCTTGAAATGTCTGTTAGACTACAGGTTTCTAATTGACACGACATGATAGTAATAGGAGTACCTTTATAGATTCCTGTACATAAGTAAATGTGAACCACAAATCAAGAAAATCTTAATAGTTTAAAAAACGTAATGTGCTTAAGCAGCAAAGGGCAAAGATTTCTTTCTACAGTATCTTTTTTCGTACAAAGTGGGAGATTCTTCCAAACCAGAAAAATAATAGAACATAATTCTGAAAAATGAAATGTAAAATACTTTCATTAAAGACGAGAAGAGAATTTAAGTAAGCAACTTGCTAGAGGCAAAGCAGTTAGTTTTAAAACCTTTTCCAGCACCAGGAATAAAAAAGTTAAGGTTGCTGTACTAGAAATTCTTTGAGGAATGAGTGTGAGGACCTGTCATCATCTGAAACTTCATTCAAAACAAAGAGTAAGACATTTTCTAAAGCAAACCTAATTCCCTTAAGACTTTTAAAGGAACTAAATTGTAAAATTGCCAAGCTGTGGTGTGAGACCATATAATGCTCATACCTACTTTACGTTTTAGTAGAAGGGCTATTACTACATTTGACATGTTTTTATAGGGCATCCATCTGCTGAGTCTGGAAAATAGGGATTTGTACGTCAGGCTGACTTTGGTACTGCTTGTAGTAAAAAAACCCCAAAGTGGTAAGCAGGTAAATAAAAATGATCCAGTGTTTCCTGTAGAGGGAAATCTAACAAACAAGTAGTTGTGACAGGGCTCGTGTAAAATGGTTAAAAGACTTAGGAAAAGGATTGCTGGAAATTTAGGGTAGTACCTATGGAATGTTAGATCACAGTTACGGACACTGATGTTCAGAACATCTTGAAATTATCTGGAAAATGGAATGAACAATGAGATCACAAACTGTTGTAGAAGGATCCTGAGGCACTGAGTGACTAACATCTATTTTAGTGTCTTGAAGTACAAAATGACAGTAAGTACACCCATGCAGATTTGCAAACTCAACTGGTTTCTGCAACCTGGAAAATAACTGTTGGTATTGACAGCACTAGTTTTCTGAATCAGTTCAGTACTCAGCAATAGTCAGAAAGTTTCATTAAAATCGTTAGAGGAACTTAAAAGGGGACAAAAATGTTACTGCTCTGGGAATCTGAATTGGACTTCCACATAGTTGAGTGCTAGAACACAGCTTTCAGTTTCAAGGGAGGTGTCTGTTAGAGGTACAGAGAAAGCAAGCAAGAACGGATGAAGCTGCAGAAAAACTTCCCTGTAAGAAGAGTTGTCTTTAGTCTGTTGACTTGGGTAAGGGCTGGCTAAACAGGGCATGGGAAATCATCAAAGGAGAGAGGGAAGGTGAGTAAAGAATGTTAATATTTTGATGATTCATAGTCATCCTGGAGTATGTCATGCTGAGTGGCAAAGCTTTGTTGTGAGATGTCAGAGACAAAACTTAAATGGTTTCAAAAAGAAATGGGGCTCAACCTGTGAGTTTCTGTGTCAGTGGCTATTAAATATGATTATGTGGGTGAGGTATGCAGCTGAGAAGTTTAAAAACTTCCTAATAATTAAATTACACAATAATAGGTGTGCTCAAAAGAAGAATCAGTCTCTAATAGTCTCTAAATGTAACTTCTGTTGCGCTGCTGGAGACACACTAGTGAGTGGAATGGACTTGATTAAATAGATCTGAAGTCTTTATGCTTCATATTGTTGCAGCTAGTTCAACATTTCAGCTGGCTTGTTTGTATCTTAGTGATGGACCATATTGGACAAAATAGTGTTTGCCATAATTTAAGGCAAGAAACTCCAAACTGTAACTTTTAGACTGCAATGGTTGTCGAATACAAAAAGGAATTAAAATAAAATGTTTGTGGAATCAGTTTGTATTTTGGCTAATGAAGACATGGTTAACTGAAATGTGGTTTGAGAACTTCTGCCCATGAAGGGCTCTGCATGAAAACAAAATTTTTTGATAAACTTTATAACCTATTGATATGGTTCTAATGTTTGGATCTACGGAAGGTCTGAATTCCTCAAGAAGTGATTAGGATGAGGGAGATTTGATCCGTCTAATATTTTTACCCCCTTATCAGAGAATAAATTTACTATTAGTGGGAATTAATACTTGCACACAGGAGCCGTGGTGAGCATTTGACCCTGCTTTCTCCTTTAAAGCTCACTATTTACTTCTCCAGTTCTGCAAATAAGTCAAACTGCTTGGGTTAGACCTAAACCAAAAAAGCCTTTTCTCTTTGTAGCGAAGTCTGTTTTATTTCTCTTTATGCTTTATATACTGTATTGCCAGTGGGAAATTTGCCCTTCAGGGATAGGAGACCTCATTTGGTATAATATGACCTATTTTTTAATAAAACAAGATTCACAAAGTATTTTAAAGATAAAATGGAGGTATATGCGGGTGGCTAAATTTAGTGTTTGTGTTTTATAGACTTGTTTGTGTTTTATAGACTTCTTCTCATGTTTTGCATTGTATTGATGATTCAGTGAAGGATCAAATTGAAGTCCACCCACAGAGTTAAATGTGTTCAAGAAAATTTCATACAACGCGTGAAGTGAGAGAAAGAAGTTTAACCTGCTAAACAGAAGCATCATCTGGCTTTGTATAGATGACAGAGCTGTCCTGTCTCCACCCTGTATAAGAAGCTTGGAAGGGAGGAACTCGGTCAGCTTGGAGTCAGGGATCCCATGTGCTGCACTGCCCCTTGCTGCCCTCCCCAGTGCTGGCACGGCTCCTCCCTGGACAGGGCTGTCAGCCAGCACACGTGTTCAGCAAGCTCTGTCACAGGATAGAAAAGATCTCTGTGGTACTTTTAAGGCAGAATCTTTTATTTGTTAAATGAAAGGAAGAAGTGTAACACATGGAGGGGAGAGCAGGGTCAGAGCAGACTCCCAGAGCAAAGCTAGGCTGCAAATAAATGTTTATGCCATCAGGTGCCTATTTTAGGTAAAGAAACAATAAAGTTGTTCAGTGTATTTTAGATAAATGTTCTTTAAAGTCTTTTTAAAATTAAAAGTGATCGTATAATGAATGATTTGTGTTCAAAGGAATTTCTCCGCATTTTGCTTGTCAAACCTGAAGCTGGTTGATCAGGATGGTAGCTGGGTGAAAGTTTCCTTTCTTGTGTTTGTACTTTGTGAATACCTCAAATGTAAGGAATAAGTGGAAGGCAGAAAATTACTGCCTTTTGCCCTCACCTTTCCATGGGACCCAGGTGGGAAGAAGAGACAGGAAATTAAGTTCGGGATTCACATTTTTCATTTTTGTGCATTCATTGAAGTAGGAGATGATTTAAAGATTTACTGTAGTGAGTGCAAGCACAGCCTTGCTCCTGAGTTACTGCTTGCTACCTTATTGTGAATACAGTGTTCTGATTTGAGGTTATTTGAAGAAGAATGAATACAATCGAGCAGGAAAGTCTTAAAAAGGTGGCTGAAGGGACATGTTTGGAGATGTTTAGGACTTCTGTGAAAAGCAATCTAAATTTGGAAGGTCGAATGATACAGATGCTTGAAATACTCTGTAGTAAACCACAGTATTACACCTACTTCCTTCTTCTGGCCTTTGCAAAACAACAAACAGAGGGGGATGACTACTGTTACACAATTCTAAGTGGAATGCATTAGTTTGAAATGTGTGTTCAGAGATGGCTATGTAGTAGATTCATGGCACATTAACTTTGTCTTCTATTATTTTATAACTTATTATTTATATAAAAATATATCCTGTATATGTAAAAATATATAATGTGTATATGTCAATGGATTATGATCTTAGCAGAATGGAGACAGGTGAACATGTTTCAGTACTCATGCTTAAATCCCCTGATACCACCTGAGGGGATCTGCATATGGATTTTAACAGCATACTTTTTCATCCATCCTATAATACCTATTTTTCTCCAGGAGGAATTTTCAAACCTCTTCAATACCAAAAGATAAACTTGTCAGTTGTTATGTAGCAACAAATTCTATGAAAATTTTAAAAAATCATGTTCTAAAATTGCTTACTCATCCTCATAAGTTATATAAGTACTGTCCCTGGTCAACACATAAACTGAGACTTAATAGTTTGTTAACATTGTTTTGAATACTTGGGAGTAAATTTGAGGATGTAAATTTTTTTGTCACTTGAAGAAATGCCTCCATTTTGTGATCATTTTTAAGTGTTGTTGCTGCTTTTATACTCCAAGTAATTGACTCTCTTTTATTTGGTAAAGCCTTGCAGTGAGAGAATTTCTTTGTCTGGATGATCCTCCGGGTCCTTTTGACAGTCTAGAAGAGAGCAGGGTAAGTGCTAAGTAGCAGGATAGAAACAGAATGCAAAAGGCAGGTGTTGTTAGAATATTATAAGATATGTGTAATGATATGGAATGAAACATTTCTGTTTCTGTTCTTTCACAAAAATCACAAAAGGATGTGTTTCTAGAATGGGCATAGTCTGATAATTGGTGCACACTGATCATCTTTGACTGCTGCACTTCATCCCTGTCCCAAAATGTATCTTCTTTTTTGCCTTTTATGAGCCATGGATGAAGTTTGTTTTTTAAAGCAACTACTTATATAAGGCAACTGCTGAATGTAAGGAGAGATTTTGTAAGTTTACATTCAGCACATTGTTACAATGCTTATACCTTAGACTTCAGGTCTTGCAGGGAAATGCTTCTTGCTATAAAATCACAGAATCATAGAATCATAGAATGGATTGGGTTGGAAGGAACCCCAAAGATCATTTACTTCCAACACCCATGTCATGGGAAGGGATGCCTTCTCGTGTAATGAATGTACTTAAAGGATTAATTCTCACCACCAAAAATACTGTTCTTGCAGAAAACTAAGTAGTGTTAAGTAGTGTTGTAAACCAGCAGCCTTTCAATGTGCATATGAGCACAGTGAACAAATAATATACTGTGTGCTGCAGCCTATTTTATTAGAAGTAAGTTTCACTGGCATGCAGAGCTGTATCAAGGCTGTCTAGAGCAGATAATCATAGTTTTCTTGCTTTATAGAATAACTGTGTTTTAGAATTGTACATACATTGTTAGTCTTGCAGAAATTATGAATGTTAAATGATGTTTCTTCAACTAAATTTATATTTACCAGTTTGTTTTGCGTATATGTAGGAGTGCCTTGGCTCTTGTTACATTACTGTGTGCATGTGAAAGATTTGGTATGTATTTTGTGTCACAAGCTCATATTTGATTTCTGTGCACTTTTCATCATTGCGATTTAAGCTGATGAAAATTTTTTTCAATTACCGTAATTATTTGTTCAGATAATTAAAAAAATTTAAGTGTCCTCTTCATTGAAATTTCAACCATGCATACTGTGGTGAAATCTGTGTTATTCTTCCACTGGAATTTAATCAAACCATTAAAATAGCTGTGCTGTTGTAGTTTTAGCTATTACCCATTTCTGTGAAGTTGTTGAGATAGCTGTCATAAAATTCTCCAAGAGATACCCCACCTTATAATAGAGTGATTGAGGTTGGAAAAGACTTCGTGAGATATCTATTCCAACCCTCCTGGCTCAAGTAAGGTCAGCTACTGCAGGTTGCCCAGGACATGTCCAGCCAGATTTTTAATGTTCTATAGAGGAGACTTCACAGCCTGTCTGTCCAGCCTGCTCCAGTGGCTGGCCACCAGCACAGTAAAAAGGTACAACCTTTCAGGTCCCATGGACATCAGTATGTCCAATTTGTTTAAGTGCTCCCTGACCTGGTCTTCTCCCACTGCAGGTAAGTTCGTATTGCCCTTCCTTCTGGTTGCAGGGAAGGAATTACTGAAGGCTGGTCCTTCCAATCAAGACAACAAGTCCAAGGTTTCTCATCTTCCTTTTCTGATTCTGTACTTGGAAAATCCTTTTTTTGTTTCTTTTCACATGCCTTGCCAGATTCAGCTCCAGGTTGTCCTTCACTTTCATAATCCTGTCCCTGTAAGATTAGACAGCAACCTGACATTCCTCCTGTGTTACCTCGCCATGCTTTCACCCCTAGTAGAATTGCTTATTGTGTCTGAGCTCAGGAGATCCCTGCTCATCCACACAGGCCTCCTGCAACCTTTGCTTGACTTTGTGCTTGTTGAGCTGTACTGACTGACCCTGCAGGTGGTGATCCTCAAATATCAAGTAGCTCTCCTGGACTGCTCTTTGCCCCAAGGTGGTTTCCAATGGATTCTTTCTTCCAAGCAGGTTTTAGAAGAGATTGAAGTCTGCTCACCCTGAAATCCATGATTGTGGTCATGGTTTTTGTCCTGCTTCTGATTGTTAGGAGCCTAAAGTCCTATATACTAAAAGCATCCGTATCCATCCCTTGCTGTTCGTTGCTTTTTTTTTTCTTTCTCTGAACTGCCTTATACAGGAAAAGTGCTGAGGTTCATGTACTTGTTCCTAGAGTTCCTTTCTTAAAGGTATCTCAAAGCTTACTTCTGTTTTGCCTTTCTATTACCATCCAGAGCATTGCAGGAAAAAACCTCCTGTTTTCCTGGTAATCCAAAATATGGATATCTTCTATTTGGTTTATGTCTATTCTGTTCTTCCAAGGACTTGCCAAAACACATTTATCTTTTTTGAGAGAGGGATACAGGGACCTGATCCATAAGAAGCTGCTTCAGCCTAGAAATTCAATCACAGAGAAGTAGGCAAAATATCCACTAAATCTTTTCTTTTTTGTCATACCCTTGGTAATTGTTTCCACAGATCTTTTCCCAGTAATCTCTGTTTCATAATCCATTGAAGAAGGATGCAAAGCTATCTCCCAGTTGTCCTTTCAGAATTACAGGGAAAATGAGTCCAATCTGGATTTTATTAAAATTGTTCCATACTCCAGGTGTCCAGCTGTCTAAAGAACAAGATAGCTCATTACACACTGTTCCTTTTCTCAGCTTTGGTTCACTTTTTTTCTATTACGGCATCCTTCAGAATATATTGATGTTTTCTTCCTCAGTTGTGAACAGTGGCTGTGTTTCCTTGGGCAGCTCATACCCAGACTGCAGATAGAGATGAGTTTTTCCAAAAGGCTTTCTTCAGTTCTCATACAGAACATTGAAACAGTTTTCAACACTTGTGCAATATTTTTATGTATTTTGTGTAAAGGGAAATTTCCCTGTGCATACATCTAAAGATTGAAATAATAAACTTAATTATGTTCTTAAGGAAATAATGTCCAATTTTCAGTTTAGGGTACCAACCTATAGAATTGTCAGCAACCTTGAGAATTTTTACAAAGAGCAGTAAAATTTACTTATTTGGCTTGGCTGAAATGGGATGGCTGCTTAACCAGAGTAATAGCTAAAACAATCACTACAAATGCTGTGTGGAGAATGAATTGCATGACACATGCTCTTGGCTCTAGTAGACATGAATAAAGCTATGGCTTAACTCATGACTGGTCTTCAAGTGCCTGTCAATAAAGATAAATTTGCTCTCTGAGTCAATAAAATAAATTAAAATTCTGTGAAAAAAATAGGGTTATTGAATTGAAAATGCCTCATTTGTTCGTATTGTATAATTACAGGAAGACTTAACATTTTGAAGATCATGAGTCTGCTTCAGTTAAACCAAAGGATAGTATATTCTTTTTACTATCCTTTGTACATTACTATCTTTAGTAATATATCCTTTTTACATATACTATTTTTATACTATACTTTATACATTTTAAAACTTTAGGAAAACAGTTTCTTCACAGCATTGTTCTTAACCAAGCTCATATAAAACGTTTATATTCAGCAGACTCTGAATTAGTGGTTAGTTGCAGGTAATACTGAGCCAAGAAAGCTTCCCACGTGGGACTCTTATTTATAGAGAACATGTAAATTATTAAATCAGAATTGCACATTACTGTTGGAAGACTTGTGCTTTCCAGTAATAGATGAGCAGGCTCTGTGCCAACGCTTCTGTCACTTCCTGCATTCAGTGGATGTTACATTAGGCACGGGCTCTTCACGTTAGGTTTTGAGATTGCTCACTGTCAGGTCCATCAGGGGGTGTGATACATATGTGTCATGCTCAGCAGAGGAGCACAGCATATTTGTCATGGCTGAGTAGTTAGTGTTCACAGCATCCCATTAAACTTTTTCAAAATACTTTTGAGCTAGTCTTCTGATTGTCATGATTTCATATTTGTAGCAGGTGTTTTGCACAGAACTGTGCAGCTTTGTCTTTATCCTGTGTAAGGAGGAACATGTACTTAATCCAAATGCTCCTTGCATCATGGGCATATATAGATACTTTGACTTTCAAGTCATGTGGAAACAAAACTTTATGAGGAGAAAAGGAAGCAGGGAGTTCAGTTTATGACCCATATAGGCAAAAACGTTCAAAATCAGGGACTACTTTTCTAAAGTCTCTCTTGTTGTGAGACAAAAAAATGCTGTGATTGAAGTATTTGCATTGCAGTTCAGCATAATAAATTCATCATTCAAAGCAAAGCAGCATTATTTTATTAAGATAAGAATTTTGTTTAAAATTTACATAGCTTTTTATAGTAATCAATCTGAAGAAAAGCAGCTATAATACTGTTACAGGTTGATATTTCTAAGAGAAAAATCAAAAAATGCAGTCCACTGAAGTTAAATTGAAGATGCTCTTAAATTTGTCTTTTAGGCTTTCTGTGAAACTCTGGAGGAAACAAATTATCGCCTACAAAAAGAACTGCTTGAAAAACAAAGGGAGGTTGAATCACTGAAGAAGTTATTAACTGAAAAGCAACTTCATATTGATGCTGTTGAAAGAAGAATTAGGTATGTAGAAATTTTAAGGGTTTTAGGAGTTTATCTCCATGAAAGCATTTTCCCTGTCTAGTCACAAGCACCAGCTTTAGCTGTATCTTGGAAACCGTTTTCCCTACATAACCATATACAAAGCAATATTTTCAGTAAGCTCTTTCTCATATGCTGGCTAAAAGCTATTTAGTACAAATGAGTGAGAAACGTGTCCTGTCTTTTCCCTCCAAAGTAACTGTGATTGTTTCCTAATCCTTTAAGTCCTGTAAAGATAGAGCAAGATTCTGTTCTGCTTTTGAAATGTAGAAAATGTGAAATGTGCTGCTAGAGATGAGTGGAAAAATTGCTTTGAGTTATAAAATTCTGTCTGTACTCAGAGCTTTGACAGAGCATAGTGATCAAGCAGTTATATGTCTGAAATAATGTCTTTTACTTTGTTCTGAATTGCTTGGAATGAGATGCTGCAGGTACCGTTTAAATAGCATGGGAGATTGTCCACTTAAACCCAAGGGAAAAATGGTGCCTGTCTGCTAAATTTTGTAGCAGGAGCTGAGGAATTGATGTTGTGCTATCCAGTGTCCCATTAGAGCAGCTGAGTCAGTATTGCAGCATTTCCATAGCAAAAGAGTAAATTCCTGTGGTCCCGTTAGAACTTCACAGAATCACAGAATTATTTAGAAACCTTAAAGATCATCCACTTTCCACTAAACCAGGTAGCTCAAGGCCCCATCCAACCTGGCCTTGAATACTTCCAGGGATGGGGCATCTACAGCTTCTCTGAGCAACCTGTTCCAGTGCCCCTGCCCTCACAGTAAAGAATTCCTTCCTAATACAAGATCAGATGAAAAAACATCCCACCTGTGTGTGTGTGTCAGACCAGGGGATGTGAAGAAATTAAAAAAAAAAGAAAATTTAAAATAAGTATTATTTTAATACTGCATGGGTTGCTGAGTCCAGCGTATCCAGGTTGACTAACAAATCACACCTTACAGTGTTCTAGTAAACTACCTTTGGAAAAGGATGTAAATGGAATTATTGTGGCTGACTGAAAATTCTGATCAGAATACTGTATTCAGTTTGTTGCTTACTCCTGAAGGCAAGTAATTACGTTTGGAAGATGCTTCGCCTATTGGATGAGAAAGTTACCACATGCTGCTGGCTTAAATAGTGAAATAGTCAGGAAAAGTTCAATAACTTGCATTAAGCTAAAACGTCATGATAGGAATTCTGTGTGACTAGAAATAGAAAGATGTGAACAGCAAAAAGGGACTTCATTTTTTACTGTTTTCCCTAAAGATAGATAATGGTTTTTAAATACACAAACACACTGCTAGTTTCCCAGACATACAGAATTATTGAAAGTCAGCCAAGTAGTGTCTGAAGTCTTGATGGAAAATAGCTTCTGTGACTTTTAGCTGTAAAAATTACCAAGTAAACTTATGATCTTGTTTAAGAACTTCAGCTTGTCTGATAGGAAATGAACCCAAAAGAAATGTGTCTGTCTTTGGCCTTGTAGAAGTAGAATTTTTATTTGATGGCCCAACAAGAATTAAGCATCTTAAACCTGCACACTCTAAAGGCCAGGTACCCACAATGGATGTGAGGCAGGAGGGGACAGTTGGACAAGTCCTGAGACTTGTAGGCCTTTGCATATTGCTGGATTTGGCTCAAACATAGGCCAGTAGTCACGTTACAGAATACTGCTAAGGCTGTACCTAAAATGCATGCATTAAAATAGAACAATAGAACCAGTAGTTAGAGCAATTTTAAAAGGGAAAGAAATATAGTTGTATCACATCAGACACAAAATGGATCACAAGCTTTTGTTTCCTATTCAAGTCACAGCTTTCAATGCTAAATTGATGTATGTTTTTCATATAGAGAAATGATTTGGAAAAAAGGGTTTCTTTGGTCAATCTACATGACCGTATTCCCATTTGTAGCCAAGCCAGCTGGACCATTATCTTGTGTTGCCATTAAGAAAAAATTATCACTAATGGAAAAATGTAATGCTCTGAAACTTAGTGTGTGATTTTGTAAAGTTACAGTGAGAAACTCGAGAAACTATTGAAGAAATCTATTTATCATCCTGCCTGTCTTCCTTCTGACTATGTTTTGGTTATAACCCTTCTGCCATTTAGGCAAGATGTGTGTGGCTTAGTCTGATTGTAATTTTTTACCTGAAGTCATACACATTCCTCTGGGACTTGAATTTTGTAAAGGTACTAAATTGTCATGCAACCAGAGAATGGTAAAGTGGCCTGGGCTGGAAGGGACCTGGAAGATCATCTAATTCCAAACCCCCTGCCATGAACAAGGACACCTTCCACTAGACCAGGTTGCTCAGAGCTCCATCCAACATGCTGGCCTTGAGCACTTCCAGGGATGGGGTATCCACAACTTCTCTGGGCAACCTCTTCCTCAGGTGTGAGCCTCAGCACTGTCACAATAAAGATATCCAATAATCTAATATCCAATCTAAACCTACCCTCTTTCAGTTTGAAGCCATTCTCCCTTGGGGGAAGTCCTGTCACTACAGGCTCTTGTAAAAAGTCTCTCCGCATCTTTCTTTTAGGTTCCCTTCAGGTACTGGAAGGCCACAATTAGGTCACCCCAAAGCCTTCTCTTTTCCAGGCTGAACAATCCCAGTTCTCTGAGCCTTTCCTCATAGGAGAGGTGCTCCATCTCTCTAATCATCTTGGTGGCCCAGAGATTTAGAGGACTGAATTTAGTTCGGGAATAAGCAGCTGGAGCAAATAAACTGTTTAAATAGCTAGCCAGTGCAAGCCCTGCCATCTCTGTACCAATAAAAGAAATGGGGTGTGCAGGAGTGAGATTGAAAGGTTGTTACTGTCAACCTTTTTGCAGAAACTGCCAAGGTTAAAACGAAACAAACAGTTCTTCAGTGACAAATGTTTGCTGTATGGATTGGTGGTACTCTGTTCTTATCTGTTGTAGGGATTTATCTTTAGGAAAAATGACTCGTCAAATGTCAGGAGAAGAAAGTGAGTGCAGTGGTGAGGTGGAATCTTCTGCAGTAGAAGCAGACCAGGGTACCCTGGGTGAGGACAGCTGGTAAATACTATTATTTTCCTTGTATTTTAGTTCTTCTTAAAGTATGTGTTTTGAAATGTTTGGTCTTGCATTAATTCTGCACAGCTGAGAAATTCAGCATTTTACTGCACCTCTCTGCTGCATAAAGGCCCTCAGGATAGATAATTTTAGATCGGGAATAAGCGATAAGTTAAAAAAGCTTTGTAAATGTTTTGTGGATTGTCTGCATAAAATGGCTATAGAAAATCATACCAGTTTCCACTTATTGATCTTGTCGTTGCAGCTCAGACAAAGAGAACCATGAGCCATGCTGGAGTGGCTCTTTGGCTGAAAATTCTGTCCCAGAAATTGAAGTTGCTGAAGTAGCCTATACCGCGGATGAGGAATAGCTGAGCAGCAGCAGCTGTTACCTGGGAAAGGTTCACGTCTGGGAGGTATCTGTGGGTAGGAGCATAGAATGGCTGTGAAGAATTCACAGCAAAGAGCAAGAATGCATGTATTGAATGTTTACATAAATCCTTACAAATTATTAATGTAAGAAATATACCCAGTGCTGCTTTGATTTCAGTTTTTATCTAGCCTTTATATATTTAATATATTGAAGTCTAATAAGGGCTAAAATCAGCTAAAGTTTAGATAGTGTACACACACAATTTGGCTGACTTTCCTAGCAGAATGACAAAAGTTTCACGTTAAATCATGGAACACATCTAACTCATATGTCATATATTGCCACTGTTGTGACACATTTGATGTGTTCATCTGTTTGGTATTTGTGTTTCCATATTCTTATAGCCATAAAATAGTGCTTGATGAAGTACAAATGGACTCGTCTGTGTTTAAGAATGGAGAATGTGTTGGTTTTAAATTCTAAAATTGAAGAAAGTTTCTCTGGAAATTTTAATGCAATGCAATAGGAAAACTTCCAGTACCAAGACAAAAGTACTTACAAAATGCGATCATGGTTGGACATTGTAAAATGGTCATTTTTGCTGAAAGAACTAACCTGAGACCCCCAAAACACTGTGTATTTTCATCCCAAGATAGCATGCTGTAATACTTTTTGTTCAGTAATGCTGCTTTGGAAAATCTGGGATACCTTTGTTATATACCCATGTAACAATAAAATCTGTAAGTTTGCCTTTTACTCAGAACACTACCTCTTACCACCTTGCTAATGCATTCATGTTCGTTTAAAAATACTCTAGATTATATGGAGGTTATTGAAAGTCTTGTAAAAAAGCCATATTTTTTCCTGCACAGTTCATAACTAGATTGAATCTAGTTGCAGTGTATTTTTGTTTCAATATATTGTACACATGGGGATGTTGGTACCTATGTTGTATAGCCTATTTTTCAAAATGTATTAAGACAGGAGATGCACTTTATAATTAAGACTCCATTGTGCCAAGTTCAGTTGGCTAATTGGTTGAGAAATGGGAGTTGCAGGGAGAGAATTATGTAGTGCCTTTTTGTATTTTACTTGTTCATTACCGCAGAATTTTGTTACAGTGCTCTGGGTCAGTTCTGTGGAATCTTTGATACAGCATGTTTCTGTTCTTCACTTATTTACTGAAAGTGCCTTGTTTTATTATGCTTTTCCAATAGGAAGAATGCTGTTTTGTTTTATTTTTTTTTTTTGCCCTATACCACCCACATCGTTGTTTAAAGTTGTCAATATGCAGTGTCTTTGTGCTGGAGTTTTCAAAGGGAGCTTTGTACTTCAGGCTTTGCATACAATGACCTTTATGCAGAACTGTGTAAACCTTCTGGTGAAATAAAACTATGGACAAAACACCTGTCTTCTTTTTTGCATTGTAGAAAAACCCAAACATTTAATGCCTTGTGTAGTAGAAGGATAAATACTGCTAGAATGAGACATTTCTTACCTCAGAGATTTCCTGCACGTACTCAGCTTTTGGTCTGAGTCCTATTTGTGCCAAAAATTGTCTGCATGAAAATGAATGAGAATGCTGTGACACCAGAAACCTTACTGTACTTTTGTTGAAGGTGAAAGTAAAAAAGGAACTGATTTTTTTTTTTTTTTAATATCCTACAGAAGTCCTCATAGATGTTGGGTGAACTCAATAAAGTTTTGGCATATTATTGAAAATACATGAAATCTTGTGTCAGATGTCACTTATATGTTTGAAAAGATCAAACTTTCTCTATTAATATATTGTTAGGTTTACAACTATAAATATGTTAAAAATATTGAAAAGGTGCTTGGGTCATACATGCCAGGGATTCCTAAAGTACAGCAGGTAAATCTGTAACTCTAGACACTAAAGAAAGCATTAATATAATTTACAGTTTAGGCGTGAGAGGGCAAAGGAATGAAAACTTAAAGATTTAAAAGATATTTTGCTAACCCAAAGTATTTAGTATCATATGAATAGACATTTTTGTTTAGGGGGACCTAGTTTTAACTAAACTGAGCTAGAAAAAGTGAATTTGTTCAGTGGCAGTGGCAGTATCACTTCAGCTATGTTACTGGTTAATGAATGGTTATCCCCCCTAAAGGACATGCAGAATTTGAGGGGGACAGCCCATTGTGGCCTTGAACATCTTGATCAAAAGGTGTATTCCAAGTCAATCCCATACTGAATTTTTTTCTGGTGTACTTGAATCTATTCTGGCACAATTTTCCATGTGTTTCCTTCTTTTTTCACTCACTGTTGCAATTTTAGTACAGAAGCCACGTTTCCAATATTTCATTTGTAAGAACTGACAGTGGAGTTCTGTGCCTTGACAAAAGCAAAGAGGAATATTCAAACTGAGTGAAGCTAGTTATAAGAATTGCAACCAGTAACACATTGTTCTGTTCTGCTGTAGGTGATTGTCTTAATAGTTCAGCCATTGATTTACAACAGTTTTAGATTTTAATACATAGTGCATGGTTAATCTTACTGGCACTAATCTTTCTTTAATACTACGTCTTTTAATCCTGCAGGATTTTTATCCTCCAAAGCATTTCCAGTCTGCCCACACCACTTCTCTGCTTTTGATTTGTGTACTGCTAAATCAATTAAAATGCTGACTAGTATTGAATCAAGAATGAGTCTCTAGAAACTCCCACTCCATACCTTTCCCACTGTGACAAGCATTAGTTGGGTGTAGAACACACAACACAACATTAGCTGTGAGTACAATAGACCCAATTGAACCAACTCAAGGAGGGGAGGAAATGAATTCACCAAACTGCACCTGACCGTAGTAGGAGAGAGTAGCCTCCATGGTGCACTTTCCAGTGGGCTGTTGTGCTCTCCTCTTTGTGTTAAGCATCTTTGTTCTCAGGGGAAGGGGTTGGGGTCTTAGAGCTGAAGTGAAAAGGGACCACGAAAACTCCTGTTCTAGATGATATGTCTGCCTGAGATTCTTTTTACTCTCTGCATCTCATTAGAACACTAAGTAATTTGATTTTTTTTCTCTGCAGTTTCTATTCCTTTTTTGAAGTGTCACTATGAAGGAGCAGCAATTACTCTACTAGAAAAAAATTATTTTTGAGTAGATCTTTCTATAGGAAATTTTATGTGGTTGGTTTGTGGAGTTTTTCCTATGCTATGGCAGGCTCTGATATGTGCCGGGCGAGGGAGGTAGAATTCAAAAAAGTTATGTTCTGAAGTTGCTGCTGCAATCAGGTTTCTTTAGAAATGTCAGATAACACAGATAAATAGACCATGGTCACAAATCACCAAGGAAGGGAAGAATCCTATAGGAAATACTCTGTGGAATGCCAGGTCTTAGGGGTCTTTCTTCCTATCATTCCTTTCTATATTTCAATTAAGTCTTTGTGCGAGAGATCAGAACATTCAGATTACTAGACAGGTCCAACACTCCAAACTAGATACATATTTTTCCTATAAAATACACGAGTTGCTTTAAGGGATGCTTGGGTAACTGAACTGTATCCTCACATCCATGTTTGAAACTGATAATCTAAGAACTGATAATGCAGCTGTGTCCAAAAGATGTCTCTTTTAAGAGTTTGTACTCTGGCTGAGCAGTCAGTGTACTGACCAATGGAGTTGGTTGTTCTACATTTTTATGATCTTCAACACATTGCTAATGCATAGGATCTTAACCTCCTAGAGGAAAGGTGAGAGAGAATGGAAAAGATAGAAGGGAAAGAGGGGATTGCCTTGTCCGTAGTTTACACTTGAGCATTTTTCCCCTTTGAAAGTAAAAATTTGTTCACTCATTTGTTGACCAGAACTGCTTCTCTCCTAAATGTTAGTTTCTGTGTTGTGAGTGGTTTAGGTTCTGTGTTAATCATAACCCATTCAAGAACACCTTCTCCCATAGCACTGATGTTTCTTTGCCAGCCTCACTGTGCTAACCTTTTTCCCAGTCATGTTTCAAAGGACAACCTTTTGTGTTCCGTCCTTCTCAGGTTGTGCATTGCAAAGAAAACACTGAGCCCAGGGCTTTTGTTCGGTCTTTTTGATCTACCAAGATTTTACATACCTTTTGTTTCTGATGCAACTATGCAGATTCCGAAGAGTGGAAAAACAGGGAAAATGCAGTCCTTTATGCTAAACAATAAAAGATTAATGTATCCTTATGTTGTAATAGATATAAATGAAAAACTTATGCCATCCTCAGAGTAACAGTGACTGTTGGTCAGTTTACAGATTAATTCTCTAGCTGCATAGCTCAAGTGTAATACTGGAATACAAAATGTTTCTCTTGAAATTTCTCCTTGGGTTGATGAGTTCAGAACCATTCTGATGGTTGTTCTAGAGTCAGGAAAAGGCTGTCATGAGACATGTTTAAGCATAACCCTATGTCACATACAAAGCATCTTTTTTCTTCTGGCAGGCATATTTAAAAGCCCCAAACTGCAGGCTTATCCAGCATCATCAAAATAAAGTGATACTAGGATTGAGGAATCCTGTTTTACAAGGGTCAGGCAGAGTTACACTGATGCTGCCCAGAGCACAGGATGTGTATAAGCAGGATGTTTCCAAGACAAGCATTTTTCACTGTCATGTAACAGGAAGGCTGAAGGAGCTCTCTAATTGGCTGAGTTCTCAAATGTAATTCTGCTTAGCTGGATAAAGAAAGCTTGATGTGTAGGCTATTCTTACTTAAGAGAATGAGAATTTTTTACATGAAGTCTGTCTGCAGCAGAACAGCACCTGACACTGAAATTAAAATTCAGGAAAGTTAGTGATGTTCTAACTCAACTGGTAAAGCTTTGCTTTGTCCTTTTGTACCTTTAACCTCTACCCGACACTGAGAAAAGTAGTCTTCAATGCACTTCTCTTGTGTATCCTCACTGTTTTCCTGCCCCTGTTTGTATGGCTTGTGCCTTTTTTGTCTCATTAAAGATATCAGAACATCCAGCCCAGGCTGGAATTCTGGTATGGCTTGCAAAGACCACAAACTGCAAAGCAGGGCAGCATGGCTCTGGAGAAAGAGGAGGTGTGGATGTGGGAGTGCTAAACTTGGAGTAGTAATTTCAGTCCTCAGAAGTCACTGCTAGCCAGAGCTGAACCCTTCAGCTTTGGGAGACAGGGACATCCATCCTCTGTCAGAGAAGAGACCATTCCTCACAGTGCAGAAACCCTCAGCATGGGTCTTCCTTCTACCAGAGGCTGATTAAAGCACTGGTCTAATAAATGGGACTCTGGGATCAACTCTCAGCAGTGGCTAAGTCTCATTTGTTTTAAGGGAAGTTATCAGGTTCTGCACCAACCCTTTGCTAAGCCTTCAAAAGCAGTGCTCCAACCTATGTTTTCCTGATTTTCAACACAATCCTCATGGAGACCTGTGGCTTCGCTGCGGTTCTGCACTGGCCGCCCGTCGGCCAAGCAGGCAACGGCTACACGGCTCCAGCCACGCGGCCACTCTCAGGGGCAATGAGGAGTTCTGTGTAGAATTGCCAAGGCAAGGCTTTCAGAGGAGCAGGCTGCAGTTCAGGTGTTGCTAGGCAACAAGGCGAGAGCAAGGAAGAAAGAGGGAGACCTCTTTGCCTTCAATCCCAGCTTTATTGCAGGAGGGTGTGGAGTAGGGAGGTGCCGGAAGGGTAAGCAGGGAGAGAATCTCGTAGGAGGACGGTTGCACGCCCCTTTTAAGCAGGGGCGGTGCAGGGAGGAGACAAGGGTACAAACCAATAGGGAAATGACATGGGGTTGACAGAAACCAATCAGGGTTAAACAGGGGAGGAACATATTTGAATGAACCAATCATGAACAGAACATAACAGAACTTTCCAGAGCTTAATGAATATGGAACACAGGGCTATGAATATGTATAAAACAGTACACCAATGGGGAAAACGGGAACAGAGAACTTGCTAGAACTAGGGGTGGAGTTGCGGTGAATGACAGTCAGTGGGTGGTGCCTCAGTTGTCAACCCCGCCTGCGGGGCTGGACTCCTGGGCAGGGAAATCCACCCACCGAAGATCATCCAGCCCCCAAGAGGGCTGGACCACCGCAACAGAGACCTTTCCCCTTTTTAGCCCTTTTAAGCTCTTCATGGAGACCCTAAAGGCTTGCTGATTCATACTCAGCACTTCTTTGACTTGAGGATCACCAGAGTGCTCTCCAAATAAAGTTTGTCCCCACTTTGTATCTGAGGGACAGGTATTGTATTTCCCTCTGTTGTGCAAATAAGGAACCTGAGGAAGAAGGCAATTACATGATTCACCCTAATTGCACAGTAAGTCAGTTGGTGCAGTACTTGTGTTACTGCTGATCCCCGTGACTTGTCAGCAGGTTAAAATTAGATGAGTTGCTGATCCGGTGAGACTTTTGCCTGTACAATACAGGAAATTTGTCTTGAGATATTTCAACTGGATTTTGGGTAGGTGTAAATATCCTTGCTTATAAATTATTCGGTGCTTCTAGATTTATAATATTCCTTTCTTCTACCAGTTCAAATTGAATACACTAGGATGCTTGCATGTGGTGGAGAAACAAGCCTCTGTCTTCTCAATCCCATGTGGATTAATGCTTTTTATCTAGAAGAAACCACAGCTGTCACAGCTATTTTATGGAAATGCTGAGGATGAGTATGAAACGCGGCTTGGTTGGTTGTCTGGCAGTTAACGTGGGTTTGTCAAGCATTGCTCATCTGGCAAGCACCTACTGGGAGAAAGCTGCACATTGATCTTTCAAGATCTCATTATTGCTTTGCATGTCTGAAAAATAGATAGGTAGATACGTAGACAGATAGATTAGATAGATAGATAGATAGATAGATAGATAGATAGATAGATAGATAGATAGATAGATAGATAGATAGACAGACAGACAGATAGACAGATAGATAGACGGATGGATGGAGCTTAGGAAGCAGTTGCAACATGTGGCAAAACTACAGGATCTCTCCCCCCCAGATTTCCTATGGCTCTTTTCTAAGGCATTTCTGGTAACCAGGTTATGGGGTGGATTGTTTGTGATGTGATGGGGTCTCTATTTCCCCCTCATTCTGCAGGATAAATACACCTGTTACAGGCACGAGCGGAGGCAATAGGAAAGAGCTCTACCCGATTATGGCAGCTGCTCTGTACATTTAGAAGAAGTCTTGCCCTGAGAAGTTTATTTTTTGTATGTGGAAGTGTGGTATGAATTTAGAAATCCTGGAGCATAGCTTGTAGGATAATTGTAAACCTAACAAAAACATCAGGAGCTTCCTCTTAGATTTGAATTTGGCAAGGGGACAATAACTTGCATTGGAAAGAGCAGATGAGAAAACTGTCTCACTCTGTGTAATCTTTTGCAAAAAAATGAGTAAGATTCAGTGAGATGTTTGTGTGCCTATACAGACATTGCTCCAGTTCAGGTGTAGAAAAGCAGCCCAAAAAATTAGTTTCTTGCAGAGATAACTGCAGAGAACACCAGTCAGATCTGACTTACTTGTTCCTACCCAAACAGGCAATTAAAAAATAAGTTAAGAATGCAGCAAAATTAATGTGCAAAGTAATGTATTATGAAAGAGCATTAAACAACCAAAAATTCAGCTCAACTTTGCTGTGAGTTAACATGAGAAACAGAACACGTGCAAATAGTTACTTTTATCTGTTTTTGCTGTCGGCATGCTGTAGTTCACTACTGGCATCCTCTGTGAGACACGTTTCAGATCTGAATCTAGAAAACCACAGAAAGATCAACATCTTTCACTTTTAAATGACGTTACACAGGACTCATGATTATCCAAAGGTCACAGGACAAGATCTCTTCTCTCAACAAAGAGGCTTCTATATTCTGCTCTGGTGAAGCAGCTGTTGACTCAGATTTCAGTTTATTCAGACACAATATGTGCTCTAGACAGATTCTCAGGCTACATAAATTAATGTCTCAACTAGTTATCATTTTCCCCCATCTTTTTTTTTCTCCTATTGTCTTCTTTATAAAATAAAATCCTTTGTGTTCAACCACAAGTGTCTGCTACAATATAGATAAGATCTGTTCTCAGGTTAGTGCCATTACAAACTTTTTCCAGAATTTGGTTCACAGAGGGGGATTTTTTTTTCCCTAGCTCAGTAAACTGAATTGACTAAAATATTTTGCTGACAGCTTGCAAAGCATTGGGAGCTGAAGGTTTTAACCTGAAAAGTGCAAGGTGGTGCCTCCAACCTATGTTTATCCATGAACTTCTGAAACTGCATTACAGCCATAAGAAGGTATCAGTTCAGATGGAATTTCCTGTGCCAAATAAACCCTCTCCTTGGTAAACTTACCTTTTAAGATCCAAATCCTCAGTAAATCAAAGTGATTAATTTTACACATGAACATCAACAGTCTCAAAACCAGCAGCTGCAATACCTCCCTATAGGTATGTCCCACGTGCTCCCCCCTAACCCAAAGTAGCACTGACATTACCTCACAATGACAGACGTGCTCTGAACCCTCACAGGGTCTGAGAGACAGACTTGACCGAGAAATCCTTCTTGCAGTTCAGTGTCCTCAGTGTGTTCCAATGACATCCAGCTTGCAGCTGGTCACTGCAAGGCACAAATCACTGAACCAGTATTAAATTTCTTGAAAATGAGTACTTTTAACTGAAAGCTTTGAGACTGGTCTTAGCTCTTTGTCCCGGCCTGAGTTTGTAGAGAGGGAGCTGGTGAACTGCTGCATGAAGATCTGCTTCCGAGCTCCCACATCAGTCCAGAGCAGGGAACAATGCTGGCTGACAAGGCAGCCATAGGGGAAGGGAAGAAAAGAGACAGAAGCCAGAGAAGCAGCTGAGAAGGAGGGTTAGTATTTAAAAGAGCATTTTAGCTCTGACCAAGTGGGGATTTGTGGGAGGAATGGGAAGAGTAGGACAGTTTCCCCCTGGTTTTTGAGCAGCGCTTCCAGGCAGGCCTTTTCCTCCGGCATGAGCAGTAAGACTAAAATCAGGTCCTGTGAGAACACTGCAGCTTTTCCAGCCTGCTGGAGTTTCTTGCTGTACGCTGAACCCAGAGCTCCTCCTGGAGGTCCGCAGAGCCCCAGCCCTGCCGCTGATGGAGCTCACCACCGCCGCTGGGCAGCAAAGCAGCCTCATCAGGCACTCCCAACACCCCATATACACATAGGTTACATACAATAGGTAGGTATAGGGTAATACAACAACCTTACACATGCCTATACATCTGCAGTCCCAGCTGAGTTTAGTTAGCTTAGCAGCTGCACCAAGGTCCCTTTAGTAAGCTGAATACAAAAGTAAAGCTAAGGTATCTGGATATATTTATAAATGAAATGTATCTGAACACTCATATTACTCCTGAAGTGCATGCTTAATTTTTTGAGAAAAAGGTGCTAAACTCAGGGTAGAGTTGGGGTATCCACATAAATCCTGCCCCATGAGACTTATATGGTGAAAGCTGATGACACAGCAATGGGAAGGGGAGGTATTGACACTCATCACCTCCATGGGAACAGACTGCCACCTCATACAACTGGCCTACCACCTATTTTATGAAATTTAGCTCAAATCACAGATCCTCAACTTGCCTTTCAATCCTAGGAGAATCGGATGCCTGCCCTTTGAGAAAGCCAGCTGAGGGGTACCTACACTGCCCTGCTGCCCTAGAAACAGTCTGCATAGCAGTGGCTGCTGAGACAGCGCAGGCTGTAAGGGGCTGAGTGAGGGTCAAGCCCAAACTCCCCAAGATGACACTTGCCCAAAGTTTGTCTTGGTAAAGAGGAATTTGAAAATCAACTGTAGTAAATAGCAATCAGGGAATTATCAGAAGACTTCTAGTTGCAGGAGAAAAAGTCAGCTAAGCAGACATACAAGCAAAACACGAAAACAGAAGTGTAGTATTCAGGAGAGGAGGGGAGCAGGGCAGCAGAGGGGCCAGTGTGACCCTGCCAGACACAGACAGGTATACAAGATTGTTCAGAAATTTCTAGGCACATATTAGCATTTCATAACGATATCATCTAGTTTTATCTGCAGATATTGCAGATATTGATCCTAAGTGCATAGTTCAGTGGTGACCAGGTAATTACATTCTGATAACAAAACAACAAACCACTTAAACTATGACCAAAGTCACATCCACCAGCTATATTTTTCCTACAATAGACACCTGACTGAACAGTGCTACGAAGGCGAGTCTTGCCACAGTCTCCGCAATGGGGACAGATGTGAGAAAATACGACCGCTACGTGAGATTATACTACTTGTAGAGCTTAAAATGTTCAAGCTAATCCCTGCTGCTGAATAATTTTTGAGACTAAAGTTTCCTACTTACGTTTCTAAAAAAAATGACATAATTAAAATACTGTAAGTTCTACATCATGAAAGACGGTGGGATTTTCTAAATATTCCCCCACACACTCATCCTGTTCTTCCATCCCCCCCGAGCTGCAGACACAGCCAGCAGTGCTCGTACTACAGCAGTTCCTTGGCATTTTGTGACAAAGCCCTTAGGATTTACAAAGAGGAAAAGAGAAGCTGCCCAAGCAATTGAAACCTTTGCACACCAGATAACGAATGGTGGTCCTAAATCACTGCTCCAGCATTTCACACACATGTAAATATGTGTGTGTGTACATGAAAGGTGAGACACTATACACACACAGACTTTAAAGAGATTCTAATAAGACGAATGAAAAAAAGCATTTTGTATTTGTCTCACTTCATCCTTGCCTATCGTATTTTTTTCTTTTTCCTTTTAAAAAGACCTGATCATTCTTCCTTTCAAATAAGGCCTGGAAAGTGAAAAACACGTATTTCTGAAACAATGATGAGATCTTTGGGTCAGAGGGGAGGAGAGGGAGGTATTTTGGATATATTAAAATAAAATAATTTCTTGCAACACAATGGTTAAGTGTGAAGGAATGCAGCCCGAACACCACAGCTTACACTGGGGTGGGGTTTTTTATTGGTTGTTTTTTTAAACCAAATCAACTTCAAAGAATTCTTGAATTCTAACTTGCTGCTGAAAGATTAATACATCAAAAATATGTTTCAATATATTCTCACATCCTTTAAAAGAGCACTATATCCTAATGACAGTATAAGGAGGATACTTACAATTTTGCCTGATAGGAAAAGAAGTTTTATAAAATCATGTAACACAAACATGCCACTAAAATACTTATTTACAGTGTATATATATATACATATATTAATTGGTTTTACTTTTTATCAATTTATTTTCCCCTTTTTAAAGTTATCCAGGTTAAAAATGTCCAAGCCTGTTAGGAGAAAAAAAAACAATCTCAGAATAAATAAGCAACAAGAAAGGAAGTCAGTTATAGTACACCATCTGCTGCCACAGTCCTCCTGTAAAATATGTTCCAGTTAATAGGGTACATTTACAATAACACGTTGACACTATTCACTCTTGACTGCTTACATACTAAACAAATACCATCTTGGCATGAAGAGAGACATATGCTCAAAAAAGAAAGAGCCATTTGTCCCACTGTTATCTGAATTTATGCAGGAAAGAGACACTCCCTCAGCTGAATTAAATCCCTACAACCCAAATGCCTTTGAAGAAAACTGGTGTCCCAAAAAAATATGGCAACAAACACTCTAGTTATGGAGGTCCATGGTGTCTTTTGGTTTCTGTACATCACTGTCGTGTTTCTGAGTACAACTTCACCAACCACATGTCCTGGCCTGTGAACTGGTACCTGAGTCTGTCCTTCAGGATCACCAGCCACTATACACAAGCTTTCAGAGCAGCTCACTTGAATATCCAGTTTCATTTCTTCATCTTTCAAAAATTATGTTTTTAAGGTGCTGGGTCTGAGATTAATAAGCTGAAGACACCTGAAGCTTTTTCAGGATCACCACTTGGCCAAAACATTGCTGAAGGTCAGCAGTCAAACGCTGGTTTGCAAAGGAGAAGACCTTCTATAGGATTTTTTTCTCTCCTGTGAGGGGTGTTCACATGGAAAGTTCTTATACAAAAACAGCAGGCCCATATTTTCTAAAGCAGACTGAAAGTCACTTTAGTTTCAAAATGGAAGCTTAGAGACCTATTAGGTTGTAGAGCACTTCAAATATGCCAAGTGCTACATAAGAGCCAAGCATTGTTAAACTACTAATTGGACCAAGAACAGAGGCTAGAAGCCAGCTTTTCCAAACTACCTATGGGACTACGTTGGCACAGCTTCATATTTAGAAAGACAAGAAGTGTCCACAAGCACACTGCCAGCCTTGCACCATCGTGCAACCAGTGTGTGCTAATACATTCTGTCCCCAGCTCAGAGACCTGCATAAACTGCACACCTTGAACACAGGATTCAAGCCAGAAGGATTAGCAAACGGATTCAAAATAACTTAGAATATTTGCTATTTTACTAAATATTCCTGCTTCCAGCTAGCATCTCATGCTGAATTTCAGCAAGCATTAAAACCAAGTACCATTTTATTAGTATTTGGTTTCCTACTCCTTGAGAGTCCAAAATGTATTTTTAAATTTAAGGCAGCTCTTTCTTTCTTTTTTTTTTCTGTTTTATTTTGTATTTAAAACAAAAATTAAATAATTCCAGACTTTCTCTACTCTCAACAGAAAGGGACAATTTTCTTGGAATCTCCACATTTTAGGACAGAATTAACACACCTGGTTTTTTCCAGTAAGAAAATTATCCTAAGTAGCAAGGCTTGGTTCACCTCTCATACCAATACAAACCAAAAGCAATTCCTCCACAGAGAATGAAAGTTCCAAAAAAGTCAATCTCTCCACAGGGTTTATACATTTTGAGTTTCATCCATGGGGCTCAACTTGAAAGGTTCTGAGCCGGCCATGTCTAGAAACACATATTTGCTTATCCTTAACCTAAAATCCACTAAGCTGAAGGCTACTGTAGCCTGTTGAAGCTGAACACCCAGCAAATCACAGGCTAAAGCCTGCAGGAGAAGGGGCCAGTCTTCTGTTGCTGAAGATCTACAGAAACCAAGTCCAGCATTATTCCCCAGGTGGTTCGGTCATCACTAAATTTAAATTCATTTGAAAACAAGAAACCTAGCTCAAGGACTCTGTTTCCTACACCCCCAGGAACTCCACATTGTTTTACTATCTCCTTGTGATTGACAGCAGGCTACTAGCATAGAGCTTAAGACTTATTTAACAAACTTTGCTAGTACAAAGCAGCCTATTTAATTTTTGGGTCATATTTGAACAACAGTTTCTCCATATATGTAGTAGTTTAGCACTCAAGAGTGGCATTTGTTCCTTAGGCTAAAAAGCTGTCAGTTGGACAGTAACACACCAACTTTACAAGTAACCCAGAATCAGCTTTTAACCAAGTTTTAAAAAGACACTGCAAATGCAACACACTGGTATTATTTCTATTCACAAACTGAATAAGAGAAAAGAACCAAATGCTCAGAAATTAAAACTATTTTGAAACTGTATAATTAAAAATGTGTTGCTAATTCCTTTGAGGATGAGTATTATTACACAAAGTAAAGACTCACCCTTAAAAGACAAGGTAGAGGAGAAGAACACAGGAAGGTCAAATCTCTTCTGAATTTTTGACAGGGTTAATGAAAATCAGTATTGTTTGGCAGGAATCTGTAAGAACTTAGACATTTCCCTTTCCTCGATCACTGTAATTCTGTAACCGAGTCAGAAATAGTCCAAATTACAATTCAAGTTGACCTATAGAAGTGCATGGGACATTTTGGCCAGTTAAAACAAAACAACATATCCCACTTCAAAAAGCCTATGGAAGAGTTTCCTCTTAATATCTAGGACACCATAAGTTGCTCCAGGCAGACTGAATCATCATGCCCAAATGAATAGTTATTAGCTCTTGGGCTCAAAGAACTTGCAAGTCAGGACATGTATGAAGCTGTTTTGCTAATATTCAAATAGTCTGAACCAAATAACCCTCAAGTTATAGGGCCCTGATGACTTCCTTAACTTTCTCATTTCAAAAATGAATCCAGCTTTGAGCATAAGTGAGGCACACAGGTTTTACAAACCAACAGATATGGTAAGATAGTACCTAATAAAAACTGATACTACTAACAAAACAAATCTCTTGACAAAGCTGAAAAAACATTGATGCCTGAAGGTTTAGGTAACTACTTAATTCTATTGTTTGCTGGTTTTTAAGCCAGTTTTGTAATACGGCAGTAACACTAGTCTTAGCAAGATTTGCCATAAAAAAACCCAGCCTGTATGAAATGCAACCACACTAAATCAGTGCGGTTATAAAACAGCATTACAGCTCTTTACATCTGCATTATAATGTTTTGTGTTAGAAAGAGACCATGCTCTTATGAAGCCCAGGCAGCCAGCTTCTTCATTTCATCTTCATCCTCTGCTCTCTTCCTGGTTGATGCTGCAGATAAAGAGACAATAACCATCAACTAATGTAACAGTCAGAACCATTCCATCTGTTAGCATGAGGACTTGCACGGTCCTTTTCAGTCTGAAGATCTCAGACCAATTTACTGAATAGCAAACTGAACACGGGTAATGCAAGAATGAAGCGCGTAAGAGATGTGACTATTTTTCTCCATCATTATTTCCCATAGAACCTTAAAGTTCGCAATATAGGTCTGATGCAATTCCTACTGAAAGACTCACACAGAAAAAACATTTGATTTCTAAAGGTTGTCACAGCCAGAAAAGGCCCTTAAGAATGCTGTCAGTTCTCTCATCACCATGTAAATAGGTAAAAGTGACCTACCCTGGCCAGCTACACATCCTGCTACCTTTCCAAATAGTGCTGATAGGTTCTGTACATGCAAGTCCAGTCTCTGAATGAACTCACCCCATTTTAATGGGTGGTGTCATTTATTAAAACGGAGAAAGAAATTCCTGAACTTACTTTGCTCAGGTGACATCAGTTAACTGCTGCATTCACAGCAACAGCAATTCTTAGCTCTGTATCAGGTGCCACACTACACCTTGTCCCTTTGTACCCAAATCTCCTATCATTCATCATCTGCATTCACTGAACTAAAAGCTCACCCAAATTGTCTTCATTTGCTGACCTGCAAACGAGATGCCCAACAGCCCAGGTTGAACCTCAGGCTGCCTCCTCCATCTGTGGGCTGTGCATGTCAGGATTGGCATCTCTCCGAACACCAGTGGAACACTGTTACTGGGTGCAATACCCACATGTGCACCTTTACAACAGCCAGCTGGTTCCTGCCTGAGGCAGCTGCAGGGCCAGGAGCCGCTGTCCTGAGGGGACTGCAACTACCACCTTCAGGGACTAAGGGTGGGAGAAGTACATGGAGACCACAGGTTCAGTCCCTATTCTAGAAGTGTCACTGGTTCACGGTGTGACTGGGAAAGGTCACTGTGCCTTACTCCACTACAGTTTCCCCATCTTCAAAATCAGGAGGGCAACATGCATCTCCAATTAGAAGCATTATAAATACATTAGCTGTTCTGACTTTGCTGTTGCTATGCAATAGTAAGCAGCAAGTTTCAGAAAACATAAGGCAGTTTTTCACATCCTTGAACTATGTAATTGTAACCAGCTCATCTTGCCTGAAGCAGCCATACAGATGGATGAAGTAGAAAATTAAAATAGTGAGAAACACATGGAGGTGGTCTGGGTTTAATAAAAATGTCAACTGGCACAGCTGGATCTGGAAGACAATGTATGAACAAATCATAAATGGCTAGACTGAATTTTCACTAAATCCTTTTTTTTTTTTTTACTAGCTGTTCTGCAGTTGACTGCAATAGATGAGGCCACAATCTCAGTTTGAACATTTTAAACTGCTTCTCAGGATTTAAGTGCCATCTGCCAAAACACATATAATAGTATCTGAGTTGAGCTGGTCTAGGTAACCTGTTCTGCAGCAGAAACCATAAACAACCTGTGTCACATGTGTGCTGTCCTTACCATAAAGCATTTATATTCTTTTACTAATGTCAGTACACAGCAAGTCTTTCAACTGACAGTGGAAAGTGTAGTAGAAGTTAACTGCCTCTAGCTTAATTCAAAACAAACAGGGCAGAACTACAGAAAAATAAAACTACAGCTTAATACCAGGAATAAGCCTGTTCAGTAGAAAGAAAGCGAAGGAATGAAAATATGTCTTTAAATATGTACTTCCTGCTGCCTCCTTCATTTCTAATTAAAATACCAGTGGAAAATATCAAACCACTACCCTGCAAAGCTGGATCTTTATGACCTAAACATTCTGAATCTAGGTCAGACTCTAATTGAAAGAGACTAAGGATTTAATTGCCAAAAAGAAAAAAAAAAAGCAAAAAAGATCATTCCTCAATTATCTTACTACATTTCAGTAGGAGATTCATCAGTATATATGCAAGGTCAAGTTCCCCAAGTTTGTCTCCCCAGATACAGAGAATTTGGTCCTAAAGGCTTTCATAGAGCAAAATGGAATTATACTCTGCTTTTTCCGTTAAGCAGATACAAAAATAGGAAAAGGAATTTATACCATTTTAAAAGTTGAAAAATAGTTAAATGCAGATCTGAAACCCTCTCTTCCTCTCCCCTTTCTCACAGCATGGCTTAATCATGAGAAATGTAAAATGGCAAGCAAGCATTTTACCAGGGCGAGAAGGCAGCGATGTGGACGGAACACTTGGCAACCTGACATCTCTCATTCCCTTGTTCAGTTCTTCTTGCTCCAGTTCTTCTAATTCTGCCATCAACTCATCCTAAATTCAAGGAAAATATTATTTACAAATACTGACAGTGATCACACTCAAGGACACATTTAACCACCATGAAGCAAAGTACTACTGAAAAAACAGTTTACACCTGAAAGGATATATCAGGAAACAGCATATTAAAAGTGCAATTTTTACTAAGTAGGGACAATAACAGTAAATCTTAATTGAACACTGAAAATAAGACAATGGAAGTTAGAAACAGGACAAGGAATAAAATTAGAAACAAAACTAACAGCAGTACAATACATGTCAAAAAGGCAAATACGGGAGTAAAAAGCCTCTCTGCTGTCCTCAGGTTTGTTCCAAATCTAGAGCCTGTACTTTTCAATGGATTCTAACTTTAATGTGCCATTTCTCCCATTTTAAAAGGCAAACACCTTCCACTGGTTATAAGGCAGACTGTCATTAAACATTATGCTTCAGCCCTATCACATAAGTCCAGGATTATATGAGATTTCAAAGCAGCACTGGAATCAAAACTGTCCTCCTGGGTCCTGCTATTCACTCTTGAAGCACGCAGCACTAGTGGGCTTCTAGGTGCAGAGGCTGATTTGGATAGATGATCTAATCCACTCATACAGTGCTAAAAATAAAAAGGCCGTACGCTTTTTAAAAAAACAAGGAACTTATTCCTTGGCTGAAGTTTCCCAAAGAAAGGAAGCTAAATGTTACATATTTTTAGAGAAACGGGCCTTTGCCACATTGATAAAATGGTTTAAAGAAACAATGGGCAAAAACAACCGGAGAGGGGTGGGGGAAGTGTCAAAAAAGTAGTAAAGTAGGAGCTACTAGGTATTGAAATGGGCTTTGCCTACACATTTATACTTTGTTTATCACCAGTGCAGACGTTAAAATCACAGTTGCATAGCCACCTAGATTGATACCTAGATTTACTTTCTCATGGTTTTATAATTTAAGGCAAACATACATTGTGCCAGCCCAAGGAGAAAGAACCCTTATGTTTCTGTGCCTATATGGAGCAGGAGAAACCACATACTTCCCATGGTCTCCTTACACCCATGGCACACATGTGAAGAGAAAACGCATCCAAGTGCGTGGAAAAAACATCCTTAAAAAAAAAAATTCAATATTATCCGTCAACACAAACCTCCTTATATCCTAGCAATTAAGTCATTGATTCTAGCACTCTTAAGCTGCAGTAGCCTGCAAACCAGGTTTCCCAGTTAATGCCCAAGTGCTGTATTAGGCTCCTACGCAAAAGCTGGTACAACGATGCCCCAAGTAACGGTGGCTTATTTCCCAAACAGGAACAATGCACATCAGCTTTCAACTAGTATCTCTTAGGAACTTCCAGGTCAATCTACAACATGCTTACTAAGCCCAGACTCACAAAAGTTAAGCACTGATGAAAAGTAAGACACTGTACAGCTGTTTGGGATGGCCAGTATGTTTTTCAATTGTTTGAAGCTCAGGCCAAATCCCATTCCTTGTGCCAGTAATGACTAAATGTTTCTTGGAAAGTCTATTTACAAAGTAGAAATACAGGAAAGCAGGTAATGGGAACAAAATACAAAGAATCATTCTTACTTTTAACAAATTAGAACTGTTGAATGAAACTTCCTCTACCTCCCAATCAAGCAAATATGTGCGATACAGCATTTATATTTTTCTTTGTTGTCCATTTGGGCACATAGGAACCCATTAGTTGGGAACAGAGTGAATGGTTTGAGTATTCAGGACATTCTTCAAATGATCCTTAGTGCTTGGTCATTTTGAAACAAAATTGAAAAGCAAAACCAAACTGGTTGTGATACTGAGCTTGATATCCATCTCTGCATTCCACAGATTGTAAGAATTTTGAGTATCCTTGACCCTTGAGTCCTCAACCATGGCTGGATCAGAAATAAATAATATCCTGTTTAGGTATGCAAAATCAAATCTGGGGGCACTGGATGAAAACTACTGCAACAAATTTTGAGAAGGTCCTAAATGCCTTGGGGGCATTTCAGAAGAAAAGAGCTCTGGAGTGACACCTTATTGCCTCCAACATGTATTACTTCTACCAGATAGGGCTACTTCCGGGGTCTGGGCAACAGCGAAAGGACCTACATCTCCAAGGCCCAAAAACAACCTTAAAAAAGGGTCCAAATATTCAGAATTATGAACAGCAGCCTGTCCATGACATAGGGACATGCACTTAGTCAAATGGATGTCTATTTGGAGCAACAAAAAATTATATGTTTCAGTGTCCACTTGGAGTAGTACAAATTACATGTTTTAGTGACCTCCTTCTTCCACGGCTCAAATGAAAAAAATAACTACAGGAGTGCAGTTAAAAATGCTTTTCTTAAAATTTATACAAAAATAAGATTAATTATTATATTTTTACATATGTAGATTTCTATTTAGTGCACTATGTATTTTATATATTAATAGTTTTATTTAATTTTTATATTTATATTAAAATTATACAATTGTCCTAGATAGGCTAAGCTAGAACCAAGGAATTTCACATCCACACTTTCTGAGAAACAAACCACTGCACAGCAAAATAACTATGGAGTTAAAACTCACAGGCCTGAAGTACTAACCTCGTCAAACTCATCACCAAAGGTGGCTCGGTTTGAGATAGCATCTGAAATTTCCTGGGCAACATCTTGCTGTTCAGTGATATCTTGCATCAAATCATCGATTTTGTTCAAATCCCTGACAAGGTGACATGGAAACATTTTTTTAAAGATATATTATTCAAATCCTACAGAATAGACTCACTTGAACAGACCCTATTTTCTTCCTATGCCCATGACTCTATAAACAGCAGAACTCACCAGGAATAATTTTCCTCACCTACACCCAGTCCAGTTACTTCCATGTTGGTATTATAAGAAAAATCAAACTGCAGCAGAGTGTGTCTCTCCCTCTCTGTGCTCCTCATACCTCTGCCAGCCAGTCACAGTCCTTGGGCAGATCCCTAAAGTCAGCATCTTTACAGACCTTTTGGTACTTAAAGAGGGTTTATAAGAAACATGGGGATAAACATTTACATGGCTTGTTGTGAAGGACAATAAGGGTAATAGCTTTAACCTAAAAGAGGGTCAATTTAGTTTTGATACAAGAAAGAAGTTTTTTACCATGAGGGTGGTGAAGCATCAGCACAGGTTGCCCAGAAATGGTGGATGCCCCATCACTAGAAACATCCAAGGTCAGATTGGATGGACTCTGAGCAACCTGATGTAGTTGAAGATGTTCCTATTCATTGCAGGGTGTTTGGACAAGATTATCTTTAAAAGTCCCTTTGAACCCAAACTGCTCTATGATTTTATGGATCTTTTTTGATGTTAAGTTTTTACCAGAACTGGGGGGAACTTAATAGAATTGTACCCCATTTAACCGTTTCCCCTTATTGTTAACTTCATAATTGTTTCAGTTCCTGTTTATTTCTCCCAGAACAACCCTTGTGATTTAACTCTGTTTATTCAGGCAGAAAAACACCCCTTGAAACAATATAGGACATACGAAAAAAAAAGGCAATTCTTTTTTATGTGGGGGTGGGGGGGAGGGGGGTGTCAGTTCTAATTAGTACTTTGAATCCGACAGTTCAGCTTATGGATTCTGAGGAAAAGAGTCTACCTAGTTTCTACGACTAAATTTTCTTCTAGACAAACCAAGGGCAGAGGCCACTCTCCACTGCCAAGACAGACTTAAGAAAACAGACCTCACTAGTTAAGTGAACTTCCTTCTAGATTTATTGTTAGGAAAAGATATTTTTCTGCCAAATATAACACTACAGCAGCAACAGCATTCCTGATATTGGATGCCCGAACCAAAAATGAAGTCAGAACTATCTAACTTCATACAACAGTCTGTAGTGATGGAATAATTTGAAAGTGGTTAGTAAGTTCAACTTGGAAGCTACTAGAAAACACTTACATATTTTCATGTACTTTTTTCATAGCTTGTGCAGCATAACCCATATTCTTGAGAACTTCTGTGTTGGTGTGGGAATTTTCCAATGCCTCTCTCTGGAACTCAATGGTCGAAAGTGTCCCATCAATTTGATTCAACTGTTTCTCATATCTCTTTTTTCTCTTCAGTGCTTGTAAGGCAGCTGGAATGGGAAGAAGCAAAGTGCACTGTGTGTTTTCATAGCAAATGCAAGGACAAGTAGTTCAGCACCAAGCTGACCTGCAGAATTTATAATTCTCACCCTCCTACCTTACTATTAGGGAGACAAACTTTGACCACACCAGATCAGCAGCCTGTTAATCACCAACATGCTGTTGCATGTACATGCTGGGAAGCCTCTTTTAGATTAACTCCTTTTAGTGCCACAAGGAAAAGCAGCTTCTTCCTCCACTGTGGGAGATCTTGAACTCCATCCTGTGCACACAGGCAAAGCAGAGAAGATGGGAAGGAAAAAGAAAAACATCAGAGAGTAGTCAGAAAGGAGGAAACAGAAGAAAGAAGAAAAGAAGAAGCTGCAAAACGTAAGTAAAACCTAAGGAAGACAGTGTAAGAAGATCTGTCATGATAACCACAATTCCATCAATGGTGCTTTCTAAACTTTGTCTCAGCAGCAATAAGTGTGAAGTGCAATGGAGAGACCAAATAGCCCAGACAGGCAGATGGGTTAGATCAGAGGAGGATTTGCATTTCTCTAGCTTTTAGCTCATCTATTTCTTACAATCACTTAGCAACGTGATCTTTAAACCTTAGAATTTGAAAACATAAAGAACTTTGTAGACACAGGCACAGTGAAATGCAGCTACACTCCATTATCTTTGTAAATTGTCGAGATTAGTCTTTTACATTCGCTAAGATATGATCAGCGTACTTTGCCCAGAGTAAATCATTACCAGAATACATGCACGTGACAAGCAGGAGGAGAAAAGGACTTTCTCTTGGCCACAGGGTGTGGAACACACACAATTTTGCCACAAGCATTTCCTGAAGACAGTCCTTTCCAAACGACACATATGCCAGGCAAAAAAAATCCACCAAATGAAACCAAGAGACTGAATTAACTCACTGTTTGGTTTCTTTCAATGCTATTAACATCCCATCCCTTCCCTTGTCTCCTACATTAATTTTTTAAACAGATTCAGAGCCTGCAAGCCCCTGCAGCCCCCCAAACTCAACCAACAGGAGCAGCTACTGTTGCCATCCTGTTCAAATTGCCCATGTGCGGTAACACTGAACCTTGACACTGGGGTACACAACTCTTCAAATGAAATTAGGATTCCCCCAAGGAGGGCACATAGATTTATGGTGTGTAACAACACACTGAAAAAAATAATGCTTTGTTGACAAATGTTTGAATCAACATGATCAAAATTGCTCATCATGAGCTCCACAAGGACAGGCATTCACACAGGCTGAGATGCCTTCCACCATCGGCAGTAAAATGTTGCAGGACAGCAAACCACAATCCCAAAAGATAAACCACAGTGTTCAAATCCAAGATTTTCCAAGATATTCTGAAGAACATGCACAAACACCAGATGATGTCATGTGCGCAGCAAATGAAGAAGAATTGTAAAATTCTCATTGGCAATTCTAAAATACCTAAGTTTGATCTAATCCCAAACAATCGTTTCCTACTTATTATTTTCCTACTTATTTATGCTTATTACCGGTAGCGTTAGGACACCAACCACTTCCTTTCTTAGCTGCCATTGGATCAAATTTGACCCTGGATTCTTAGGTTAGGAAGCTAGAGGTTCCAGACAAATGTAACAATCTGAAACTGCGCATAACAGCAGCTGTGCCAGAGAGGACTCTGAGGCCCTGTGGACTGAGGAGCGCTAACAAGCTGATGCAGAAAGGCTTCAGCTGGAGCAAGCATCTACCACGGGGCACTCTTTCTAGTCAGTGTTATTCAGAAATGGGACTCTGCAATGGTGCTGCTATTATTGGCTGCTCACAAAGAAAATGGATTTCCTCAGTTACACACCAAGCAGTTGTTTTCAAAATCTTGATGATCATTTAATTAAACCACACCCAAATCAAGAAAACACAGGAGAAGCTAAACTCTCTATGACTTCAACTATTCATAAACAGCTTTTCCTAATTATTGTGGTGCAACATATTATCTTCCTTCTCTTTAGTTTTACCCGTGACTAACAGAACAAAGCACTTCATAGGAAATTAATTCATACTGCTAGCTTATCAACCAAAGCATTATAAATTCTCACACCATGCTATATGATTTTCCTGATTTATATCATATTAATGCCCTTTATTGCAGAGTATTTTGCTGTAGTAGTTCCTATAGCTAATTTATGAGAATTTCCTTGTTATTTGAAAACTATTTTTCTGTGTTTTACAGAGTATCAAGAACTTTTGGCGCTTTTCTACCGCATATTATAAACATTTTAAAATTTATGTGCAACTCTTCCAGGATTGAAATGCTTCTGCTTTGTAATGCTACCACATTCTAACTACCAAACTGGAGAAGAAAGTATCTATTAAAATATAATTAAATTGAGCAGAGAATACAAACTCACTTCACTGACCGTCTAAGAATGGCACTGAAAAATGGGGTCCCCCATTACAAAGATGTCAAAGAGGGAGGACAGCCTGGGGAGGATGAGTTTGAGCAGAGGTAGAGTCTGAGGAAGCAAGTGTAACTAACCCCAATTCATTTAGGAAGAGATGGAGGGCTTCTCCAGGAAATAAAAACCAAAAGCAGTCTCATACACTTTTTGTGTTGTGCTCCAAAGAAGCCCATTCAACTCCTGAATTTTATAACGGTCAGCAGTTGGCTGAGCTTTAACACATTTCCTCTACTCCTGAGTCCAGTAAGCAGGATACAGCTTACAGATTAGGAACCACTGCTTTTAATATGAGTTTTTATTTTATAGTCAAGGTATCTGGAACAACAGAAGACTATGATGTCAGTTTAAGTTTGCACATTAATCAACTACTTTTATTAACATACAGAAGGCCACTTTTCCAGTATCACTATAATGCTGACACTTTATTAAGGAAGCAGAAATGCCCAGCTGGGCAATTGGAATCCTGGCCATGCTGAATATCCAGATTTCAAAAGAACAAACAGAAGTAATGACATAGGAAGAGCTGTGGCACCCTTCTCATGGTTTCATGACAGATCAGATTGAAAAGAAACAGTGCAGTAACACCACCTTTACCTGTCAAGCCCACCACCAACACCCATCGGTACAGAAAGCACTAATGATCTCATCTTCTGAAGCAGAAATAAAAAGATTGTCTAATAATCCTTATAATTCCCATGAGGAAACTGGTGAAGTAGGGAAAGAGTATTTCTTCAGAAAACGTAACACCACTGTGAAAATACCAATCTCATTCTTGGATACAGTTCACGAACCTCCACCTCAGGCCTGCAAGGGATTGATGGACTGCAGCATCTGATCTCCCTCACACCAGGGACAACTGAAGACAATGCCGCTGAGACCATAAAAATCATAGGACCCTAATTAGGCTCATTATCATCACTCATAGTCCATAAAGCCTTGTGGAGGAAGCCATATGCAGTTACAACCGAGAAGCTAAATCAAGAACAAAAATGCACTGGACCAGTTATAAGTATTCCAGTTTATGGCAAGACACTAAAAATGTGATCGTGAAAGTCAGAGAACAATCACTTTAACTCACAGAGCAAAGACACACTAAGGGCTTTCCTTTATGCCCCTGCCAGAAACCCTCACTCCCAACCTGTCCCACAGCCTGCCGTAGGCATGACTGTCCTGTCCATCATAACACACCACTACCACATCATTGTTTGTCTTCAACAGCCTCCTGGTTACACCTAACTCATTGAAAAGGAATGCTACACGGCTACATAAGCCCTGCCCAAACATAACACACAACATATTCAGCAGCATCTACTTGTGAAACCCTCCCTGTTATTCCAGCCTTCTTCATAGGTTTTTGTTGCTATGGTGTAGCCCTTCGTCGGTGTGGGTGACTTAGAGTGGATAGATTTCCCCTCGCAAGATTCTGTCCCTGAGGGCGGATCCAAAGAAGATTCTGCAGCATAGCGTCTCACACCGGCGTTCCCCTTCCTCTGTTACAGAGACCTCCAATCAATCTTAGCTCTGACAGGAGTTTGAAATTCCCTCCAACTATTCTGTTATTAGTTAGTTTAAATTTGTTCCTCCCGAGATTTTTCTATTGGTTCCCTGTCATGTACCATCACTTTCTAATTGGTTAACTCTATTGTACCTCCCTTACTTTGTAACCCCTTAAAGCCTGCGCCCAGAGAGCGAGACGGGGTCTCTCTGGCTGGCTCCCCTTCAAGCTTTTGACTCTCTGACCCCACAGGGTAGAGACAATAAAACTTGGACTGAAGCTACCGAGATTCCGACTCTTTCCTCTTTGCCTTCGCAACGACCTTGAAACAACTAAGAACTGCTTGCTGCGAACGGCTTTCGGGCCAGAAGAGCTGGGGCACCGCACCCCAGTTTCCTCACACCTATCGGTCGCTGTTTCGTGCGGGCTTAGAACCTCACGGCCGTAGGCCAAGCCGAAACCCGGCACGGCAGCGCGGCAGGTTTTATCCTCAGTAGTACTGTGTGGTTCTTTATGGCTAAAATTTAATCCTATTCTGGATGGCTTATCTTAGTTTTATTCTTTTTATTAAGTTCTTTTATTTTTTTAGGATCTGTGAAAGACATCGGGCTGAAACAACACACATTCAGGTGTATGTTATTTTCACAATTACAGGCATGCTTCAGAAAATACATTTCCTTTCAAACAAAGTTCTCAAATATTCAGTATCACTTTCTTTTCTTTACATTTCCCCCTATGTCCTTCAAAATAATGGAGAAGAAAGGCCAATTTGTAGATGGAGTTGGCAGCTATGCACTAGCTGAAACTGAGATGCCCCCTAAAAGTACAGCAAGAGATATAAAAAAGAGTTTGTGCCTGGAATGGACAAACATTACAAGTCAGAGCTAACTGTGAAAAAAATACTGCTTCTCCTGACATAATCTCTGCAGGAGGAACTTCAGCAAACAAAAAACCCTGAAGTGGTCTAGCTACAATCAGATATTAATGGGGAATGCTGGAAATGTAACACCTCAAAAGTATAGCTAATTTCAGATTGGGTACAGGAACTGCAGAGATACTTCATAAAGGAAAAGCCAGGAGTATTTCAGTGATGTTTCACATCTATTGCATAGCTAACGCATTACAGCTTTTAAATCAAGTTAAACCTACTGATGTCACATGAAACCCATTCAAGTGTCGTATGAAGTCATGAGAAATTGCTGGTGTTTGAATCTGCTTTCTCTTGTGTTCGTGTAACTGACTCAGACTCATGCACCTAAAAATCACGTGAGATGATGCTAATTTGGTGCATTTTGTATCCCTAGATACATCTTGCTCCAGTTGCAGACAGCCCCATTTTAATTTCCATAGGCTCCTACAGAGATGCAATTACAAAAAAAAAAAAAACACATTAAAAATTACGAGTGCTATCCCCCTGAAACATCCACTTCAACAAGGCAATGGAGATTAAAACCTTTGTTCTCTCATTTGTGTGTATGTTTATATAATGCTACAATAGATGCTGGTTAGCACAGATTTTCTCTGGCCGGTACAGTACTGTACACCAGCTAATATGCTGTCATATGTAAATCAACAGTAATTAAACTGTAAAGCAATTGACATATCAAATGAAGCCATATTATTGGGAATTTAAGTTCACTGACTATCCTGCTAAATTTAAGCACTTTGGCACAGCAAGGTAATATTTTAAACAATATATAGTTTATATTGTTTCTCCTCTGGCTGTACTTACACTATCCCATTTTGGTTTAAAAATCATTTTTGGCATGAATAAAAACTGCCACATTGCACTTTTTGCCCTGCTCTCGCCTCTTTACTGTCCTTAGCTGTTGGTCCCTGAGCAAATGACAAAATAAAAGGCAGTTATTTTTAACCATGATCAGCTCAACAATCCAGTGATTGCAATATGACTCCATGAACAATTTCATAGATAAAAAACTAGGGAAATTGCATACTGAGTACCGCAGTGGAAACAACTATCTAGGAGAAAAGCTTCAGATATCAAATGCTGTATGCCTGAAGCAAAAAGCCAACACACACCTGAAACCATCATCAACCAGCTGAGTTAAGGGAGAACCAGATCCACCTTTTCCCAACAAGTTCTCATTCCTGTCTGTGCACCACCCTCTCCTTCCCAGGTGCATGAGCACTCATGCAGCTACCAGGTCAACTGGATAAGTGGAACTTAAACTATCCTGGGCAAAAAAATAACCCAGACAAAGAAAACCACATTTCACAACATTCAGCTTTCTTCAGGGAGCTCTGCTAAGGGAAAGGAAGGGAACAGCCTAAGGGCAAGAGTGAGGCAGGAAGTGTTTCTTCTTCCTGCAAATGTGCCAGCCTGTAGTCCAGGTTTGGGATGAAGTTCCAGAGCAGTGTGTCTGGATTTAACCAGGAATTGCTACAGTCATAGGAACCAGCCTATTTTCTTGCACCAGCCCTGCAGCTCGGGCTTTTGAACAATGAATTCAGCCCCAGGAGCTACCTGGTCACTTTGTCCCATAGCAAATTAGCTTCCAGCTGGATCACCCTCATGAACAAGCTCACTGTGACAGTACAGAGGTGCCAGTACCTGGATAAGGGACCAAGAGACACTCCAGCTGAAGCCAGGGGAGTAGAAAGTACAGGACTGGGACAACCCTGACAGCTCCCATGCTCTTGAGCAGCTGTCTCAGTTGTGCTGCTGAACTGACTTTACTCCCCCTGACCGTGCCTTCAAATCCGTCCCATCTTGACCCATGATTTTAAATCCATTCTAACTAAAAGTTAGTTTGGTTAAACTGTCTTTCGCTAATAATTATTAAATGCTAAAGTATTACAAATACAATAGAGGGCTAACCAAAACACCTCTAACACACAGCTCCTCACAAGTTTGAAGTAACACGCATTATTTTTTAAACTACTGAGTAACAGAAAAAGCAGGCAAAATACCTACTTTCTTGTTACATCACAAATCTTTATTCAAAATGTTCTTCTTCTGTTTCGAAGCATTTAAATTAAAATACAGCTCAGAGTAGACAAACAGGCCTCGATGTGACTTGAGGAAGTCATTAACTTGCTTCTCTGAGGTCTGTATATGCCCAAGACACTGACTACCATCATTTGCTTCCCAGGGATGACAACATCAGTATACACAGGAGGCAGACTTTCTGACCCCTTAACATCCTCTCCTTTGTAGCTAACAGCATCCTAGACCAGTAGTCACTAATGCTATAAGCTATCATTCTTTTTTTGTTGCACAAATACTTCTTACATGATTTGGACGAATCATTGCATCACTTTGTTCCTCAAACGAACAGTTGTCAGCAATGGGGATAGTGTGCATTTCTTCAGGAATATACAGGAGATCCTCACATCCCTCATCCCCTTTGCCACCTGCCTAGCCAATGCTGAGCCCCCAAACAGCGATTCCCTCCCCTCGTTGAGTAGCAGTACTTTGCCCTCCGTGTATACAGTACCTGCATCGACTGTGGTGCAAAGCACAAACAGGAGAATCACACAGGAAACCATAGACAGTAAATTTTGTGAGGAATAACAAATTCCCATCCCGCTATATGAATCCACACTTCATTAAACACTAACAGATGCCGAAGACCCAAAACCACCATCCCGCCTCGCGTGTGGTGATACTTGCTCGGAGCCCACAGCCGAATCCCACTGCACACCTGCGGAGCCAGGTGACCCGGCCCAGCCGCAGCCCCGGCGAGACCCGAGTCCCCCAGTATCCAGGGCGCTCCAGCCCCGGGATTTATTCGCGCGGGGCCCGGCCCGCACTCACCTCGCTTGTTCTTGGTGCCGTGCTGCCGGGCTACCGCCAGCTCCCGCTCGATCCGCGTCTCCAGGTACTCCTGCTTCTTGCTGAGCATCTCCTCCGTCTCTCGCAGCCGGGCCAGCGCCTCCTGCGGCGAGGGACCCCCGCGGCCCTTGGAGGCGGCCGAGCCGCCCCCCTTGAAGAACTTGGAGATCTTGCTCATGGCGGCGATCCCGGCTCGGCACCCGCCGACGGAAAGGTCTGGCCAGCCCGGTCGTCAGTAGCCTCCCCGCCCGGCACACGCCGTGACAGCACTTCTGAGCCCACGGGCGGCGGCGGCACCGCACCTGGCGGCGGGGCGGGCCCGGGGGCGGCTCCGGGGAGGCCGAGCTGCCCTCAGCCAGCGCCGGGCAGAGCGGCGGGAGGAGCCAGCGAGCTCCACGGGGCCTCCGCAGGATCCCGGGCCGGGCCGGCGCTGCGGAGGCGGCTGTCGAGTTTGTGCTTTCCCCCTACTTTTTTCCCATGTCATAGAATCGCAGAATGCACCGTGGGTCATCTGGTCCAACCTCCCTGCTCCCGCACGGTCATCCTAGAGCACACGGCATAGGAGTGCATCCGGGCGGCTCAGTATCTCCAAGGAGGGAGATTCCACAACCTCTCTGGGCAACCTGTTCCAGTGCGTGGTCACCCACACAATAAAAAAGTTCTCATATTCAAGTGGAAATTCTCGTGCATCAGTTGCCTCGTCCTATTGCTTAGCACCATTGAGAAGAGCCCGGCCCCAGCCTCCCGGCACGCTCCCCTAAGATGCTTATAGACATTGCTGAGGTCCTCTCTCAGTCGCTTCTTCTCAAGGCTGAAGAGGCTCAACGCTCTGAGTCTTTCCTCCGACGGGAGATGCTCCAGTCCCTTGATCAATTTTGTAGCTCACTGCTGGATCCTCTCCAGGATCTCCATGTCTCTCTCGTACTGAGGAGCTCAGAATTGGAGACACACCGCATAAAAGTGTTTTGGGAGGGCATCACCCTCGGGCACGGGCGTGCACGGGCGTCAGGGCTGGGAAAATAACCCTGAATGCTGAAGGAATGTGGTTTTTTACAAAAGTGGTGGGTGCGCCGCTAAGGAAACCTCAGTGGCACCATCAGGTTACAGGGTGCACGAAGAGCTTCGGGAAGCCAGGCTACCTCCGCTTTGCCTCCGGGAACGTGCCCCGAGGGACGATGCAAACAGCGACACAAATAAGACACAAAACACGCCTTTTTTCCCCTGGAACAGCCCGAGAAGCACGAGCCGCGGCTCTGGGCCCACTGAAGTCTGAGGCGTCGCTTGGGCCGACACGGGCTGCTCAGCGCAGGTTCCCCTGAGCCCCATAACGCAGCCGGTCCCGCCGGCACCCCAGCACCTCCGAGCCGGCGGGGCGGGCTCAGGCTCAGCCCGGCGTGGGCGGGTCCCCACCGCCCCCGGCCCCGCCTCTGCCCCGCCCGGCCCTTCCGCAGCCCGGCCCCGCCCGGCCCCGCCGCTTCTCCGCCTCCTGCGTGCCGCCGACATGGCGGAGCTGGAGGTGGGGCAGCACTGCGGGGTGCCCGACTGCCGGCAGCTCGGTAAGGGGGAGCGCGGCGGGTCCCGGCGGAGGCGGGGACGGTGGGCCGGGGATGGGGCGGGGGTTGCGAGGGGTGCCCCCCTCGCTCGGGGAGTCCTCCGTGCTGCTGCAGCCCTGCACGGTCCAGTGTCAGTGCCTGTTGCCTCGGTTGTGTCACTGGCTGGTTAATAGCCCGCTTGCCCCTTCCTCACACTTGCTCGCCTTCACTGATCTCTGAAAGTGTTACTGGAAATATAACCTCTCAGAAAGAAGCAGCAGAACCGCCTGTACCGAAAGCTTTCTGATGGGACCACTCAGAGGTGAAGGGATCGAGATGATCGTGACCTGAGCTCCGTGGTCCAGTTGCGTGGTGGTCTGTTAACGTAAAATGTGAAGGATGGAGAAGAGGAGTAATGGGCTGGACCTGTCATTTGCTGTCGTTGGTGGTGTGGTGGAGTTCGGCAGACAGTGAAGTGATTTTATCTGTGAGAATTCATGTGGTAGGCAGGGGATGTGTACAGAGGCTTAGGAAGTGTGAGCAATTTAAATCACCCAAAGGACAGTATGTACGATATGATGTGAAGAAGGGGCAGGATCGTCATGACTTTCCAATGGAGGAGATGCTCTCCCTTCCAAAGATCCAGCATCTCCTCCAGTTGGAAACCCATAAAATAAAATGTAAATTGTCCAGTGTCAGTAAATAGGATTCTGAGTGGTCTCGCAATAAATTCAATTTTTAACGTAACTAGTAACTTTGATGGCTAGCCAAATGTTCCAGTGTCATAGCTTGATATTGAAAAAAAAAAAGTGAACTTAAAGCCTAATTCCAACTTCTGGAATGTATATAATTTACCTCCTCATATGTTTCCGTAATACTAATTAGGGGAGTTAACAAAAGCCACTTCTAGCTAAAGTGTAGATGCAGTTGCTAAGTATTCTTATAAAGATACCTACCCTGTGATGTTGGTAAGCAAAAGTTAATCATGTGAAAATTTAGCTAGAAACTATTAGGAAAACTACAACCATGTTGTCTTAACTCAAAACAAATCTCTTTGTTTCAGATTTCCTTCCCTTTGTATGTGATGGCTGTTCAGGTGTCTTTTGGTAAGTTCATAGAATCACAGAGTATCTCAAGCTGAAAGGGTCCCACAAGGGTCAACATGTCCAACTCCCTATTCCTCACAGGACTAAAACTAAAGCATACAACTAAGTGTCATTCAGACAGTCCTTGAACTCCAACAAGCTTGGTGCCATAACTGCTTCCTTGGGGAGCCGGTTCCAGTGCCCAAGCACCCTCTCTGAGAAGAACCTTTTCCTAATGTTCAACCTGAACATCCCGTGACACAGTTTCTTCCCATTTCCTCATGTTGTATGCTGGTCACCAGGATTTCATCATCCCAGGTGAAGAATCCTGCACTTGCTCTTGTTAAATTTCATACAGTTGGTGACTTCCCAGCTCTCTAGACTATCCAGAATCTCTCTCTGTGACTTCTCTGCCTTCAAGGGAGTTCACAGCTTTTCGTGGTTTAGTATGGTTGGCAACCATAACATGTATCCAGATCATTTATAAAAATATTAAAGAGCACTGGCACTAAAACTGAGCCCTGGGGAACTCCACTGGCCACCAGCCTGAAGCAATCACATTAACTGTGACTCTCTGAGCCCAAACCATCCACCAGTCACTCACCCATCGTACTACAGACTTGTCTACCTGTGTGCTGGACATTTTGTCCAGAAGGACACTCTGAGAGACAGTGTCAAAAGCTTTGCTAAAATGCAAAACACAACTGCTGGCTTTCCAATGTCAACTAAACGGGTGACCTTGTCATAAAAGGAGGCAGCTGGTTATGTTTTCTTCTAGAAAAAATTTTGAGGTTTCTTGCAAGGTTGAAATCAGGGCCTGCACTTTGATTTACACTTCAGATTAGCAGACGGCAGCTGAGAGAAACTCGAGGAGATTGGGGGTAGATTTCACCTCTAACGTATCTAAAGCCTTCAAGGGATTTCTGCCATTATGGAAGGTGGTGGAAAATTCGTTAAAACAGACAAACTCTGGTTGCTTTGAACTGAACTCCTAAGCATGGTAATGTCTTCATTCTCTTGAAATGGTCTGTTTACCTTGAGGCATAAGTTCCAAAAGCTAAATGTTTTACATACTGAGAAATAATATGATCTATCCATTCAAGAAGTGAAATAGGATAGAACAAACTTTGGAGAAGATTCATTATCTAATCGAAGTTTTCCCCTGATAAAACTTGTCAGATTACTCTTTAAACACTTAAATATTTTCACATGCAGTTTTTTTTTCCTAGAATGTTGATAACAGCGTGATATTTTCTTCTTTTTCCACAAAGCCTTCAGCACAGGAGCCGGGATGCTCATGGGTGTTCTGAGGTAATCTAATAATATATGACAGCCTTAAATTAAAATTCCATGCAACTTAGCTGTATGTTTTCAGACTAGACGAATGCATGTGGTATATAAGTATGAATTATTTAACTGAGAATGTGAAAAACTTAGAAAAGTGAATCTACTCTTTTTCTGCCTCTCAGAAGTAAATCAACTTTGAGTAGAATGATGGTTCTTTTCCTACCTCTGAGCTAAACATAACCAGGGCAAAAGTAGGAGAGAATAGCTGGACCAGGTTTGCCCACAGAATGGAGAGCTAGCACATCTTTTTGAGAAAGCTGGGATGGTAACATATCTTAGTATCTGTTTATTTACACAAAATATTTTGTACTTAATCTTAGGTGAATATAAAAAACAATTCTGTGAAACCTGATCAACACAGATCTTACCCATGCTCATACAAGGACTGCAATGGAAAGGAGCTTTTGCCAGTGTTATGTCCTTACTGTGAAAAACATTTTTGCCTCAGGTGAGTGGAACAGTGTTTAATAATATTTAATGTGTTTAATCAATATTTGCTCATTAATGTATGGAAAAGGCAATAAAAGTTTTACATTGCTGTTTACAGACATCGTCATCAATCAGACCATGAATGTGAGAAGCTGGACACACCGAAACCTCGAATGGCTGCCACCCAGCAGCTGGTTCAACATATTATAGGCAAGTATGGAGGGAGATATATTCTTTTTCTTATATTTTCTTCAGAATGCTATTTGAGCTTCTGACCTTCTTTGAGGGGTCAGGTTTGACCAAATAAGAAGGAAGGATGAGGGTTCTTTGGTTAAGTAGCCCTAAACTTATATGTCAGCATTTAATACTGTTCATCTAAACTGAGACAAAACAACAGTATGAAAAGAATCTCAAAAGAATAGGGCACAGGATTCTTTCAGAATTATTGTCTTGGTGTTATTCTACAAGTATTATAATATAATGAATTGTATCTAGCCATTATTATTTACATATTAATTCATGTGCAAATAATGCAATTGTGTCAAATGTGCACGTCAATCTGCTGGGATCACACCTACACAATCAAGATGGCCAGAAAAGTCTGATTTTTCAACATAATGTTTTGCAGATTTTAAACAAGCTTTAGGATGGGAAAGAGAATAAACAGCACTGCCCAGCTGGACAGCTGGGTTATGTGTAGAAAGGAGGACCTGAAAGTATTGCCACATGAATGCTGTGATGGCCACAGGTGTAGAAACTAAAGAATTTATATCTATTTGGCTTTTGTAGCCTGTGTTTACATGGTGATAATGTTCATCTACCTTTCAATGTAAAGGAATTCTGCTAGAACTGTAAAAATTCTGATACATGACCTTGGGAGGATATCAATAGACACAAAAGGGATGGAATCCTTGGAGAAACAACGAGACCCAACAGATTAATTGGGTCTATATCATATGATATGCTCAGGAAACAGTCAGAATGATCACACTAACAGAAATAATATTGTTCTCAGATTCTAAAAAAAGTGATGAAGCAAAAAGCAAAAAACGTAAAGGAGCGAAAAAAAGTGAGACAGCAGCAAAAGTGGCATTAATGAAATTGAAAATGCACGCATGTGGGGACAACTCCTTGCCTCAGGTCGGTGATGTTTGTTTTCAGTAATTGAATTCTCAAAGGAAATAGAAAGTTTTCTAAATTGCTTGATCATCTAATTCCCTCAGCTTGGTATTGGATTTAATTTTTCAAGACCACACTCACTTAAATGTATATTTCAGCCTGGTACCCAAAAGCAATCTCACTATTCTTATGTCTGTTATAAGATGTCTGTATGGGGTTCGGAGCAGTCGAGTCAAATTCTATTATTTTATACTGGAAATGTATTTGCCTGCCACATGGCTGTCACATAGCACTGCAGGGACAAACGGGGTCTTTTGGGGATTCTTGGCAGAATGATGACAGCACTAAGTTGTATTAAAGCTTATTATTTTAGCCGAATTTGATGATCAGCAGAGCATAGAATTTTATTATTAGACTAAACCAAGATTTTTAGAATCACTCTAGCACAATTTTGAAGTAGTGCAGCACAAAATTTTGTAGCACATCTTAGCTTGTGGTTCCTTATCACGTGGACCCTCTGCAGATTATGTCAAATCTTAATACTTGGCTTGCAATATCAATATTTCAGATCATCTAGCCTTGAAACATGTAATTGCTTGGTTTTCCCACCCAGACTGAATTCCTGTCTTAGGGTATTGCAGTGGACAATGCAGTCTTATCATAAGAATATGCCTTAAAAGTTTGAGTTTGATAATTTTGACGGTGTAGAGGGATGAGTATGCCAACTTAGATTGGTACCAAGATTTTTTCAGGTGCAGGTTCAGCTACTCACCCAGAATCAGCATCTGTAGATTGAGGATGTTGTATATACAATACCATGTATGTGTGAAAACCCCATTTGAGAAATGATTTTCATAAACTGAATGACATTATTTTCATCCCATTTGTGAAAAAGGGAGGAATGAGGTACAAATAAGGGTCAGTACAATACAGTGGGTGTTGTGATCATCTTTTTACAGCTGAGGTTTCTGTGAAGGTAAAGTGATGATTCCTTGGGCATACTCCAGGTTTGTTCAAGCCAAACAATCTGTCCAAGTTTCATTCATTACCCGAAATGGTAAGAAATTACTCATTCTTGGGAATTATCCAAACCTCAGTTAAAGTTAAAGGGAGTCCCCATTTAGAAACAGTTTTCCATGTGCCCTTTACTTAGGGGGTTAGTAAAGGGACAGGTATTTTAAACTTCATAGGGCAGTTAATAAGAACATTGTCATCCTGAGGAAAGAGAAGGGCTGACAGTGGGGGTTTATTAGACATTTTACTGGTTGGAGAGCAGGAAAATGAGCTTGTTCCACTTGGCATCTGGTGGGTGTCTGCTGGTTATTTTAAACATCAAACAGCTTTAAGTAGGGCTTTACTCCATCTTCCCCTATGGAAACTTTGCCCTAGAGCTCATTTTAGTGGGCCATTCCACTTCTTGACTGCACCATTACTTTGAGGTCTGTAGGACAGGTGGAACACCCAAGCAACTCCATGATCTTCACACCATTCCTATATTTCTTTTATTTAATGAATGCCATTGTCAGACTGCACAGCAGAGGGCATGGCAGTGTCAGCAATCCGTTAATTAAATCCTGCCAGAGTGGCAGGACCATCAGCTTTACCACAAGCAAAAGCTTTCCCTAAGCCTTCCTTATTTTATCTCCAGTAAGGGTATAACGCCACCCCTTGGGTGTTCAAGGGAGAAGTCCAACATAATTAATTTGCCAAGTGGACCAGGGGACTTATTTCCTGCCCACAATCCATTTGGTCCCCAGAAAAGGTGACCTCCTGTCTGGCGCCCTGGCATTGTTTCTTCGTCAACTGTTTTAATAGCCCAGTTGGTGTTCCCCTGACTCCAGCTCAGAGAATATCCATAGTGAACGTATTTAGGTTTCCTGGTTGCATTTGCTGGTTTTGGGGGATGCAAGGAGACAAAAGGGAGTTCCAATTTTACCTTAACAATTTAATAAGAAACCACTGCTCCATTTACTCCAGTTACTAATATTTTCTGATGTTTCAGAGGGATAGCTCCAGGACATGATTCTCTTTTAATAATTAATAATTGTGCTCCAGTATCCATGAAGAGATTAGTCTTTAATTTATCATTTACTATGGCCCAAAGGATGGGATTCAGTCCTCAAGTGGCAGAGGGTAGGGCCACTTGTACCTCTGCCAGTCGGATCCCCTTGCCTTGTTTCACTGATAGTGCTCTCTAATAGGAGAGATAAGTCAGGATATTTTTGTGGTTTGAAGGGGTTGCCATTTATGGAAGGGTTACTAGGTAAAGATGTGAATAGTTTTTCCTTCTTTTCTCCTTCCTAGCAATTGTACTTTTGTGGTAGGCAAACCACAAAGCCTTTAATTTCTTTGATTCTTACAGGTTTTTACAGATTCCGTATTGCTGTTCACTGCTATGGCCTGTCACACATGATGTTCAGGTCTTTTCCACGTACCAGATTTAGAAACACCTTGAGTCTTTCATCAAGGGTTTAACTTTAGATCTGTACTTATGCATCCTCTTAGAAGAACTGTATTTAAATTACTTTTTCATCTCATTGTTATGTTGGATCACATCAAGTTTAGGCTTTTGCATTGATTTTTATAATACCTAAAACATTCTATGTGATAGTATTATTGTAGCTTTTATCTTAATAGAGTATATTTCATTACATCATAGAATCACAGAAGGCTTTGTGTTGAAAGGGACTTTAAGGATCATCTAGTTCCAGCCCCCTTCCATGAGTGGGGACACTTTCCACCAGGCCAGGTTGCTCAGGGCTTCATCCAACCTGGCCTTGAACACTTTCAGATACTTTGGAATTCCAAATACATTGGAATTTAACTATTAAAAACAACTACTGATATTCCATTGCTGAGTTTTCTTAAGAATTTTTCTTTATACTTGTTTAGAAACTATATAAACCTGCTTAGGCAGAACTCATAATACAAAGACCTGCTTGTAGCACTCTTCACAAATAGCACCACTGTAATAAATATGGGCTAGAAGGAAAGTGAGTAATTTCAAATATTGTGGAACAGATTTTTAAAAACTCACCCTCAATACATATAAGAATATTTTTAAAGTTGCTTCCTAATTCCAAAGCCAGTAAGCTCTAAATAGTGTAGTACAAATTACTGTATGCTAATTTCTTCTACCAGTCATTTTCTCACTGGATATTAATTGATTAATCACCTAGAATAGCAATAAATCTCACTGATAAATTAAGTCTGTTAGCATTCAGCACCTCTCTGTTTAAATTGCTTCCTAGACTGCTTTTAGCCTTCTGCCCAGCCTTCTGCCTTCTGTTCCAGTCTGATGACAGATTTTTTAAATGTGAAGTTTCTGGAATGCCTGTTAGGCGTATTAGTTCTCTTCATCACTATATAGAGAAGATTGACACATTTATCTCGCAGGTGCACAACAAAAGGACAGGGGCAATGGGAACAAGCTCCAATTTGTGAAATTTCAGTTAGGTTATAGGAAGAAAAATCACGCAGTGAGGGTGGTCAGACTTTGGAACAAGCTGTTCTGAAAATCTGTGGAATCTACATCTTTGGAAAGTTCAAATTTTATCAAATCTGACTCGGAGCAACTTGACATACCTTTATAGTTAGGTCTAGCTTACAAATTCCCCCTGCTTTGAGAATTATTTTGGACCATGTGACACCACAGGTCCTTCCTGACCTTTTTTATTCTATGTTCAGGAAATTCAGGCTGTCTTAGAAATATCATTTCTCTGGCCTCTTTGTTCCAATTAGCATTTTTGCCAATGATTGCTTCTTTTGGTGTCAGACCTGATGAGAGTTACACCCCTGGAGACTGACCAGCTCAAAACAGGAGGGCAGTGCTGCAAAACAGTGTTACTTCTTGTGTCCCTGAATGATCAGTATTTTCTTGGATATGGCACAGAAATTCCAGGAGGCATATTCTGGCTATAGGCTCTATAGCTATAGGGATGCAACAATAGAAAGTTTCCAATGCCCCCTCTTTCCCAGGCTGAACAACTCTCTGTAGTCATCCTGAGAACTGGAGGAGCAAGCATAGGAATGAGCTGGGGCACTGATGGCAGTTGAGTGATGTTAGCATGTATAGGATGGCTGTTGTTTTAGCTGTCCTACAAGTTGTGGTCATTTACATTTGAGGAAGATTCAGGTCCTGCTTCCTTGGCCCCTTTGTAATGTTACTGGATGTTGAAGATCTTCTGTATGGAGAACACTCAGATTTCTAGGAAAATGCACAGGTTGAAATTCAGAGTCAGTTTTATGAACATGATTGACGTAGTTCCATATGTTACTAGGGAACACATAAATAAATCCTTTAAAAAGAAGACTTCTGTCTTGTTTGATAGTGTCTGGCTTTGACTTAGCAAGGATGATCCTAAATGATGAATATATAGCAGTCATGCTTGCTATATTTTACCCCAATCCCATTCAAAATCTCTCCCTCATAGATTACTCTTGACATTTCTTAAACAAATCTTTCAGTCTAGTAGAAAGAGTGTTTAGTACATAAAAGGAGGATACAGTACAGGATAAAGGATTAGCTGGTCATGATCTGAATGCTGGTTTGTGAAGCAGGCATTTCTAGTACAGTGAACTGCTCTAACTGCTTTTGCATTCCAATTTGAGACACTCTGCTGCTGCCAGAAACAAATACTGCTTATTCAAACTCACCTTTTCCTCATGAGGGCAGATACCTTTTCGTGTCTTTCTATATATAATGGTGTGCCGTGGGACTGGTGGGAAAAGATGTTCTCTCCACGTTTAAGAGCTTACTGTCCATCATATATGTGTCTGCAGCTGGCGAGGATTGGATTTGATGATCTTGGTCATTTATATTTTGCAGTAAAATTGTCCTGATGGAATAAAACAAATTTCAGTTGGTAATTTGGGGGGTTTTTACTGAAAAACTTTTTAAAAAGTTTTAAGAAAACTTACTAGATGTATATGACTGGAATGATGTATTTCTTCTGTGGATAATTTTTTTGTTTTATTTTTCATGGTTTTCTAGACAGAAAGAATTTACTTCCAAGTATTTTTACCAAAAGGGAACAAAGAGAAAAGCAAACCCATGTTTTTTTGCAGTAAGTGGAGTATTGGCAAAGTAGTAGACTTTGCAGCTTCCTTAGCAAGCCTTAAAAATGACAACAACAAATCAATATCCCAGGTAAGTCAGCAATAACAAGCATTTTCTAGATGGTTGTATTTTGCTTTTAGTTTTCTTTAGCCTTTTGTCCCTCTCCCACCCCACTTCTTTCATCTTGGATAGGCAAATCTTGATGTTAATTTTTGTGCTGTTTGTCTTACAGAAACTGAGGTTATGCCATACTGCCTCTGGAGAAGCCTTGCCATTTGAACACACACTGGAAACATGGCTATCTGATAAAGACTATCCACTGTACAATGGAGGGAATATAATTCTGGAGTATCTTGATAACGATGTTCTATTTTTAGAAGATCCAGAGTCCTACTTGAATTAGTCAATAAAAAAAAATCCAATATTTTTTAGAAGCATGGTATTCAAGCAAGTCCAGTTTTCTTTTAAAATCACTGGTATGCCAGAATCTATCTTCCATTGTAACAATTCCCATCAATTTTTCAGTTGCTTGACTGACAGAAGACCTGTGTCCTGAAAAGTATAGTAGCTATTATTACAGATATTCACATTCTAGAATAAATTCTTGCTCTATTGAGCTGTATAATATCAAGAATGTTTTCTTAAATTTGATATTTATTTTTGTGTAAGTGGTGGGGACAGTATGTTTTAATAAAATAATGAAAATGTAAACTTGCAGTATGACAGTTTTCTGAAGTAAAGAAACATATTACGCTATTGCAGCATCTTTTCTACATCTACAGGAACGGATTTCATTGCATTTGGAAACCAGCACTGTCCATACACCAGATCCACATTTTCCTCTTTTAATAGTTTAATGACATTTAGAAGGAAAGATTTATGAAACAAAAGTAAATTCACTCGGGTGTCTTCCTGTTTGTAAATCTCATTGTGTGATTATGTGAGGGATAAAAGATCTTCGTAAGCCTGTCACTTACTTTGCTTTACAGTACTCTTTACTGTAGTTTTAACATGAGTTAGGTATGGATAAATTACTTTACTGGATGTGGTATGGATGTCACACAAAGCAAGGTGTTTTCTGGTTTCCATGAAGGAAAGGGTTTTCAGTGGCCGGATATTTTGGAAATCTTTGTCTCCTGGCAGCAGAAAGGATAGGAGCATTTTTCTGCATTCCCCTGCCTGTCTCCCCAGTTGTTATCTTGCTTTCCAGTACAGGAGGAACAGTTCCCTTTTCCCTTGTTTATTTTCCTCCCTTTCCTCTGCACCCTGTCTATTCATCTTTCTTTTTATCTTAGGCGGCTGTGGTACAGAATATGCTGTAAGAGGCCAACCAGCATTGCGGAACCAGTGAGTTGGGAAGAGCTTGGGAACAGAACTTGATCCCCACACTGTTGCTACAAAAGCAAGTGAAAAATGCTGCTGTGCAACAGGGCCATTTTCTTTTTTTTTTTTAGCGGAAAACCCCCATTCTCTACTTACACCTTTCTTGCCCCTGATTTTTCTGCCCTAGCAGTTGCAGGCAAAATAATTGAAATAACACTTTTTTGTGAATAAAGAGAAGGTAGACTTGGGATGCAGCAAGTAAATCTTTGGGGAGACCTCAAAGGTTTTTCCAGGGTGGTTGCTTTCATCCATCACCAGTAATGGCTAAGGGCTATCAGCCTGTAAATGACAGTACAAACATGGCAAGTTACAGTTGGTAAGACTCCAAAAAGTTTTCACTATCATCTTATTCCAGGAATGTGTCTAGGATTGTACACAAAAGCTCATTCCACATAGTTTTCAGAAACTGAGAAGCAAAACCAAATTTAGCAAGTCTGACAGATAAATAGCTGAGGAGAGGTGAAAACTCTACCCTGATCAATGATGCTACGAACAAAAGCAGAAACTTTTCCAGGCCTTTAGTATCTTGCCTAGGCTAGAATTGCTTTCATTTCACCTGTTATATTCCAACATATCTTTACTTAGCATTTTTTGTTGTTTTTTCTAAAACTTATTATCTTAGCACATTTTCATAGGGAAAGGTCAACAACTGCATTTGAAAAAAAAACCAAAAGGCTTTGGAAACCACTGTTAATTTTGCAGGCCTGTGTTTAGAAGGTGCTGAACTGTTTCACTTCAAAGGTAATAAAACTTCAACTTCTAGTACATGCAAAGAAAATGTATGTAAAGTTATGCAAGCGAGAAGAGGAATTTATCAAAAGAAATACTTCCTGATTTTATAATAAACAGTGCTTTCAGCGAGACTATAAAAATAGGTGAATATCAAGCATTTTGTTTTTTCTAGCTGTAATTTTAGAGAATGCACAAGGTCAAGGCTTTACAAACATTCTGTGAGATGGTGTGGTAGCAGCTCTTGGCCTTGTTCCAGTTCAAACATTGCTACAAAGTTACCTGGCATGTCTTTGTCATGTATGCAACAGTTTGGAAAGGGTTGTATTAACACCAAGATTTAATTCTGCTTGGATACGTATCCTTGTTAGATCAGCCAGGCTACAGTAAACAAGAAATATCACACTAAGAAAACAGGCAGTAATCTCTCATACTTCTATTTTCACCATTTTCTGTTTCTGTGTCTGTTTTAGAAAAGTATGCATCCTGGGGTGTGATCAGTCTGGTTTGCAGACTTTTTATCAATAAGTCATGTTTGTTCATCCAGTTTATCAGGTGACACATAACAATACACCTTGCAGCTTAGTTCTCCTCCTAGTAGCCACGTACATAAAATGCAAAATTTCATTTCAGATGGAATAGAAATTGTGGTTTGGATTAGGAAAATTCTTATACCTGTTAGGAGAGAACTTCAAGCATTCCTGTTTTACTTCTGCTGATTTTAAGGTGAATGCAGAATTTGAAATCTGTAAAACCCTTGCTGTAATGTTAAGTATACTATTAGTGATGTCAAAGAAGCCATTTTTCATAACACTCATGCAGTCCTGTATAGGTTGTACTGATGCATGTTCAGCTGCTTGCCTCAATGAAAAAGAATCTGAGCCACAGTGCCTCTTTCAAAGGACTGTATGCTTTTGGTATAATCTTGTAAAGAACGACTTGCAAAATAATCAATAAAACCACAACTTATCATCTCTGTAGTTCTGTAATGACTGTGAATACTTTAAAAAGCAGGCTTATTCCTGTTTATGAGACGGGAAGGAGGAAATGTGGAATTGCACAGTGACTTGTCCCACACAACAGGGTCGGTGAGAGTGGAAACTATCTTCTGATGTGGAAAGGACAAAATTAACCCCATACGGCTTAGCTGTGCCTTGGGTTGGCATTAGGGCAATGCCATAAGACTGCTTCTTTCGGTGTTGTAGACATTTTACGATTATTTTAAGCATAAAGCAAATTGCAACCCTTGCCCTGTTTACCCAGATCACCACTTTACATAGAACAGTAAGTTACATCAGTTGCCAGTTTGTGAGGACAAGACAAGCCCTCAGTGTTTTGCCTAATACTTGATGACAAACAATAGGCTCAAAAGACCACAGGAAAAAAAAATGAAACTGGTATCAGTCAGGCTTAGAAAGTTTTTCATCTCTGTATGATTTTAATTAATATTGAAAACGCATCAGTTGAACTGCGAATTCCTTTCAAAACTCGTTGAACTCCGTGAATTCACACTCCGTGAGGGTCCTGAGGCACTGACACAGGTTTCCCAGAGATGATGCCGATGCCCCACCCCTGGAAGGCCCGGTTGGAATGGGCTCTGAACAACCTGGTCTAGTGGAAGGTGTCCCTGGCCACGGCAGAGGGGTTGCTTATGTTTTTTAAAGCTCCACCCAACCCAAACCATCCTTTCAATTCTATGATGAACTCCAGTCGCGTGTTCCATGGGAGAGCATTTACGGTATCTCCGCCCTGCCACGTCCAATTATTAATAAGAAGTCGACATCAAAGTCTAATTTCAACACTACACCTCCCCTGCAAACCCTGGCAGCGGCGGCACCCAGGCGGCCGCTCCGAGCCCCGGGCTCCGTCACACGCAGGCGCGGCCGCCACAGAGCGGCGGCGGAGGAGGNGAGCGGCGGCGGTGAGCGCGGCGCGCGGCCCAGCCGCCATTTGGGGCGCCGGGAGGGGCTGCGCCTCCTGCCCGCGCTCGGGACGCGTCCTGCGGCCCGCGGCACCGCGCAGCCCCGGGGCGGGGCGTGCGAGCAGCCTGTTTCCTCCTTCGGACAGTACTTAAAAATAAACCAGGTGAAGCAAAGAACTTCGAATTTGTTAAGAAAGAAGGAAAACAAAGAAGCCATAACAATTTTTTTGCATTAATCTCTCCTTCTGCTAGGCTCTTTATCTCGGGAAGGATGGCAGATCCCTGGCAAGAATGTATGGATTATGCAGTTGGTTTAGCAAGGAAAGCTGGGGAGGTATGTATAAGCTCTTTATAAATAATAACATTATTTATTGAGTCTAATGTGTACATAGCTTTTGAAGGAGGTTGATGTTGGAATCTCTTCCTAAGACTGTTTTGTCAAAAAACTAAATGGGCAGAATAGTTTGTGATGTTCAAGTGCAGGATTAAATTGTGTTTTATGTTTGCAGCTTGGCTAACTTAAGAAAACAACTTTGTGTTTTTCCTTGGCCTGGAGTCCAATTAATGGCTGAGGAGTAACTTTCGTTCCTTGAGTTTGATTTAAAAAATAAAATAAAATCCAGAATTGTGGTAAACAAAGAGCATCTCGATTTCCCCCCTTAAACTATGCTTGTCTACCTTATTATTTTACCACCTGAAAGCTGGTGACATTCTTTCTTGTGAACGCTTCAATCAGCTTTATACAGTGGCTTGTTGATGGCACACTATACCTTATTGTGTTCTCTCCATCCCTGGAAGTGTCCAAGGCAGGGTTGGACGGAGCTCTACGTCTGGTCCAGTGAAAGGTGGCCCTGCCCATGGCAGGAGGTTGGAACTAGATGGTTTTTAAGGCTCCTTCCAACCCAAACCATTCTATGTTTGTTTCTCTTCATGAAGACTGCTTTGCTTCTGTAAATAAGAACCATCCCTTACGGTGATGATATTTTGCCATTTGAGATCTAAGACGGCTTAGAACAAGAAAAAGTTTGTACATCTTGGCAAAGCTTCAGCAGGAGTGTTTACCAAATGTTCAGTTCTTAGTAGTTCTGCTTGGTACATTTGAAGGCTGTGGCAACCAGACAAGATGGCACATGTACTAATTCTGTCCCCTGGAGCTGCAAAATCTGTGCAACATTGTCTCTGCAACGACCTCATTAAAGTCTTCCCTCAGAAAATCTTTCTGAGTTACGGTAAAATAATTCTGTGGGCTGCGAGGCATGGATTCTTGCTTAAGCTGATACTGATAGTTTTAAGATCATAAATGCGGGGTCTGGCTAAAAATAGCTGATTTGAGCTCAGTGTCAGGTGTTTATTCAACTCTGGTATTTAAATTTGTAAATTTAAAACTTGTCCTAACAAAATGGACCCCACTGTCATCTACCTGGAGATCCTCCTGTAGTACTTCGATTTAAAGCCAGGTAAAACTTTGTAGTGAGTAGGGACTAGAGATGCAACTCCCAGCTCCTACAGTTAAATCCAGGCTATGTCACTGCTTGTGTTTGTGTTTTGTGTGTGTGTGCAGTATAGAAAATGACTGTAAAAATGATGCTCAGGTTTTTTTGGAAAACTAATATTTTCCATATTATTAACAGTGAAACATTTTTTTGTTTGTTTTAACAGATAATCCGTGGAGCACTCAAAGAAGAAATATCTATTATGACAAAAAGTTCACCTGTAGATCTTGTGACAGAAACTGATCAAAAAGTAGAAAACTTCATTATTTCTTTGATAAAAGAAAAGTATCCTTCTCACAGGTATGGCTTGTTACCAGTATGCTTTTGACAGAAGAAAAATGGAAAGTTTATGATTTTGCTTGGTAAAGTTTTATTACAATTGGCATGCTGGAAAGTTGTAGCATTCTCCTTTACCTGCAATAAATTAAATATTTTAAAGTTTTGCACAGGGCTGTAGCAACAAAACAAGGCGTCCCCAGGTCTACTGACATGAGACAAAACTTAGGCTGAAAGTCTCTTGCAGTTGAGCCAACTGTAAGAAACTTCTTGGTTATTGTTTTGGAAAATCAAAGATGTCCCCAGGAGACCTGGAACCCAGATTTCTTGTCTGCTTTTGAAACTAGTGTGCCTTTGCTGTGTTGGATGGGTCCTGTGGAACTGAGTGTGCCTTTGGCAAATCTCATACAATTTGACAACATAAAACGTCCTTAAAAGAAGACAGGATCTTCTTGTTCCGCATAACAGAAAGACTGTCATACAAAATACTGGTTTTCTTAATTGCTCTTCCCTTTTTTTTCCCTTCCCCTGCCCCTCTCTATACCCCTACCCTCCACTCCCTGAAAAATGTATTCCTGAAGGGTGATCTGTGTGTATTTTGCTTACATGGGTTTGTCTTTAGCATTTTGACGTAACGGCTCAAGTTCAATACAGTTGCCTTAAAGTCAGTTTGCTATTTTTTTCTTGCATTTTCTTGGAGATTTTGTTATTGTAGGCTTATACGTGAAATGTAAGAAATCTGTGTGGAACTGGAACAAGTGAGGTGGTGCAAAAGTTCAGTAACCAAATTAGTATAATCATACAGACTTGTGGAATGACCTTGAAATAACAGTTTCTATGACACTGATAAGCGTTTCAGAATATTTTAGCTCCTTTTTATTTTAGGTAACCAGTGTTGCATGAGACATAATGGTGCTGAACTTCTCTTCCTAGTGAATTACTCATCCACCTATATTCAGTCTCATCTTTCTGAAGGTCTGCTGCTTTTTGGAAACATGCTGTTTCTTTCTGATTAGTCATCTCCACTTCTGTAGTTAATCATAAAACTCTAATCAATATTAAAGGGACCTCATTTGTTTCCTCTCAGCAGTTCTCATTTTACATGTTTGTGGAGCAAAGCATGTGTTTGCTGCAAACTTTCCATAGGTTGAGTAATGTGTGATAAATTGTGACAACCTGCAAAAGGCTTTGAAGAGAATTCCACCCACTTAGATTCATTCTAATAATTTTGCAGTCCAAACGCTTTCATGAGCAGCAAAAATAGTGAATTTTGGGGTGCTCTGGCACTGTGCCTTCTGTGTCCCTGGGGTTTAGTACTGTGGCTGAGCATGCACTCACCCATCTTCTTCAGGAACTCTGGTTTGAATTTCATCCCTTTACTATGTTACTGTTTTGGCGTGCTTGTAAAACTAAAGTTTTGAGATTAACAGCTTTGTCATATTTGGGTTGAAATCAGTCTTCAAATTTAACAGTTGCTGCAGTGTTCTAACCAGATTCAAAAGACCACAAAGGCTTTCTTCACTGAAAACACAAGCTAAAAAATAATGGTGTAGAGCACAAATAAGCTGAAAGGTGTCAATAGCTGTAGGTATTTTGAACAAAATTTGATGATGCCGTTACTGGAAAAAAATTATGAAAACGTCAATGTTCTGAATGCTAAATTCTGGTATTATTTCTATATTGAAACATAAAATTCTTTTCCCCACATGTTGTGCTTATCCTTGACATCATAAATACTGATGCTAGCTTGGTCAGATGTGATTGGTGCTTTCTGGGTAAATCATGTTTTTCTCAGCTTTTTGCGTATGATCGCTGGTGGTACTCCAAGCTTCATCTCACTTTTAAGAATTTCAGTGTCAAGGACAGTGTTGTAATTCAGACATTTTAAACAATTTCCTTCTGTCTGTGTTTCTGCTGTAGCTTTATCGGAGAAGAATCTGTTGCAGCTGGAGAGGGCAGCATTCTGACAGACAACCCCACATGGATTATAGACCCAATTGATGGAACTACCAACTTTGTACACAGGTCCACCTTTCATTTTTTTGTTAGCAACCTCAACTGATGATCCTTTTTCTTTCTCCAGTTCCTTGAAAGTAAGGTTGTTTTTAATTTTTAAATTGCTTTAAAAGAGAGACGATGGACTTGTTAATAGTTACAAATCACTACTTACTGAGAGGCATTGGGCAGTTTTTGTAAGCATTTTAATATTCCTCTAAGTATTATAATAGTCTTGCTCTGTTACCTACATCAGTTGTTCCATAAGAGGCCTGTATTATATATTAGGGGTCAGCAGCCTTTGGCATGGATTTCAAAGATGGATGGGCAGATTTCAACAGGAACAGGACTCAGAATAAGAAGTTTCAGCATCTTCAGAGAGGGAATAACAGTGTCAGGTGCTGATTTCTGAGAAATTTCAAATCCATTGAGATCTAGAAGCGCTAACTATAAAAGAAAGCGGGATATCTACAGTAATTATCAGTGGTGTTTTGCACCAAGGTGAGCTGGGGGCTTTCCCTGTAACGCTGGCAGCCTATTCCTTACATCTTATAAACGTGATAGATTTTGGCCCCAGTGAGTTTTTCTGAGTCTGCTTGATTTCAGTTTTGAAATGGCTCCTCCTATGTGCACAATGGCTTTTAAACAGCTTCTGACTGCTGCTAAATAACATGTTCAGAAAGTTACAAGAAAAGAACCCATTCTGCTGAATCTACAGGCTTAAAAGTTGGTATTTTTTGCAGAAAGATTAAAAGCAAATGTCTGGGAATTAAAAAAAAAAAGTAAAAAATAATTAATTAATTGGCTGGTTGTTTCAAAGTTAGACTGAGATGCAATCCACCATGTCTTACGTAGTCCCACTGTTTTCATTCTTCCTGCATTCTTCAGTATCTGTCTTGGTCATGGCTTTGGTGGAGAAAGGGGAGGTGGGGGGAGAGGTAACTTGGTTCTTTTTATGAGACCAGCTTGTTCCTTCTGAGAAAGGTTAGTAGTGTAGAGGCTTGTTTGAGTTCTTTGGCTGTAAAAGAGAGTTCCTAAGCTAGGAACAGCTGTAACAGGGATGACAGCCACTTGTGCATAGAAAAGTTTGAGTTTCAAGTGGTAATCAGTGTTATTTGCTCTATTTTCAGCTAAATTGTGCAAATTCCAGAAAACTATGTCCTGTATAGTCCAAGTTTGTTTTTGAAATATGCATTACATTTAACTGAATGCTGTCTTTATTAAGAGTAAGCATGGTAATGAAAGAAATTTAGTATCTCACTATAAATTAGTGAAATGTTTTGTTTTGTAGGTTTCCATTTGTGGCAGTTTCAATTGGCTTTGTTGTAAACAAAAAGGTATACTTTTTATTACTTAATATCTAATCAAACCCAAATTAATTGCTTGTTTCTAGTTACAACTAAGTTCTGTAATTTCCTATTTCACAGTAAATAGGAAGAAACGGAAAATCCCCTGAAGGTATTTTTCCTTTTTCTTGCAGATAGAGTTTGGAATTGTGTATAGTTGTATAGAAGACAAGATGTATACTGCCAGAAAAGGAAAAGGTGCATTTTGCAATGGTCAGAAACTTAAAGTATCAGGCCAAGAAGGTAAGCTGAACTGAGTAGCTTCTTTCTGGTAATTACCAGATTGCAGATGAGACAGCAGAAATTTCATACCTGGATTTATTAGTATTTCTTATCTCATAGTTTTGTTTTGCAAGATTTTCTTTGGCCATAGGCTGTTTAGTTTTGAGAAACACCTTTTATGTTCTCTTTGATGCATATGATGTGATCTGTTCAAAATCAGGACTCAGCAATTGAAGATTTTATTCCCCACGTGTCTGTATTGTGGTTTTGTTAGTTTGTTTCTTTGTTTTTAGTTCCATGTGTGTCTGCAATCTGTTTGAGGTTGTTCTTTAGAGTGTAATAAATCTGCCAAACAATTCAACTTCTCCCAGGTGTGACCTAGTGGTTTAAGTCAGTAGCACTTTTCTATGCTTACAACCCTACATCGAGTAAAGTCCGTGCTTCAGATGAGATCTTTAAGTATCTCAAGACTGTTTTAATTTTTCTAGCAATAGAATTTTATTTAGTACTGTCATTGATTAATGTATATGCACAGTTGGAGATCACGCTTCTTTCGTGGTATTTTATTTTTTCCTGCCATTTTCCAAGTAATAACAGTTTTTTATATGTTTGATATATGTAATATTTTGAGGTACCTCACTTTTATTCAGTCTTGTAAGAAAGCAATGAAGTAAACTCTGCTAGTTACTGTGACTATTTAGGTTGTGCTGTTGGAAGAGTGAGGTTTTGTTTCTTTTCCAGATATTACAAAATCCCTTTTAGTAACAGAATTGGGGTCAAATCGTGATCCAGAGGCTATAAAAATAATTCTTTCTAATATGGAAAGACTTCTCAGTATTCCTATTCATGGGTAAGATACTTCATATTTTATATGTATTTATATATACTGGTAGTGGTTAATATTGTAAATATGATAATTTATAGAAAGCTTTGGTTACATTATATTTGACACCTTAAATGTGAAATATGATTTAAATGTTTCTGTCTAGTAGCTTCCACAGAGAAGCTGTGTTTGACTTTTTAAAGCTCATACATACAGAAGAGAACCCTAACAATCAGTATTGAGAAGCAAAGCATGTTTGGGCTTGTAGGACTACAAAGTGTTGTATTTACTAGTTTAAAAAATTAAATACAATTTCGTGCTTTTTTTTTTCCCCTAGAAACACACAAGGAGTAAAACTGGATGAACAGAAGCTATATTACATTTCTTAGTTTCCTTTCCTTGTAGTAATGAAAATTGGGTTTTTTATATATATATATATATGTAAGACAAAAGTAGATCTCCCTTTCCTCTTTCAAAACCATACAGTTTTGTCTGAGTAGTTTAAATTGTCCATCAACTGCTCTTATTTTGGTTGCATTCCCTGCTTCCTCTCCTCCAGATAAGCCAAGGTCTACATTTCCACAAACCATTTTGTACAAAGTTGGTTTCAGTAGACAATTTTTTGTTACTCAGCCATATTCATGTTTCTTATCTAACAAGTTTTATGCTGAGATTCTCAGGATTCTCGTTTTGACACTTAACATGTAGGTTTTTTTCTACTTCCAAAAAGTCTTCCAATGTTGTTAAAGCAAATATGCTAAGATGTAAGTAGGAAATACATTTTAGGTGTGTTGTGCATTCAACTTTGGCATTTTATTTGTAAACAATAATTTGAGACTGGAGTTAAGTTGCTTCTTGCAATAGTTCAGCTGCTATCAGTTACAGTTTAATGTACAGCTTACTGTTAATTGAAATAACTGCAGTTATTTGTACAAGTCACACTTACTTGCTAAGCGCATTGATGTTTCCAAAAGAAGCTGGAATTTGTGACACAAGGATTTGGTGAAGTTAACCAGACCAAATTTATGCTGTGTAATTTATTTTTTCTGATTACTTTTAGAGGATTTGGCAATGCTGTGTAATTTATTTTTTCTGATTACTGTTAGAGGATTTGGCAAGTCAAGAGATGTTTACTGAGCATCACCAGAGAAACTGGAAAAAATGGTTTTTCAGCACTGAAAAGTGTACAGTCTCCTTGAATTCTTGTATTCAAAGAGCAAAATAGACTATCTGTTACTGTTTCATGGGAAATTATCTTTCATAATATGTTTTAGTTCAAGAAATCTTTTAAGATGTGTTTAAACCAAAATTGATTAACAGAATTTGTAAATGAAATTTCTGGAAATTTGCTGTATTTTGAAAACTCTTCAAGCTACTTAAGCAACATCTCCTTCCCATTTTTTTATGTTTCACTGCAGCATTTCATCACCTTTTCTCTAATTCAGTTCACTTCCATCATGACATTTCTGTGTTCTCTGTGCAGTGTACACAAACAGTGTAACTTTTTTGCAAACTCTTCTCAGTTAAAACAACATCGTGTATCTCCTTTAGGATTAGAGCCGTTGGTACCGCAGCTGTGAACATGTGCCTTGTGGCAACAGGTGGAGCTGATGCCTACTATGAAATGGGGATTCACTGCTGGGATATGGCAGGAGCTGGAATCATTATTACTGAAGCCGGTGGAGTACTGCTGGATGTAACTGGTAAATACATGGGCCTGCATAATACTCTTTTGTCCTTTTAAGGGGCTAATAGGGAGCAAAATGTAGCTGAAATGAGAAGGCAGGAAGTTCTTTTCAGTCCTCTTTCCAACCTACCACTACTGAACAGTTCCTAACCCATCAATAGATGAAGAACAGGTTAATTGTATGTTCTTAAGCAACAAGACAACCTTTACTCCCTTGGCTGGACTCCTGGAAAAGTGAAAAAAGACAGTAAACATACATTGAAGAGAATTCAAATGCAGCTCATACGAGATACCCGTTGTGTTAAATGCATTTTTGTCCAGAGGCAGAATTCGGTTCTAAATAGTAATGTATCATTTACACTCAATTTTTTCAGTGCTTACTTTCATACCAGCTTCTCATTTTCTCCGTGTATAAACTGGTTGCTTTGTTTGCTTTGCTTTCTAGGTGGACCATTTGATTTGATGTCTCGAAGAATAATTGCAGCAAGTAGTCAAGCTATCGGAGAGAGAATAGCCAAAGCACTTCAAGTAATTCCTCTGAGAAGAGATGATGCAACCAACTGAACACCAAAGCTGCACTGTAAATGTTGTTGTCTAATGTTGTCTCATATTCTCACATGATGATTGTTGTATGCCTTGAATAGATGGTAGTCTTTCAGTACTGGTGTGGCTGCTAAGTAGAGCTTTGAGACTGAACAACATTCTAAGTAAGCTTTAACTGTTGAGTATTTCATTTAACATCACAATTAGATTAAAATCTAGAAAAATAAGCAAATATATGCAACTAGTATTTTCAAGTTTTATACTACGCTGGAACACATAGCAAGAGACTCTTTGGTGTATAGATCAATAAAGATCTCTAGTTCTGTTAGTGACAAAACCAAAAAACACTGTCCTAACACCACATCATCACAGCTGATCCTGAATCCAAAAAGATGGAGGCATTACTGTTTATCCAGTCTCTCTCTATCTGATCTCCAGTGTATCCATTTCCTTACCTCATTGCAGTTTTTGTAGAGGTAGTTCACACATTTCCAGACTTGTTATTTGCTCGTAGTTTTGTCTACAATTTAAAGCCGTTGTTACTTACCTATCATTGGTTTTGTAGTCATCATTCTACCTTTCTGATGGTAGACAGACACAGCCTCTTCTTTAGCCTCATATGTGGCCAGTACACTTGCAAATCCATTACAGTTTCGAAAGTTATTGTGCCAGAAAATATGTGCATCTTCTAGAATTAAATTCTGAGCACACCTATCACCAAATGTACTTACTTGAAATTAAGATGCAGTATGATTTTCATTTTGTTAATTTTGATTGGGTTTCTTCATGGATGAGTGTTTCGAAGTCTAAGGAATCATTAAATCATTAAATCCAAGAGAGTTTTCAGTACTTCAGCTGGCAGAAAAATAAGCCTGTAGTCCATATTTTTTACATAATTTTCTGTAAGTTATGAAAGCAGTGACCAACCAGGACCAGGTTTCCATTGTGTTTTACAGAATGTACACAGAAAAAGATACAAAGTAAACCTAAAGGGTTTAAAGATTAAGAAATATTAGTGATTTAATTCTAGGTGTCAGTTGTTGTAAACTTTGAAAATTATACTGGTTCTCTGTGGTTTTTGTATTTAAGATTGTTAAAAGCATCAGTGCACTGTTCAAATAATTAATGCACTTTAAAAGAAAGATGTCACTCAGATCAGTTTTTAGACTGATGGGGTTTTTTTCTGTTGAAAAGAAAGTTGTCTCATTGGTTGTTTAGTCAAGACACAGCAATGGAAAGCCTGACTTTTTGTACTGCTGTCCCACTATTTTTATTTTGAAAAATGGTATATTGAACTTTCAACAGATTGCATATTATAAATGTCAGGTTTTTATATCAGTTGATTTCTGTAGATTTTTCAGAAATACTTAATTTTAAGATGTATCTGATGCCAGATGATTAATGTTAACAAGGTCAGCCTGCTATTTAAAGGTCTTCCCAAAAAGCCAGACTTAAAATTATTTTACTTTGTAAATTCCCATTGACAAGGATGGAAACCTTTTGAGCATTTCACTGTAACTTTATTGCTGTAAACAATGTGTGTGGGATCATGTTTATTTTTGAGATGTCTTCTGTACCATTTCTGTGGCTTTTGTATAACAAAATCTGCATAACTTTATTTGTGAAATAGAGATATGTCTAAAAAGTACTTAAGATTTGAGAACGTGTTAGAAATAAATAACTTTAGCAGCACTGTGGCTTCAGCTATGCTTCCTTTTGTAGCATTGATCAGGCTGCAGTGCTGTGACCCATCAAGCTGGACCTGTGGGCCTCAAACTCTGAGTTGAACAGTTTTTCTTCTTTGCCTCTGATGTGCATAGATCATAAACTGTTGAGCCTTTATGTGTGGGATTATGTATGCACCTGCAGTTGGGTTTTGGAGCAAATTATTTCCACTTGTTCCAATGAGATCATGGTTCATTAATCATCTCCAACCTCAGACTCAAACTTTATGGTTTATCTTGCCTGTCACTTGTGTTGGAGGTCTGTTAGCTAGTTGAAACATGTAGCTTTCTCATTGTTAGCTTTCCTAATAATGTTATCTGAGGAAAAAAATTTATGAATTTCTTATCTTGGCCCTCTTCACTCTATTTGTGTTGGAAACTAGTATAAAATTATTTTTAACTCTAAATGGCAGTTTTTATCAGTTGTGTGCTTGCTTTTTAGTTTCAGCCACCTTTTCAGGAGGATCAGAAATCTTAGTTTGCCACTTTGCTAAGCATTATCTTCTCAGACACCTCATTAGCACGTGGCCACTTTTTTTGTCATGTGAAAGGACATTGAAATATAAGTTTAAAGACATTTCACTTCTGTTCTAACCTGCAATTTTGACAAGTTTTTGTAGTAAAACAGAGAAGTCAAGATTGCTGTGTATTCAAGATACTTTCGAGAGTTTATTAATGAGACAGTCCCTGAATGTTCAAAACGATAAAAAGCATGGGTTTGTTGCTGTGAAAGATGGAGTGGAAGAATTAATCCTCTTACTTTTTTTTTTTTAATAATTTAAGATAAAATTATATATTTACAAGATAGCTTTTGCTGGGCAATGAGACAGCTGGAAATGAAGGCCCATTACCACCGACTGAACAGACAAACTGTCAAATTAAGGTCATGAATATTCCTCATGAAGACATCAATAATCGAGTATACAGCTTTTCAGTGAACAACCCGGGACTGCAGCTGGCAACTTCCACTGTGGTTTGAACCTCAGCTCTGAGTGAAGAACACTCAAAACTTAGAGGTGCAAGAAGGTAAGTGGATAGAGTCAGCTACTGGAGCAAGTGAAAAAATAAAAAAAATACTGCTGGAAATTAAAGGGCCACATGAGGAAATTTAACCAGTCCCTTCGCCTTTACTTTCTGAATTTAAATGGTCAACATTGTCACTATAGTGACTGCAGAGCCTACTGCTCGTCTTAACAAAGGTCTTCAGAGTAGGGGATTGATTTTTAGCCTGACACTAAAACAATTATTACTACAAAATAAGTGATAGTGACTTCTAGCACTGATGTGTATGCAGGAAGGGGGGTGTGCTTAGCCTACTGTCCTGGCTATCACCCAACACTGGCCTTCTCCATTTACTGATTTGCTGATAATTTGTGAATGTTTCCTACGACGACCTGCAGAGCTTTGCTCTAGCTGCGCAGCAGAGTATTCCAGTAAATTCAATCCTGTAGAGCTTTTCCCAGCATGAAATATTGACAAAATCACAAAAGGCTTCAGGCTCTTGTCCAGCCCTCTTTAATTGCCCTGCAGAAAATCCCTCCTCTGCACCCCCTTCTGTTATGGAATATGGACTATCCCTCATAATATCTGTGACCTAAAGCTGTGGTTTAATTTTGCTTAGTCTAATGTCGGTGTGAACTAGGCATTCTGACTAGAATAAAATGTCATCCTGTGGCCTTGGTAATGAAGCATTTTAAATAAGGAACAAACATCCCTTTTCCTGAGCTTCTTCCCATCCTCTCAAAGCCAGCAGCTAATTCAGTTCTATTCATTACCTGTGAGAGAGGTAATTGCTTCCTTCGCAAGTCTGATCCTGTTGCTAAAGTGCTGGCAGGCAGCTCTCCAACAGCACATTGATTTTGGATCTACAGCAGCTGGCATGGCTGCCTTAATTTGCACAAACTCCAAGCATCACAAGGATGTCAATGATGTGACACCTCAAGAGTGTCAGCCAGATCTCCTGGATGGCAAAATCTGTTCCATCTCTGGATTACTGCTTGTCCAGCACCAAGAGCAACAGTGAATGTAGTCTGTCACATCACTCTCCAGTTTGTACAATCTTCACACAAAGATCTGCAGCCTCTTAAAGATCAGCAGGAGTTTCTGAAATGTCCTCTGTGCCCACTATCTGCTGTCTGCCTGCTAAAACAACAGGGCAAAGAAAATCTGACACACTTCAAAGCTGTGCGCAGCATTTGGAACAAACAAATTGGAGGACCGCGCTCAGCCGAGAGCATATTATGGCACTGTATGAAAGAGCTACAAACTCCTGCCTGTTTGAGGAGCAGAATGGATTAAAGAATGGAATGCTCTGTCCCAAAGCAAAGCAGAACTAATTTTCTAGCACAGTTCAAGCTATTAAGATGCTAAAAGTAATGGTCAGTGTACATCCTGTTCCAGAAGCTTATAGCCTCTCTCGGTGACTGGTACATTGGCTGCATACACTGTGCCATACATACTCTTGATTTGCACAATCCCAGTGATGATTTTTACACTGAGGTGATTCTATACCAAAGTTGCTTTAGTTGGGAATTGGGCCTTCTGTATGTTGCGGTGGTTAAGTCCATGCTACACCCCCCACGTTGTTTCAAAGTGACCTCTCCCCACACCACTGTGCCAGAAGGTTCTTTTTCCCTCGGTCCCTGGTCCTCTCCCCCCCTCCCCTCCACTCTTCCATTGGCCCCCGTTATGCCATTCAACCTTTCCTCCCCCCCTAGCCCTCAGATTACTGGTTACTGATGTTCTGCCTACCCCTGGGACCCCTCGGGGTAAAAACTGGGTGCGCGTGGGTTTGTTCGAGGTTGTCTTTGCCTCCCCTTCGGGGCGGTTTGTTCGCGGTCCGTGCGGACCCCAATAAACGGCCTCGGAATTTCACACAGAGAATCCCTCTTGCCTCTTCATCTCCGTAACACTCAGAACTGTGTGTGAGTGGCTGCTTGCACCCACCAGCAAGGGTGAGGCTGGGTGCTTGTGTAGGTGCCGACAGAGCACTGCCACAGCGTCTCTGCGAGGGACTCTGTGGGAGAAGCGCGGCACCAGCCCATCGACCCCACGCACCACATTATCTGTACTCCCATTAAAATGGAAGGAAAAGAGGAAGAAAATGCAGTGGCCGTGCCACAGCAATAGGTAAACCAAACTCCCCTTTCCATGCAGTGGAAGATTCAGGTTTTCATTTTGTTATGTCTCTCCTCAGCTCAGCAGAGACTACGCTTACAACCATGCGAAGCACTTAATTTAGAAGTGGTTGTACTGCAAATACTGAGAAATAATTTCATAGGAGCTCTTCCTCAGCTTTCTAGGTTACATTTTCCCCTGCTGCTGTCGCGGGAGAGGTGGTTCCGTGCTATTTTATCCTGCCCGTGGACGCAGGCGGAGGGCGGTCTCGGGGAAGATGCACAAACCCCCGAAGAGCCGCGCCCCTCACCGCTCCCGGCACAACACTAGATGGCAGCCGGAGCCAGGGAAACACCAGGAGGCCCAGGGTTCCTTTGGTTTAAAGAACGTTCCCTTTTCCACGCCTCCCTTCCACCCTCCTCTGCTCTTTGCAGTTATTATTGGATACAATAACTGAGAACTATTCAGAAGAATTATTCCAAAATTTTTAGAGGACTTTGACTCTGTTTTTCTGTGACTTGAGAAGGAGTGTGAAACAGGACTTGTGCCAGCAGAATTAATATTCCCTCCTTTTCAATGTTGAAAGACTGTGGTATCTATCACAAAAGATCACAAATCTAAACTCTAAAATAAGATAAAAACCATACAAGTCCTTAGATTATACTGCATTTTAGGCTGTAGTAATTTCCCCTGTAGTTTTTGCAGTCATAAATTAGGACATGGCTTTTTAAAAGCCTTTCTTTTAAGCCTACCAGATAATCTTCTGGGCACGCATGTATTAATCTGTACATAGATACGGCCCTCAGACAACAAACCCAGACACAAATAAGCAGGTCTTAATGATTTTTGAGAAGCAGTTGTTTAATTTTCCAAATAGAGCACAAGCTCAATATTTTGCCTCCAAATGTGTTGAGATGTTGTAAAGGAACTATAGTAGCTGTGTCTGTATTGTCCCTGTACAATAGTCTATTGAAACTATATTTTTCAGGATCTGCTCAAGCATAGATAGGTAAGTCATCCCGTTATTTCAAGGTTTCACAGGTCTCTGTGCTGCATCCTGTAAAAGTTTATTTGTATTTATGACCTTGCCTACGAAGGCAGTGGTCTAGAGGTTAAGTGCCAATGTATTACTGACAAGAGGCTCGCTCTATCTCAGTGTGGCTGTTTAGAGGCATTGCCTCCTGGGAAAAGACTTGGCTCAGAAAAAGACTTTCCTGCCCTCCCTGTAATGCATCTGGAGATGCCCTGACAGAGCACACCGTGCAGAACATGCCCAGCATAAGGACGCTGCCAAGCACATCTCCACAGGCTGTTGGGGGGGCCCAAGGTACTGCACTTCCTAAAAGCAAATAGTGAAAGGAGAGTTGTGTCCTGTACTGTCTGCCATGCCCTTTAATACAGGTCAAGGTGAATTAAAGTAAGTTACTCTAGTGGGGATCAGCATGGCACTGATGCGTCCTCCAGCCACCCAGAAACAGAGACTAGACAAGAGTAAGGGAATAAAGATAGGTATTTATTTGAAGGGCCTTCAAGGTACACCCTTGGGGAGCCAGAGGCTGCTTCCAGAAAATGGACCCCAAGATGGACCACAGGTCACGAGTTCTTCACACTTTTATAGGTTTGGTTCATTTGCATATCAGGGTTAATTCTCCAATTAAAGCCCCAGTTTAACGATGTAACTCCCCTCAGCTTGCCCCCCTTAGAATCTTTGGTTTACACATTTTGGGCCTAAAAACAGCCTGGCTGTCCTTGAAGGCAAAGCCTGGAGGGGCTTTGTTATGTCTACCTAGTACGAGAGAGCGGGAATTACAGGCTACAAGGAACTGCAGAGTTACACTCCAAGCAGTACAGAATTTGAAAATATAAAAGTTAAAACCTAAGGCATCAGTACCTCTCTTTTCTACTACGACTTCTCTATGGTGTTGTAGGACAGCTACACTGTCCTTCCTTCCTCAGTTGTAGATTTCCCTTTGGACATGAGAAAAGCTCCTAATGCTGTTTCCGGCAGTGGGCATCTTGGCTGAGGACCAATAGCTGCAGAAAGAGGGTCCCAGCTGAGATGTGTTGATCTGGGGATTGCTGTAGTGTGGGATCTTGGGGAAGGTAGGAGAGGGACTTGGCCAGAACAAGCCAAGAGCAGCAGGCACAGGAGGTCCTAGTTTGGTACCAGCTTATATTAGTACCTGCAGGGAACGTTTCTAGTTTTAGAAATGTCATTCTTTTCCAGCTCTAATGACAAACAGGTATGATGACATCTATAGAGGTATTTAGAAAGCCTCTGTAGGGATTTTCACTTTTGTATAGTTTTTCCAGAATTAAAACAAATAAGTTCAGGTATAAAAGTTCATCAAGATGACTTTATTTATTTTTAAGGTATAAACCTCAACTTTACTGGATGTTTGCATTGGCCTATTGTAGGCAAACAATCACCTCACTACTAAAAGCTAAAAATAATAAAAACACCCTTTATTTCTGCTTCATTATACTTGAAATTGTAGTTACAGTTCTCAACAGTCCTCCAGCAAAACACATTTAAAAGAGAGTAATGGTTAATGTTATTAGAAATTCCTGTTTCAATATTTATTTAGTTGTAATTAGCAATGTATTAGCTGTGTAAAAGTAAATTGTACACCACTTCATCTGTGCTCCTTGTTCAGCTCACTGTGTTGAAATGGAATTCATAATGACAAACTGTCATAGCAGGGGGAGGTTAAAAGCTTTCCTCCTTAGGCACTTAGTTGTTAATAGCAGTTTCCACTGAAAGGAAGTGCAAACCTGGACATAATGATTTCCATCAACAGTCATTTGTGTGGCTGGCACTGAAAAACACTGCTACTCAGTCAGATTAATCAATTAGTAGAGAAAATATGTTTTCCACTAGTACGCATTCCAGTTCAGTTAATTTCTCCTTTTATTTAAATATCGTGGAAAATTAATAACTAGTAGACTCTGTCAGAAGGATTTCTTTCTGCCTCTTGTACCTGCCAACTGTTAAGTCTAATACTTGAGAATTTAGGAAATGCCACCCCAACTCTATACTCAAGTTAGTTTCTCCAGTTCAGCAGACTCTGTTACTAGTGTTTATTTCTTCTTCTCAAAGTTTTCATTGCAATCTTCAGTGCATCTCAACTGAAGTCTAGTGGATTATGTCTCCTTTTTAATCCAGAATAAAGAGTTGATTTCCTAGGGTTTTTTTTTTATTTAAATGAAAGAATTGTGGACAAAATATTCAAAGGATGGGAACCAGAGAGAGAAATCACAACCCCATTCCCTCTCTCAGATAAACATTCTTCACTGGAGTTCTTTGGGATAGGACACCCTCCTCTCTTCCCTTTCAGAATGACACAATTTCAAGAAGTGAAAAAAAAAAAAAAAACAAAGCAAAAAACCCCACAAAAGTACATCTCTTGATTTACTTGATTTACTTGAAATGAGCACTAAATGCAGTTACTTCCAACTCTGCACATGGCTCTGCTCTAGAAGGGTCTATACCTACGTAGAGCCCTGTGGTTCTGATGTAATCCATAGTAAAGCTTTTAGAGTGAGCTTTCTGGAAAGCAGATATTTGCATCTCTTTAAAAAATAATTTTATTTTAGCAGAACATCTAGGAAAATAAGTAATCAGTCAGTTTTTCCACAAATATTTAAAGCTATTTAATTGGCTTAACTTTCACAAGAAAAGGCACCATCTGCATAGAAGATGGAACAGAAGATAAGAAAGCGGGAAAAACTCAGTTACAGTTTAACCTATAAAGAAACTGATGATTTTCTAAAAGTGACATCAGTTACAGTAAAAACCCCCAAATCAAATTATAGCTATTGAGATAACATAGACAGCAAATCAAATAAAGAAGACAGATTTTTCTGCTCTGTCCATCTTTACCTGAGCATGCTCATTAAAAATTTGTTTCATATGATGGCTTTTTTCTCCCCAGTTGCTTCATATCTTCCAACATATGCATGATGACACACGGAGGCAGTGTCTCAGATGTGTGACTCTTCCATTACAGTCTGTGAAAATTTATCCCTAGCATTTCCAAAGGCAGTGCAGGAACTGTAAATCCACTCCCACCCAGCCTGTTGCAATGTCTTCTATCAATGACTTCAGAGACAGCATGAACTTAATGAACTCAGATGGCAACACCATAGACAGGATGCATTTAGTTTTGAAAAGGGCGTGTAAGGGGGGGCCTTGGGGGGCTGTCTTGTGGTGGCAGAGATCTTTCAAGCTAATGATAGGACAATTTGCAATAGCTTTCCACTAGAAGGAAGATATTTGGGTAAACAGAAGATTCATGCAACAGAATTTGCTTGGTTTGGTTTAATTTTGGCTCTTAGTTCACTTGCTTTTTAAAGCAAACACATTCACAGCAGGTACGTAGGTGGGCCTGAGGAGACATACAGCAGGTACTTTGTCACATTAAACCAGATTGTAGTTGATGCAATTTGAACTAATTAGGTGACTGAAGGCAGGGGAGAAAAGATGGGCAAGTTCTGTGTGTAACTCTACTGATTTCATGCTGCCATATTCAGGAGCCATGGAAATGACTCCAGGTAGCATGAGGAGAAAATTCAATTCATGTCTATTATACATATTTATTACCTAGCCAATATCCACATACATAAAGAAAAAAAACACGTTTGGAAAAGTTAAATTTCCTGTACAAATTCATGTATGATGAAGTTTAAATTTTTAAACTTTAACTTGATAAATACTTATTTAACTATTAACCTATCAATTTGCTTTTTTCATGGCTAGGTTAGGAGAACTTGTGCCAATTAGTTTCTGCTCATGACCACGAAAATGCTTTACATCCCTGAGCCTCCACTTTTAGCAGCAACAAACCAACACTGTGCCAGAGAAGAGGAGGTGGTTCCTTTTCCCCAGCTTCTAAGGGGACAAACGTCCAGATCACCCACTGCTTCTGGCCTTGTGAGTAGCTCAGTGCTCAGCAGCTGAACCCTGAAACATTACAGATCTGAATGAAGAGAGCAGCCTCTTCTCAAACATCTTTGGTGGGTGACAAGCCATTTGATTAATGCAGCTGTATCTTCCCTTTCTTGAACCTCCTATGTGATCCTGTCTGTAGTGGGATGTTACTGATTTTTACAGCTTCATGTACATCCAGCAAAACATTTTGTCACGTCCTTACCTGTAGGTTCGCTTGTATTCCCAGTGTCATCACGGACCATGCTTAGGGAAACTAAGCACACGCCTTGGAATATGTCACAACCTAATGGGCTACCTGGCTCCTGGGTGGGTGGGGATCATGGCTGTGGTTTGTAGGACTCCATAATACACAAAGACATGGAGACTTATTCTCTAAACTTCTCTACCTTATTACAGGTTAGCACAAATAGCACAAAAATCAGTAACGGCAAGTTGATATGGTTAATAAAGCGAAGATATACATATATCAAGCTATTAAAAATGATGATAAGCAATCAATAACTTACTATCAATCATTAGCATGGCAGATAATATTATCAGAAGCCAATTGTGTAGCAGCAACAAAGGGTGTATATGTTATTACAGGTTATTACAAAAGTAGCAAGGGAAGAAACTTATCAACAATATAGCAGCAGATACCTTTACAGTAGATTATTTCTATGGCTATAGAAATACTGGCCAGTATCAAGTGAATTATACAGATCTCAGAAGGGGCCAAACCATCCCAAAGGAGAGGACAAACTGACCCTGGAGGGGTACCCAACCATACCAGAGGTGGTAGGACAGTCCCCCAAAACTGTGCCCAAAGGAAGTCCAGTAAAATAATTACGCAGAGTTCTCACTTTGGAGATGATCTGCGTCACCGAGCCTGGAGTCAGCCAGATATCCCTGGTGAGCATCCAAGTGCTCGCTGAAAGTTTGTGTGGGATTTAACCTGCTTGGGAAAGGAAAAAAAGTGAAGCATGGGAAGTACTCAGAGACAGTAGCTTCACTTTGGTTGAAATGCCTTTTAGATCACAGAGGCACAAGGGGGTGTAGGACATCACTACTTCAAGCAGCCAATAGATGCTGTGAGTTTCCATTTTTTCACATGTAACAACCAACAGATGATGCTGTTTGCTGTTCCTTCAGAACCATTTTATTTTCCCAGGCTGTTTCCACTTTTTCAGACAATAAGTTGCTGTTACAGCTTCTTATTTTGGCGCCTATCACTAGTGTCTCAGGATGTCTCTGGTTTCCAGGTACCCAGCTGCACTTCAAAAATGTCAGCTGCATTTCTCAAGCATGTTTCTCTTTCCCAAGCCTAGTTCCCTGTATCACAGTTCCAGGGTGGTAGGTTTTACTCTGTCAGTACTTTTCAGCAGAACATTTTCTTTTGCTCAGCGATTTTCATCCTGCCACTTTCATGGCTGTTCCTATCAGAACATCCAAAGACTTCAGGGTGTTGCTGGAGCAGAGCCTTCCATCTCAGCAGGCAGCAGTGCACATGCTGAGTCTAAGGAGGCAACACTGACCTTTCTTTTTAATAACTGGATCTGCTGAAGCTCTCTTTTGTTATGTTCACTCATTGGAATTATTTTCTCTATATTGCTACTCCTTCTCTTGATAAATGCCTGCGTTTCTATATAGCTCTTTTTCTCCCACAACAAACCCTTTTTTATGTTCTCTGCCATCAGTATTCATTCTTTAATTAACATCAGCAGAGACTAATAGGTGTCTCAGCTATGCCACAGCAAAGCAAGAAGCTTTAACATGAACCACAACAGCAATGCTGGAATTTAATTATGATTACAGCTTCTGGAAACAAAGATAAAATATACAGATGAATAGTGATCTTCATATACATCACTGATATTTGACGCGATAGAGGCTTTGATTCTCAAAGCTGTGCAAGTGCACAAGTGCACGACTCCATGGATTAATGGGAGGGTTCATCTCTTTCTAGAGTTAGGAAAAATTATTTTCATTGCATTTGCAGTCAATTATTTTCTTTGAATGATTCTAATCACAGCAAAAAGGAAGGGAGAGAAGAGTCAGAGCCAGCTACAATTGTTCATCCCTGACAGATATAGTGGCTTGAGTCTGAAAGAGGGTAGGTTTATATTAGCTATAAGGAAGACATTCTTTACTGTGAGGGTGGTGAGGCACTGGGACAGGTTGTCCAGAGAGGTTGTGGATGCCCCATCTCTGGAAATGTTCACGGCCAAGGTTGGACAATGTTCAATGTTTAAGGTTGGATGGGACTTTGAGGAACCTGGTCTAGACGAAGGTGTCCCTGCCCATAACAGAGGTGTTTGAACCAGATGGTCTTCAAGGTCCCTTACAATCTGAACCATTCAATGATTTATGTTTGTTTAAACTGTTATTGCAGACCTCCAGTGACAGAGACCCTGAAGTTGTTTCCTTCTCTTTGTGACACAGCTAGAAATGTTTCTACTAATGTCTAAAATGAATCCTTCTAAAACTTAAGCTCATTACTTCTTTTTCCGTTCCATGCGAGAATGGAAAACCAAAATTGCTCTTATATCAAGTAGAAAGCTGAATTTAACCTAAATGACAGCCTTGTAGAAAAAATAGTCCTTCCATTTTGACAATGCTTCATGGAGAATTACACTTTTGCTTGTGCTTTTCTTCTGGTTTCATCCTACCTGTGCCTCCTTAATATCCCTGTAGGAACATTGAAAGGGAGTGTCAAAAGTCCCTATTAAAGTCAGGACAGATGGGATATTACTCCTTCCTTAACTACAAGCACAATTTTCCTCTTGAAGAAGAAAAAAATGAAATGACAGAATTTGCTGTTGACATCTAGTTTGGCAAGTACCAGAAATTTTTTCAGCACTCAGATACTTAAAATTAGTTTTTCAGATAGCTGTTAGTAAGGCCTATTATTCCCTATCTCCCCTCCAGTTATCTCCCTCTCTCCTAAGGGCAGATGTTTTCACTAAACTTTTGTTCCCCTCCTCTATGTTCTCCACTGAGGTTGCTTCAGCCTGTCTCTAAATATCTTACTGAACAATTTATCAGCCATGCTGAAACATCAAGTATATAAGAATTTTACCTTCCAAGATTTCCCTATCCCATTCTTCACCTAGGCTGAAATCTTACACTTTTTTGACATGACAGACTTGCTCATCATTGAACTTTTTATGGAAAGCAAAGCAAAAGAAAGAACTGAATGTTTTGCAAATGAAGCAAAGGCGTTTCTGTTGCCTCGTTCTTCCCTTACTAAGGCTGTTTAAAGCTGAATTTCTTGTTCTTTGACATCTTCTTTTATGCCTTGGCCTTTTGGATCCTCTCTGTAATTGCTCAAGCTCATTCTTCTTTTCCTGTAACAGTGAACATGACCTCTTTTTCACTTCTTTTTCCTCTTGAATTTGAGGGCAGTGGTGAAATGACAGGGGAACAAGCTGCCTCTGTGTTCTGTCTGATTGTTTCTGTATCTGTCCTTCCTATTAATCCTGTCTGAGTGACAGCCATTCTTCTTAGCTTAACCTTCCCTCTCATCAACTTCCCATGAAATTTTTGTGATGCACTACCTGAATTTAGTAAAATCTACCTTTTTGAGGTCTGTTGTTTTGCTTTCCTAGTCTGCCTTTTTCTTCACCTCTTAATTGTGAATTTTCTTTCTTTTGTCCACATTTATGCAAGCCAATTTCAATATCAGATTCTCTCTACTCGTTGTTAAGTAATTTCCAAAATTAACTTCATGACAACAGAAATTAAAACAACAGAGATAAGAAACTCTATGAGAATTAGGCTCTAAAATACTCCTGAATGGCTGAATTAGAAATGTGCATCCTTAATTAATTCAGCACACCTAGCAATACCGCAGTCTGAAACTCCCTGGGGAAAAGTTTGTAGTAAACTACTATAATTAGATAAAATTTCTTTGATGAAGAGTAGTAAGAAGGTTACATTAATTAATTGGTGCCCTGATCTCTAAAATGCAGGATAACAATTTAAAAAGCAGTCAACATCTCTTAACACATTAGTGGTATTATAAGGCTAAGTTTCATTCATGAGGACACAAAAAGTTTTCAGATTGATACTTTTCTTGCATGTTCTTAGGAAGACAATTTAAATTTAACTCCAGGTGATTGCAGTAAACTTAAGTCCAGTTATTTAACCCTCAAGATCTGTGTTTGTTAGCACTTCGCCATGAAGGAAGGGGTGTTTCCCGCCATGGTCTCCATTCTGCAACTCCATTTCTGGGCCCATTGGGATGGCCGTGTGCAGCTCAGCCCCTGCCCTCCCCTGCAGACACTTGTGGGCAGGCCAGGTCATGCTGAGCTCTCAGCCTTGGACCCGCATGAAGCCCAGTGGAAGCTGCTGTTTTCCTTCAAAATGTAGGTGGATGGAAAATATTTTAAACACTCTCCAGCAATCACCAAGAACTGGGATACAGGGTTTGTTCTTCTCTTTGTGGGAAAGGATTAAAACCACCATTGCTTACCTTCCAAAGGGTGTGTAACCAAGGGCAGGGGAGGCTCTGCTTCACCTGCTGAACTTGTTCCACTGTGTGGAAAAGTTAAACGCTGAGTGAGTCATAGAAAGTAAGCATGATTCCTGAGAAAAGCAGTTGGGGTGGAGGGTGATGCTTGCTCTTTCAGCCAAAGTTTGTGTTTGCATTTTGCATGAAACAAATATTGCATAAAATATTGATGCAATCCTTGTGGCCAGACCCAAACCAACAGTTCCAAGTTTCACTGTAAGAATCTAATTGCAATACTAAAAGTCACACTCTTGCTTTCCGGTGCAATTAAACCTTTTTTAATGTCAAGCAGGGCATTGCAAAAGGGCAAAACTGTGAGCAATTTGAAGACAAGGCACCTGAGTGCAAATTATGAGTCAGGACTCACTAAGCAAAAGAGGGCATTGAACCAAAATTTCCTCATCTTGCATTTGTGCTCCACAATAGAGTGATTTATAAAAAGAGTTTGTTCCTCTTGCCAATCTGTGTTGGAGAATGGGAGCGAGCTCTGCATTTGCTGCCAAAGGAGATGCCCCAAGTGAAGGCTCAGAGCTGTGACATGTGCATGGAGGGAAGCACCACTTCATAGCACTGGCTCAGCCATCGACGGCCCAGAGAGAGAGGAACTTCAGTAAAATGTCAGAGCTCAGCACTTCCAGCCACCTAGTCTCCATAACTCCCTGTCAGTGTTGCTGCTGCCATGCTCAGATGCACGTATGTTTATGCACAGATCTCTCTGGGTTAGTGCTTTCAAGATATATGTGTGTTACTCTCTTATTGCAGCTGTACTAGAGATAAATAGAAATATTACCTTTCTCTGACCATACTGCTTTCTTCTCTAAAGATAAGTTCTGTCTAAATTACACATTAGGAAAATGACTGAGTATAGTTAAGCACTGGAATAAATTGCCTGAGGAAATCTGTGAAAAGCTTCATCACAGGAAACTTTTACCAGGACATAAGACAAATATCAGCCAGGAAAGTTGTAGGTAGAGTTTATCCAGTGTCTGGGTGGGAGGTAGAATGGCTGATCTGTGGAAGGTCTCTCCAGCCATGATCTTCTATGATTCAGACACCTCTGACTGTAAAGATTGCTTCACAGTGTGTGTGTATAAATGCCTCTTGATCTTGATAACAGCACTATATTCAAACTTACTATGTTATTTGCAGCTTCACACTTCATAAAAATTTATTTCGTGAAAACAGCATCTAAAACCTTTCCAGCACAAGGAAGTTAGCCCTGTGTCCAGGCAGCAGATAAGTTGCACTGGAAAAAAATGAGCATATTTGCTGAGTTCTCAACAGTCTGCTGAATTATCAGTGTAGGCAGAGGAATGCAGGCAATAAATATTTACAGGTAAGAGACAACATGATGCAAATCCTGGGGGTGCTCTTAGCATTTCTCCCAGGTGGTTGATTTAGTCGGGGGCTTGATCTGCCTCAACCATTACCAAGTGATCATATGTCAGGAGCACAGGTGTGGAACCAGCAGAAGCTCCTGCTTTGCTTTCTGGTGACAAAAGGAAAATGTTCTGGTCATGGAGAAAATGTTCCTGGTAGTGTTTGAACACTTTTAACCAGCCAAGTTTAGACTGAGCATTCAGTGCACCGTTCATACAGCTTCAAAGCATTACCTTGTGTATTTGCATGCCACAACCCCCAAATCTCTCTGGTTTGGACCAATAATGCCTCATTTGGAAACTCGATTCTCTAAATTCTGCTCATTTTCCTCTCTTTCTGAGAACCTGCCTCTCTTTCTACACATAAATGGGTCATTAATTGCCTTTCCTCCTACTTGCAAGTCTGTACATGGAAGACTTTGGGAGCTCTTTATGCATAAATGTTGTTGCATTTCTGCCAGAAGGATGACTAAGATAGCAAAGCCAAAGACTGTAACTATCCTCATAATCTGGTTTTTTACATCTCAGAATAAAAGTATATTTTAAACTGGTTTCTGCAGAAGGACCAGCCACAGAGTCCTACTGAAGTTTTTTTGCTGGTCATTATTGAAAAGTGTGCCAAGCATTGACAGCAATAAAGAAACAGCAAGTTAAAGAAGCCCATCTTACTGTGTTTGTCAGGGGAGGTCAGAAAAAGGCAACAAGACGGATCAGGCACCTGAAAGACTTGGACTGTGAAGAAGGAAGGTTGTTAAACAGAGATGAGAAAACTGAGGACATATTATTACCTGAAAAGTTCAGGCAGCTTCTGCAAAAAGTAAAAAAATGAACATTCAGTGAAGACTGAACAAGAAATCATAGATTTAAACTGCAGGAAGAAAGATTAATTCTCATAAGAAAAAAAGTCTCGGATAGAGTGGGAAATATCTACTTGCAAGTTGTCAAGAGCAAGTTATGCATATACCCATCAGAAATGCAGTGTTAGTTCTCATCCCTTCAGGGCCAAAGACCTCTCAAGGTCCTTTCCAGCCATATTGCCTGATTTCTATGAGATACAAACAGATGAAGACTTGACAGGAGAAGTTAGCAACTGGAGGAAAATTCAGCTAAAAACTTTAAAAGATTGTTCTCCTTTGCTTCTTTGCCTCAAGACATTGAAAGTCCCCAGGACAGTGTCTGACTATAAAAAGCAAACAAACATGGAAGCAGAAATAAAAACTTTTTTCATGTGATAAGTGTAAAGACACTTAGAAGCTGGAAACAGAACCTACTTTCATTCCTCTTGGGCTTGCTGCAGAGTTGGAAGATGTATAAATATTTATAGTGACAAGTAATAGTAGGCTGCTCATCTGCAGTGGCACCAGGAGGGAATGGAGAGGTTCTCTAATCATTGGTGTGCTCCACTACTACAGCAGTCAAGATTCCAACAGCTATTATGGCAGCACCACCAGGACTCTAGCTAATAATTATGCAGTTAGTTAAACCTCTAAGAAAATGATAGAATTGAGGTCACATACAGCAAATCCTAGTCTTGAGCAGGTGTGTTGCACCAAATGCAGTGACTTGGGTTTTGTCCAGATGAAAGTGGGGAAAATTGTTAAGACGTTCATGAAGGCAGCCAAAGGTGTCCCATTTGTTTCTGCAGGTTAGCTCATGGAGCTGTCAGATGTGAGCCACTGGGAGGAGAATGGAGCAGTTACACCACCTGGGCACTGACGTTTTTTCTTCTTCGTTGCCGTTTGCACACTCAGCAAAAAGCCTGTAGTGGATTCAACTGGCTTGTTAAAACAAGACCTGCTGATTTCTGATCTCAGATTTTTGGACATTCTCTCTCTACTCTCAGCTACATTTGCAGCAGAACGTGAGTGGCCCAGCCCAGGTATTTTGTAATACAACCAAACTCTCTACCTGTTATGCAATGCTGGAAAAATATAAAAAGGTGCTCCTGAAAAAAAAAAAATAATTTGTCCAGGGTCGTGCTAACCTGAATAAAATTTGAAACTAATTTTACAGGTATTCTGAAACAGCTGGATTGAGCTAAAAGGGCTCACGGATGCTCACTGAGCACCTGGAGAAATAGGACCCAAGCTGCAAAGCAGGAACTGACATACACAGAAACAGAGGTGCACACCTGGGCAGGATGATGTGGTTTCACCCCAGCCAGCAGCCAAGACCCACGCAGCCACTCACTCACACGAGGGTTTGAGGACAGAATCAGAAGAGTAAATGTTGCGGTGGCCCAGCCCACCTTTGGGCTGAGAATTAACAAAGATACCCAGTGGGTTGATTTCCCCGCCTATGACAGTGGGTCTGAGGGCGGTCCTGAAGGCGGTGCCATGGGTGGCACCGAGATCTGAATCCACAATCCCCTGGATGTCACTCTAAAACACCGTTCCTCCCCCAATCTAGAAGGTTCTGTATATTTGGTTGCCCATTGGGCCTTATGTTTATGATTATTAATTTCCCCTGTTACATATTCAATTAAGTTCTGGAAAGTTCGTCTTTGTTATCATCCCCATTGGTTCGTTTCAATAAGTCCCTCCTCTTAATCCCTCTGGTTGGATACCTTCCCTGATGTAGTCCTTTCCTATAAGTTTATTCCTTGTACCGCCCATTTTCCCCCTGCTGTATAAAACCTTATGCAACCCTTCCCATTTGCTCTTTGCTACCTGTCTCCGTTGTCTTGCTGTTCTCCCGGCCCTGCCGGGGAATAAAGACTTGGTTACAGCCGCTTAGGATCCCTTCCTCCTCTTTCATCTCCACCCGCTATAGTTACACCCACTGCTGCCAGCCCTTCCCTGAGGCTTTGAGCAGAGAGCTTTGGCTCTCTGCAGAGATCCTGTCACACGGCTGCGAGGCTTCGAACTGTCCAGTTTCTGGGACACTCGAGCAAACCACCAGCTTGGCCAGCTGGGCAGTCAAGCGGTCACTGCGGCAGGTAAAAGGTAGAAAACTTCTGGGCTGACATAAAGGCAAAAAAAGCCAAAAGCCATGCACACAAGCAAGGCAAAACAAGGACTTAATTCACTGCTACCCATGCACAGGCAGGTGTTCAGCCATCTCCAGGAGAGCAGGGCCCCATCATGCATAACAGTGATTTGGGAAGACAAATGACATCGCTCCAAACGTAATCCTCCCTTCTTCTTCCCTCCAATTTATATGCCGAGCATGATATGGACTGGAATATCCCTCTGGTCACTTGTCCTGGCTGTGCCTCCTCCCAACCTCCCAAGTACCCCCAACTTCCTTGCCAGTGTGGCAGTACAAAAAGCAGAAAAGGCCTTTCTGTGCAAGCCCTGCTCAGCAGTAACAAAAATATCTCTATATTATCAGCCTTGTGTTCAGCAGAAATTGAAAACACAGGCATACTCATACCAGCCACTGCGAAGAAAATTAGCAGTATGCCAGCCAAAATCAGCACACAGGGTGACCAATGTGTGTCCCAGCAGGCTCCAGGGACCCTTACTCCAGCTGCCTGGAGCACATAGTGTCTTGTCTCAGGTCTTCTTCCTTTAGAAGTCAGCAGAGATGGTAGGAACAAAGAACGGGGGGGGAAGGTAAGGTCATAGAGGGGGTACCCACAAAAGCCAGAACACAGAGATGAGAGAAACTGAGAATGGTTGGAGGCAACTCAAAGTAGACAAGGAGTGGAAGAATCCCCACACAGCTGAGATTTACCTGATTTTCACCTGATTTTTACCCAGGTCAGGGAAAAGCTCATCCATCCAGTTAATGACCAGTTCTTTTCTTAGATCATTTCTTGCTCATGCCAGAAAACAGCTAACGAGGAATCTTGTATGTCCATATCTATCGTAGTCTGAAATGGGAAACCCAGGCTAAATTACTTTCTACCCCTAATTTGGCACACCAAAGCCTCGTTTTGAGACTGATGACCTAGTTGAAAAGCTGCAGGACATTGTGGAAGCCAGCTACCTCTGTGATGATGTTCTGCTGTGTATGAACCACATTTTGAAAGGAAAAAGGAGACCTAAAAATTACTGGTTAAAATCTTTGGGCCTCGGCTATTTTTAGGAAAATGTTTCTTCCTAAAAATGCTGTTAAAATCTGTTGCTCCTAGCTACAAACTGTTTAATTACAAGTGGGTGATTCTGAGTATGATGGATGCACAGTAGTGTTAGTCTGTAAGATGAAGGGAGAGATGCAGGTTTACAGGAGATCCCTGAGTTTAGACCCTTCAATTTTCAGTGCTTTTAAAACTAACCAACATCAGTAATTTCCAAAGGAAATCACACCCGAGTTCACTTTTATATGTGTGTGCTCTGCCTGGATCAGGCAGCCCTCATTCAGTATGATGGGTGTTATTCACACTGTTCTTAGAGGCCTTTCCTTGTCCAGGTGTTTGCTAATTCATCCACAGTGAGCCAGACCCTTTCTTTTGTTTTTTCTCCTTGTTTCTGATTACCAGACCATAATATATTTGACCATAGTATATGTCTTGTTTACCAAGATAAAGTTAACCCCTTTCTTTCGTGCCTAAACCATCAGTCTGACAGCATCATTTGGCTCCATAAAAATCTGCTAACTTCTTTTTATGGCTGCAGTACAGCTATGCTAACTATATTTCTAACTGTACTAAGCTTATCTCAAGCTGAAGAATGTTTGATAAATTCTGAGCTTTCTTTCTTGGTTTCAAGGATTTTTTTCTTCTCAAAACCCAGTCAGAAGCCAAAAAATTGCATTTACAGCTTCTGACTGCAAAATGTGTTTCTCACTCTCCTAGATGCAGAGACATTCAGAATTCAAATTCAATTTGTAAATGGAACAAAACCAAACTATATGATGAAAAATGAGTTTATTTTAAGGTAATTTCATTTTAGGGGGTGGTGAGAGAAGCAGGGAGGCAAGGGACTGGTTTAGGGTTTATTTTTTTCTGTTTGCTGAGTGCTCTGTCACAGTTTATCTCCAAAATGCAAAAATACCTCCCCTTACTGGACAAAATTAGAGAGCAGTAGGTTGGGCCCTGTAGTTATATTTTTCATGTAGTAACAAACAGAAGGCGAAGTTTAAAGAGCCTGGGAATTGTTTTTCAAATAACCCACCTGGCTATTTGTGCGTACATGCACAATGTATGAAGGTGAGAAACCCTTTTGAATCTGTCATCATGATGATATCAGAAAAGTATTGCTTTATCACCAGTAACCCTAAGGTTTCTTAGATAATGGGTCCATATGATTACAGGTCCTGTGGGTGTAGCTTTATCTGGTCTGCTCACCATCTTCCCATTACCAGCTCACTGCATATGCTTCTGGATCTGGGACCTGTCCTGGGGAGACCTCATTCTGCAGCAGAGGCTGCAATGCCACCAGTGGTGGGTGTAGGGAGAGACGCCATGCACAGCTCACACTAAGGGTGAGACTGGGAAAGCCGGGAGGGGACAAAGTCCAGAGTCATGACTACCATGGCAATAATACAGGTGGCCAGTGCTTCTGGTACTGTTGGGTGCCACAGTTGTTCGGGATGACCACACTGCCCGTGGCTGGGAACCTGTCCAGGTCTGGGAGCTGACACCTCATTTCCCTTGAATGAGCCATGTCCAGCCCTAATGCCTGGTGGGAAGCCCTTCAAACAGAAGTGAGCGACCCAGTTCACCAGGATCCTGCTACAGCCTGCAGAACTCATGGACACACTGACAAAACTGCAAGTTTTGGAGCTGCTGTTACAGTTTGTGTGATTTTGAGCAGAGGGCCTTTTGTCTCATGGGCAGTAGCCCACAGGGCTGGCGTACCTGAAGTTCTGTGTACATAAGAGATTGAAAATCAAAGACAACTTTGGGAGAGCTGGTTGGCTCAGAAGTTAGTCCAATTTTTGTCTACAGATCAGGTGGTCTGTAAACACTGTTATTATCCTTACAAACCCCAACACTCTCTTACACATCTTCGTGGGTTTGGGTCAGCAGAAATTTAGAGTCCTCTGGTGGTACAAGACAGAGGAGACCAGGTCACACATGTGATATTAGCAAAGACATAGTCAGTCAACCCTTCAACACCAAGCTCTGACTAGCACACTATAAATAAATAAATATCTAAGTAAGGAAAATCAGTGCAGTCAGTCCCCAACATTCAAAAAACCCCAACAAACAATGGTGACCTCATATGGCTAATTTTAAATATATGGATATTAAATTGATGAATTAGATGCTATTTCTTTTCAGGTACACATTTTTAGTGGGGTTTTGGGTTTTTTGGGGTTTTTTTTTGTAGTCAGCAAAGCTATAAACTCAGATTTTAAATGAAAGCCTCTGTCTCCCATGGGACTTGAAGGAAGCTATGAATGTTGAGAAATACAGTTAAAACCATCAGCTGGAAATATTGATAGCAGAGTAGAGATATTCTGTGCAGATAGTGTGGAGAATAACTCCAAAATTGATGGAGTCAGAAAATGGTCACATTTCTTAGAAAAAAAATAGTCTAAAGAAAGCTAAAGAAAGGTCCGATCTATTATAGTGCTTTGACTGGGTTTAGATGCTTCTCAAAACCACTTGATAATAGCACAGAATAACTGATATTGAGAAAAATAGGGTGAATAGCAGCAAGCATCAACATCTGGGTTATAAAAGAATTTCACAACTCCTTCTGTGAAGGCAAGAAATGCTTGCTCTGTTGTTGTACACAGCATAATATATCCTGTTTTGCTAGGAAGATAAATGGTAAGGAAGTTTTTTTCAATCTTTTTTTCTTATTTTTGTTTCTTTTCCTTTTTTTTTTTTTTTAATTCCCAGCTGGTCAATCTTAGCAGTGACAAGGCTTCCAGAGCACAGTTACGCTCACCAAAGGTGAAGCCACAGCTACAGGCTTTTTCCACCATCAGTTCCTGCCAGGACTTTGGCACAGCTTGAATTGCTTTTCTTAGCAAGGCACTTGCTGCATTTAAAAAACAAACAAACAAACAAACCTTAATTTCTCCGGAAAGAAAATGCTGTGGCAGCAATGTGCCAGCCTTGCTGGTACAACTGAGACTTTTATCAGCCAGCCCTGCCTGCACATGTAAGGCTCCCATCAGGTAATGGAGGATGCGTGTATTTTTCCAGATACATTCTCAAGGGCAAACTGCACGTGTCTTGTGAAGGTGTGGGAAGAGTATTTGCACTGTTATGCCCCAATGGTGATAAAACTGCTGTTTAAAGAGTCTCTTCTTTAATAACAAGTTTTCACCACATCACAAAGATTTATCCATCACTGGGTTTTGAATATCACTCAGTGTTTTTTATATACAAAGTCTATGACTCACTCGATCCCCAGTTAAGGATTTATTTTAAAACTTCAAACTCAAGAGTACTCTTCAATTTCCTCAGTAGGTTTCTACAGTTCCCTACATTACATGATTGTCCAGGGTAGTTTGTTGGGGAGGAGAGCCTTAGGGGAAACATCAGCAGTTTGTCAAATTCCTTTTAATCCTATTCAGCAGAAGTAAACTAAATCTTAGTGGCTTTCATATTTGTGAGATATCTTTATTTTTTTGAGTCTCAGTTCATTGAGAAGATCAGTATTTTAATCCTGCTTTACCTGGTACTGCTTTCTCTCTTAAGTAATTGTTTAGAAAAGGATTTAGTGAAAAGAAGATTATGGAAATGGTAAGGTCACGGAGAGCTGCCCACCAGAAATAACACACTGGTAGCTTGAATAATTGGTCAGCATTAGCTGCAGTGGGATGCATCTCATTGGGATTAAGCTTCAATGCACCTGAGTTTCCCAGGTCCTTTCACAGAGAGTCATGAAGCAACAGACTTTCAGCAGGAAATACTGATTTTAGGAGCTGTAATTGCTTATGTCACTCTCTGCTGCTCACATCACTCCCTGTTGCTTTGGGCACAAGCCCTCTGTGGGTGTCCTCTCACTGCACAGTGCAGTGAGCAGAGGGCCATCCACCCTCACTCTCCCCAGCCATGGGTCTAACAAAGCTTCCTAAATCTCCAGGGTGGTGGGTGGGCTATGTTCACCCACCATATCATGCCAAATTTTACACAGTGACAGGTTTGGACTGTTTGAAAACTCTTCAAGGTGACTCCCAAGCAAACAACAGTTTTCAGCTGTGCTGTGTGATTATATACTTACCTGGAATCTGAATGTAACACACAGGGAAAAGAAGGTAATGTGATAAATACAGCCATTCAGTTGTCAGAAATTCCTTTGAGAAAATCTTTGCTTTCAAACCAACCTTAGTTTTTCCGATGATTACCTCAGTTTCAGATCTGAAGTCTTATGAAAAGTGAACTAGGCTTGTCTTTGTCCTCAATTATTTCGGTTGGTTTAGACTACCAAGTAATAAAGATATTAAAGATATTGCACCCCCGTGTAAATAAGCCACTCCAAAAACATGAAGGTTTTTGCCAAATTCTAGAATAATTATTTGGTCAATTTCTTTATTTTCATTCAGCAGACATTAAGTATGAATTGATTTTAAAATGCTATGTGCCCAATGACCTACATTAAGTGAAATAGTTGGAAACCCAATCATGTGATGATAGTGAAAGGTCACAGAATGAGCTGCTGCTTCTAACACTAAGGAAGGCCCTAAGCAATAGAAAGCACAAATGAGAATTTCAGCATATCTCTCTACCCAGTGAACTCATTTGTCCTTCAGTTCCTCTACTGGGATCTTACTCAGAGGTTAAATTATTCACCTTCTCAATGGCTATTGCGAAAAAGGGAACACTAACAAGCACTGTGGTACAAAATGTGTGGTATGGCCAGACGGCCTCATGGGACCTGCTGGTCTCCCAGCTCCAGCCCTTGTATGCTGTAACGTAGCACCAGCAGAAGGCGAGGGCAGTTGTTTAGTTAATATTTAAACATATATACAGCTTTCAGCCCTTGACAACAGCATCTCCATCAATTACACAGAGAAGTCCTTGAATACTGCCTGGATAACTCCCAACTCATGTTCCTTCTCTGGATATTTGAAGCTGTTTGGCAGGTTTTCTCCCAGTCACGTAGACTATTAGAGTAAAGCTCTTAATACTTGTCTTATTTTCGTTTCTGTTTGCTGCCAACTTACAGAAGTGATTTCACCATTTCTGTACTCACAGCAAGTCCCTGAATCTCCTCACCTCCTTTCCAATGGCAATCGCTTCCTCCCCGGTGCCCCCAGACGTTTCACCCCTGCTTTGTCTTTCAAAGGTTTCAGAAAAAGTCCTTTGTCATTGGACAATCAAGTTCTCAAACCCACAAATTCTAATCTTTTGAACTCTCATTTCTTCCTCTGCCCTTTTCTTCAGCATCACTGTACACTAGCCTTAAGCCATCATCTGCCACATTTTAAACCCAGATTTACTAAGTATCCCTATCTCTCCCTCTGATATTTCCTGCCTGTTGCTGATGCTCAGCCAAGGACCAGAGCACTAAACATCCTTTGCCTCTGGGAAGCCATACCAGCATCATCAGCCTCCCTGCAAAACTGCCAAGTCACCTATCTAGACTTGCCCTCTCATGCCTTTGAGAATGGAGCAGAGGAGTGGGAAGCAGATGAAGATTGTTAATGGGAATTCACACTCAGCTGAATTGTTAATTGGAACAGTGAAATACTGTGGTGTGAAGACTGAGATATGAAAGTGAAGGGCTTGTGGATTGGCTTCTGAGACACTTTTTCACATCAGTTCTGCCTAAGTAGTATGTGTCATCATTCACTAGAAAATTCTGGTTTTTATATGTCTCATGGATAGGGATGCTTAGGGATAGATTGCAAATGAGTCTCCTTTGGATCATGGTAGTGAAAGAGTTGTTTCTTTTTATCCTTCACCGTATCCAGAAAGGTCATTGATCATCTTTTGGGAACCTGAGATCAACCTCCTGCAAGAAATTATTGTAATATATGAAAGAACTTAATAAGATGTGGGTTTTTATGTATATTCTTATATGTACACACACACACGCACATATATGTATACATATATAAGTATAGAATATGTGTGAGTGTATGTATATATTATTTTTTTAAAAACCTCTTGTTGATGCCATTTAAAACTAGAAATAAGAGAAATAGGGATAGGAGAGAAAGGATGAAATATAGTTTACTATCTTATTTGCAAGAATAAAGTGGCAATAACTATAAAGACAGAATATCTTGTAGGGAAAGAAGGAATAATAGACTCAGCAAAGGCAGGAAATGAAACTACAGGGAGTAACTTATTTTGTGAGGTTTACATGGGCTGTGTAATCTGCTTCACTTAGAAGAAAATGTCAACTCTCTGCTATTACATCCACTTACTAATAACCCATATGTCAGTCTTCTGACACAGGCAGTTTTGGTAAAAATTGTATGTTTATCACAGAAATAGCGTTAAAAGGTAAGCTAAGTTTTAACGTCTTAAGGATCATTTTTATTTTCCATGAGAAAAAATGGGAAATATTTTTGATGGGAAACATCAAAACCCTAACCAAAAGGATGAAACTTTGCACCTAGAAGGCAAAGAAATAATGTTTTAATGAAAATCCTTTTAAATATCAAGAACACTTAAAAAAGAGCCGGAAGGGCACACAAGATAAGAGCAGACACACTTGTTCTTCATTTGCTAGAAATAAGTAAGTTACTTGAGGTGAGGCCACACCTTACATGAGGTGAGGCAGAGCAGAGTGGGACAATCCCCTCCCTTGACTGGCTGGAGATGTTTTACCTGATGGACCCCAGGACACAGTGGGCCCACCTGGAGTTTGTGATCCGTTCTCATTTCGGTATGAAATGGCATGGGTTCCTTGTAAGCTGCAGGTGAATACTGTACAGCAACAATATGCAGATCCATTTTTCATGTAAGCAGCATCTCAGATAACAAGATTCAACCAGCTGAAGTATCACATGATCTTAATTCTTCAGCTTTCTCTGGACTCTGGAAGAGTACTGCTAGAGAAATGAGTCAATCTGCCTCTCTCCTTGGTTTGTTTTCAGGCCTAATCCTCACTGGATGTTTAAATCTTCTATTTCAGCTTGTCTGGTCACAAGCAACTTTGGCAGTAAATGGAGCTGATGGGCAGAATCCCTACAGCTCTAAGTGTTATTATACACTTTGTTTTACTTTATGGAGTCAGTACATGTGCCAAAAGCATGTATTCTTATTTGTGTTCAGTTGCCCATTTAGTGATCAGTTTTTAGCACTATTTTATCCCACTAGGAAAGCTGAAAAGCGGAATGCACGATTGCCCTTAGCAATAATTCACATTATGAAGATGATTTAATGTATGCCTTTACCCTCATCTCCTGAAGTGCGTTCTGATCACACCTGCAGGGTCAGTGTCACATCCAACATGTGTATAGAATATCCTACACAGCACTTCTAAGGCAGTTGAAAAAGACAGCAGTGGACTGCAGTGTTGGAAAATGTCTTTCCTACTTAGCAAATAAGAGTCACTGACTTTAATAAATGATAAATCACATCCTATCCTCAGCAGGAAATTAAATATTTCATACGCTAAGAGCTCTTCAAGGCCACATGCTGTGAAATGTTTGCATTTCCCATCAGTGCCACTTTTTTATTTACAAGACATTCAATTCCACAGGAGTTTGCTAATTTTTCTGGCAAAGAGTACACAATTTATTTTTTTTTCTTTATTTTTATTTTATTTTTTGAGTGGTTTTGTCCTCAAGGAAACCAGTCAGGCTAGCCAAACACAGCATGAAAATCAGTTCTAAAAGTCATATGATCACCATCAAAACAAAAAATGCCTTTAAAGCAACACAATCTTCTTCACACTGAGTAAGGAGTTCAAAAAAACCACACCACGTGACTGTAAAACTGAAGTAAAAATCAGAAGTTTCCACTAGATTGCCCATATTTCCAGAAAAGTGAGAAAAGACATGCAGCTTATCAGCAACTGCTTTTGGAAAAAAAATACTGAAATGGAAATAAGTTTTCTATACCTAGGAGCAGACATGACTAAGGATTTTAATAAAACCATGAGGGGGGTATGTGTTCTGCATTAGATTCATAGAAGGTAAGGTATTTATCTGGCCAGACTTCCTTATTTCCTAAATCATTCAACTTCACACAGTAGCAATAGAAAATGGAATAGATCATTTAAATTTGATTAAAAAATATCTCCTGGAGACATGATGATGATGATGATGATGAAAATAATTGGTACTGACTTGTAAACAAGACACAGAGAAAATCTGTCAGGCTTTATTAATCTCAATTGCTTAGGGAGTGTACCTAAATTCTATTTCTAATTTGTCCAGTTTCCGCTTTGAGTCACAGGCTGTTGTCACACTTTAGAGTGAGGAGCTATATCGACATAACAGTAACCCTTTGCTGTGTGTTTGCAGTGAAGGCAAGATGACTGTACTGTATTCAGCTTCCTTCTCAGTCTTTGTTTCTGTATGCAACTCAAGCCATGTACGCTTCTCACGGAGAGACACACTTTCTATCCCTCAGAAAATTTGTGTGGTTCATTCTGCATCCAGCAGTCTTTATACTATAAAAATACCGTACTCTTCTTAACACCTTCAGTAATCTATTAGCCCTGCTTGTCACACTGGTGTTAACACTTGGTGATCTGTTCAAAATCCTTTACAAATATGCCATTTTCCAGTACCCCATTTTTTATGCATGCTGCAGCACATTTTGTTTGTTACCGAGTCCAGCTCATGCTGCACTACCAACCCTTCATCTGTCATAATTTATCATTCTGCCAGTATTTGTGTCATTCATAGGATTTATTGGCAAGGATTTTATATCTATTTCCATTTTTAATAAAGGTATTAGATTGAGCCAGTACTGACTGCTGCCCAGCAGTTTTATGCAAAACCAGTTAAGTGATTGATCTGCAGCATGTGGATAGCATACAGGCATTTCTAAGTGTTGGATAATCACTCCTTGATTCCGCAAGACCAAAATCTGTGCAGGCAGGAGTTTTAATTTTAAGATGCTTATTCATGTTCCCACTGTAGCCAGTGGAAAGATAAATTTACTTCCTCATGCATCCTGCCATAAAACATACCCCGTTAGTATGGGGCCTGTATCAGCCTGTCTCGCTGCATCTTCTCTGGAGCTGGAGCTTAGTGGACTAACTTGGCTAAGTTGACAAATTAACTGTGAAATGGCTGAAATTAAGTGATATGAACCCAAGCCTCTATAATTCAGTAGAAGAGAAACACTCTCCTAAAAAACAAACTGAAATATCACTGTAATCTCAAGCATCACTGTAGCATGAACAGGAGGCTTGTGATTACCTTTGCATATCCTCAGAGCAATGTGGCTATGGAGCACAGGTCACCCAAACAGGTCCTGAAACAGAGCAACACAAAGTACATAGTCAAGAGACAAAAAGCAGAGGGGGCAGAAGCCTTTTTTCAGCCTCCAGTCCAGTGAGAAAGTGGCTCGGCGTGTGCCTTGTCGACATGATCCATCTTCTCTGCACTGTCTGGTCACACCCTGGGAACAAGATCCTCTGAAGGGTGAGTTTGAGGTAAATTAACATGACGGACTCTATGAAAAGTAGATGAACATTATAAACAACAGCTCCTGATTTATAAGCAAGTCTAAAATGATTGAAATAATCTTTTCTGGAGCTGCTGCATATCCTTTATTCTTGGGTGAGGAACATTCAAAGGAAGCCCCAGGCAATGTATGAATCACATCAAGGTCTGAAGTAGGAGGAGAGTACTTGAGTTTCTTGGAAATGACACTTCTTCTTAGACACTGCCTGGAATTCTGGAAAAGTCGGGGGGGTTGCTGTGACTACCTTCCCCCTCTTTGACTGCCTCTGCAGCTGACTGGGTGGCTGAGGGCTAGGGTTCTTTCTTGTTCAGTCATTAGACATTGTTTCTTAAGTACTGCAGCAGCTGCCCAAAATTGTGGAAATGATGTGCCATATTAAACTTTCTATTTCCACCAAAGGGAGTCACAGTATATTTGCTACCAATTTATAGGCTATTTTTGAACTCATCAGAGAATATGATCAACTTTTGTTAAGAAATAAAAAATTGAGGCAGGAGAGTATTAAAAAAACCATTCTTCTACCTAGAAATAGTTCTTCTTTCCCAAAAGTATATAAAATTCTTACAATTAGAAATGGCAGTCTTTGCAATATAGTTATTATTCATTATTGACTTAAATGATACATTGCTGAGATTATTTCATCTGCTGTACTTTATTAGCTCCCTCATGATTACAGGGATACAAAGCAGCAGTTAGGACCAAGATGTCATTTAGATATTAGAATTACAATGACAAAGAGAAGACATTGAAAGTCAAGGAAACAGTATATGTCTTTATACACAGAAGATTGAATGCTGACCAATGTTTCAAAGTATGATTGGAAAATTGCACTTAGTGGTCATGTAGATTCTAATTCAAGAGAAAAACACTGATTATTAGGGACAGGGACAAGCATAATTTTGTAATCCTCAACTGCTCAAGTTCAGTTAATACAAATGGATGAAAACCTTGAGTGCATCCAACTCTCATCATTGTTGCCACCATGTAGAATGTACCTCATCTTAGGTTTTGAAATGAAGTTATGGAGCATCACATAGGAGCACTCTTGGTTATTTTTACAATATGTTAATACAATTGACAAAGTATTCTTCTAGCATAGCCAATGACCTAAAAATGTGTGCATTTGTACTCTGTATGGCGCCATTGGACCTCTGTTGTGTATAAAGAAGAATCCAAGGTGACTCACTTTGTTATAGATACCCATTTTCTAGACATCCACATTTTTCCAGGACACTCTCATCCAGGATATCAGCCAAACCACAGTAGTCATAAAATACGAAATTATTAAGCTTTCCTTTACCAACATTTAGGGTTAAATCCTCTACTTGACATAGGCTGGGGCCACAAGGGCATAGTCCCAGTACAGATTGTTTTCTTGGTGGCCATAGAACAGCTGGTGAATTGCCTATACTGCGGCTCAGCAAATTACAACCTTATGACTAAATTAAAGTTATCTGCCTTTAATTATCACAGCTGAAGCTGAAGAGCCAAGCCAACAACTCCTTCTGGTTTGCAGGTACATGCTACTACTCTGATACTGGGACATGCAGAAATAGATGACTTACAGTGACATTTATTTCTGTGTTTTGAGAAATGGATTACTTAGAAAGTCCAAATATTCTTGGGGATTGATCTCGGAGTTTAATTTGATCATGAGATTCTTTTATACATGCTGGTTTATTCCAGCAATATCACAGCAAAGAGCTTCCAGTAAGAATGTTAGACACAAGCAAGTAGCTCATCTTTTCTAGATGCCAGAAACTAAACACTGCTTTGAAGTTAATCCTTGGATAATCCCAAAAAATCATTGCATTGTAAAATGTAAGGAGTAGGAACATTCTTCCTTGTGCTTTAGAAATAGTTTTTCAGGGAAGGGAAAAAGGTGTGGGTGATTTGCTTGGTCCCTATAGCTGGAAACACTTACCTTCCACCATGTACTTGCTTCATTCCTTGGTGAGGTGAACAAATCTGTGACATTTCTTTTACTCTCATGCCCAGAACCTTAACCTGATATTCAGGTTTTTCCTGAGAAGGTAGGTTGCTGCTTCCTCACCTATACTAAAAGAATTCTGTAGAGTCAGGAAAAGGAATAAAGTTATTTGATTTTAAAGGAAATGTTATACCAAATTTGTAAAAGGCTTAATTTTACCATTCTGTTAAGAAAAAAAATAAGAACATTCAGGAGCCTTCCCTTGCCTTTATCCACCTTCATATGTTCACCCAATTAGGTTCCTCATTTGATAGACATGTGAAGGGGGAAAAAATTCATCAATACTTGAAAGAGAGATGTGAATATTTGGGCCTGAGGAGAGGCAGCAAAGACAAAGGCTCCAAAATGCAAGGGCTTGAGTTTGAAGACTAGGAAGTTTAAGCAACTTTAAAAAGTATAAGCAACTTTATAGCATGAAAAGTTACTAATATACACAGAGAGGAATAAATAGTGCAACGATTCTCTTCTGTTTTGCCTTTGCCTTTTCACAAACCTGATTGAGAAACAATTAACTCCATTTTCATCCATCTCATTGATGTACCTCTCTGGACTCAGTGCCTACCTTTCCATTCATCCTGATGGCATTAACAAGCCCTAATTTAGGAGAAGGAGAGGCACTTTCCTCTCAGAGCACTCTTGTTCCTGGCAGCACTCCAGCCCTCTTGTTCACACCGTAAAGCAGGTCACAGGTGATCACAGACAGACACATCTCAAGCTCAACAACTGCTCTTTTTTTTCAAAAGAGAAAGATTTTGTCTGCCTGCTTTGTGGAATAGAGGAAAGAAAAGGAGAAGAGAAAGAATCTTGTGTTCTTCCTGCTCTCCAAAGAGGCTCATTAGTAGTGTAACGTGACGGGCAGTGGAAAGTAGTTTTTGAAGTGTGAGGGACGTGCTTTCTGCAGAAGTCGTGTTAGGTATTAATTTACCCCAGGTAGCCCAAACACAGACCATCCTCTTGCCTAAAAACAGACTGAAAATTTGGCCACCCAGCCACAGAGATTTGTGTCATTGTTACTTTGAATAGTACTAATTCAAACAATCCAAAGAGATTTAGTTCGATCTTCAGAATTAATGCTTTCTATCAATGTGCAACATAACTTTTCCTGTTCAAACATGTTGCATTGAACAATACAATCAAATTTGAAGGTAAAAGGAAAGGTGAGGCAGGAGGCAGATCAGCTGGCCTCTGAAATGCACTAGAGAGAAATCTGAGATGGAAGTATTCTGGTTGCACTTGACGCTCTCCCAGTGAATAGGAAAATTGCCACTTCAGTATGAAGACTAAATTATGTAGTTGGTAACAGCTCTTGGTGTTTGTTGCAGAAGAGCACTCGGTAAGGTGTTTCCACAGACTATTTCAGTCATTCAAGCAATATTCAATTTTAAGACTTCAGCTGGCTGACATCACTGCAGACTCAAGTAAGTAAAGGTCATTTTCTCTTCTTACATGTTAAGCAAACCTTTAATCTGGAATGATCCTGGTGTGTGTGCTTGCAGACCTGGACTCCATTTATCTCCAATATGACATTAAATTACCTTTTTAGAATCAAATTGTTCTTTTAGTATGCAATATTAATAATCTTGCATTTATCTTCATAATAGAAATATGGTACACGTAGAATCATAGAATCATAGAATCGTTAAGGTTGGAAAAGACATGTAAGATCACCAAGATCAAGTGTTAGCTCAGCACCACCATGTTCACCATTAAAACATATCCCCAAGTTCCACATCTGCATTTTTTCTTGAACACTTAAGTAAAAGCTAATCAAGATGGTGTTAATTATATAACTTTAAAATAATGCTCTGCTGAGCTAAAGTATTGATATATTTAATACCCTGGGTTTTGTCATATACACTAGAAAGTGAGGGAATCTGAAAAATTTCAACCTAAGTAAATGTGAATCCAAAGGCCACCTCCTCTGACTTATTCAGGTTGATTATGAATGTAGGAATTTTAATCTAGTATTCCACACTTGCCCAATTGTGTATGAAAGATACAGGTCCCCTTTGGATAAGACTTTACTTACAGCCTCATCCCAGTAACTCTGAAACAGGAGGGTCAGCCATGTCCTGGGGTGCATCAGGCACAGCATTGCCGGCTGGTCAAAGGAGGGGATTTCCTGCTCTGCTCTGCACTGGAGCAGGCTCACCTCAAGTGCTGTGAGCAATTTTGGGCACCACAATATTAAAAAAAACCAGCATGGTATTAGAGAGCATCCAAAGAAGAGCAACAAAGATGGTGAAGGGTCTGGAGGGGAAGCCAAATGAGGAGGGGCTGAGGTCACTTGGTCTGTTCAGCCTGGAGGAGTCTGAGGGGAGATCTCATTGCACTCTACAAGTTCCTTGTGAAGGGAAGTGGAGGGGCAGGCACTGATCTCTTCTGTCTGGTGACCAGTGACAGGACTCAAGGGAATAGCCTGCAGCTGGGTCAGGGGGGGGTTAGGCTGGATATTAGAGAAAGGGTCTTGACCCAAGATGGCGTTTGGGCACTGGAACAGACTCCCCTGGGAAGAGGTCACAGCACCAAGCCTGACAGAGTTCAAGAAGCATTTGGACAATGCTCTCAGGTATGTGGTGAGACTCTTGGGGATGGTGCTCTGCAGGGCCAGGAGTTGGACTCAGTGCTCCTTGTGGGTCCCATCCAACTCAGCACATTCTGTGATTCTGTGATTCTGAGATTCTGTGATTTTGTGAACTGCATGTTCAAGTGCCAGTGAGGATACTGGGTTAAGCCTCTTCTGCTTTGATCCTAGAACTGGTTACCAAACAGAAAGATTTTTTTTTTTTAAACAGGTTCTGTAAACCATAGTCAGGTTCTGTACCAGCAAATGTTCAGGAAACATATGGGTAATTTGCTGTACCAGTTGAGAAAGCAGTCTCCAATATTTTCTGCTTCACAGAGCAGAAGATGTTGTGAAGCTAGATTAGATCATACTAGGCACATAGTGTTTTTGTGGTGCCAACTGACTTGAGTTGTTTGGTTATAGAGAGCCATGCTCACCCAAGAATGAGCCAGTACGTTGACCTGGACTAGTTTGGATTTAGTTGTAGCTAAGCATTTCCAAGCACATGACAGATGTGCACCACCACTTACCCTACAGAATCAGAGAGGTAGTAGGAGTTTTCTTAGATGTGTCAGTGTGGTCTGCAAGACACAGTAGCTTCAGTACTGTCCCAAATTGCACACCTTCTGACTAGCAGCAGGTAGTGTAAGTCTGATCACTATCCTACTAGACGCTTGCTGGAGCTGGCAAATAAACATCTCTGGCTTGACTCTCCAACATTGTGTTTTGCAGCCAAGTTCTTTTATTGTTAATGGGACCAAATGCTTAACACCCTGTTGTCTGAGAAGTAGTTATTAGGCAAGACAAGAAGAATATAATGCTGTTTCCACTTCATAAAGTGTTTGTTTCTATAGGGGGTGAGATAGTAAAAATTATCTCTCATCCTTTCTAAAGACAGAAAGGGTTCAGCCTAAGTAGATATGGTAATCAAGGAACAAAGCCATGTAATCTGCTAGGTTTGCATCTAAAAATTCAGTCTTAGCCTGAACTTGGATTGATGGGCTGAGGCCAATGCTATGAGGTTCAACAAGGCAAAGTGCCAGGTGCTGCACATTGGTTACAACAACCCCATGCAGAGTTACAGGCTGGGGGAAAAAATGGCAGGAAAGCAGTCCAGTGGAAAAGGACCTCGGGGTGCTGGTCAACAGCAGCTGAACATGAGCCAGCAGTGCCCAGGTGGCCAAGAAGGCCAATGGCCTGTCTCAGCAATAGCGTGGCCAGCAAGATCAGGGCAGTGGTGAAGCCATACCTCAGGTGCTCTGTTCAGTTTTGGGCCCCTCGCAGCAAGGACGTCAAGATGCTGGAGCATGTTCAGAGAAGGGCAACAGAGCTGGGGAAGGGGCTGGAGCATTAGTCCTATGAGGGGCAGCTGAGGGAGCTGTGGGTGTTTAGCCTGGAGAAAAGGAGGCTCAGGGGTGACTTTCTCTACAAGCACCTGAAAGGAGGTTGTAGCAAGGTGGGGGTCAGTCTCTTCTTCCAGGCAACTGGCAACTGGACAAATGGACATAGCCTCCATCTGCACCAGGGGAGGTTCAGCTCGGACACCAGGAAAATTTTCTTTACAGAAGGGGTTGATAAACATTGGAATGGACTGCCCAGGGAGGTGGTGGAGTCAACATCCCTGGAAAAATGTTCAAGAAACAACTGGACATTGGATTTAGTGCTATGCTCTAAGTGGAGATCAAAGGTTGGACTCAATGATCTTGGAGGTCTTTTCCAACCTAAATGATTTTGTGATCTGTGATTCTGTGAGCTGTTATATAGGCAGAGGAAAAACTGTGTAACAACTTTAGGTAACCAAAATAGCTGAACAAAACTTCCCTATCTCCCACGCTCTGAGTATCAGGAGATGTAGCTTCAGTAGCCACTTGAGGCCAAGGGAATTCAAGCCTGCATACCCCACCTCCCACTGGCACACTCAGCATATCAGCTTTCTTGGGCAGGGGGCTTCTTCACAGAAGACTTGGGGACTGTGCCAATGACTGGGCACAGTCATGCCTTAATTGGGTGAGAAGTTTAAAGGAGCAATAAGCCAGGCACTAAATTAAAAATGACAGAAGAGACTTTCAAATACTTCAATACAATTTCAGCAAGTTAGTATTGGCTTACGAGAAGCTACATTAACAAAGCTAATGCAGAAAATACTGTTAGAACAGAGATATGTACAACCTAAAGCCATATCAGACTATAAAAGCAATTAAGTTGTGTTAGCTTAAATAATTTGTTCACTAAATAAGACTAAACTTTAAGACTAAAATGATATCAGAGAATAAGGAACCCATACCTGCAGGGGCTGAAGAAGAAACAGTATCTGTTAAAGAAGAGCATGCACCTAGCCTCATGCCATGCATCTCCAATAGAGACCTACAATTTGTTGTGCCTGCCAGCTGTGAAGGAATCCTCCAGAGGGGAAAAAGTAGAAGGCAGAGAGCATTTTGAAGGTTTTTTTGGGCTTCAGGGTAGCAGATTTAAAGACTCTGTGTACCAAAAATAAGGCTTGACTATAGTTAGGGATTTGGGCAAGAGAGCTGTAGGGACATCCCTTGTCCATATCTGCTGAAGATGGTGTTGGGACAGATGCAGCACATAGGGTAGCAAACTCCATCCTCCCTGTGCAAGCTGCCCTGTTCTTCCAGTCCCTCCACAGCATCTTAAACAAGGATCTGCATTGCTACCTTACATTAAGCAATGCATTTTACAGACACTCCCTTGCTGGCGATGTGATGTGAGTTTTTTACATGTCGAACACAAACAGCATTGACTAGTTCCAACACTGAGTAATGGCAAGACAGCTGTCCAGAGCGGGAAGGGCAGGAATGATGGATTGCTTTAGAAAGCCTTAGCATTTCTTTCCTCAGAGATCCTTTTGATTCCCAATCTGTTATATCTGTTACAAGATGAGGTGAAACAAGATTGTCAGTGACAGTGAAACCCAGCAGCGAGGCTGCAGTGAAGGCAGCTGCTAGAGCCCACTGACCCAGGCAAGGTCAGTGGCTGGGCAGGAGCTGCTGGCTCCTTCTCCCTCCCGCCAGCTGGCAGCGCCCGGGGGCAGCAGTCAGCTGCAGAGGATTAGAAATCTGCTGTAGAGAGCCAGAGAGCTGCCAGCCTTAACACCCACCAGCTCCTCACCACGCTGCAGGGAGAGGGCTCCGGAAGGCTTCAGCTGTGAAGGGCATTTCATACTTGGAGTTTTTTTACTTTCCTTTACATAGAGCACTAGGTCTTTGGTTGTGATCCAGACGCGTCTGTAATAACACGTAGCTTTCTGGCAAATAGAAGGAGGAGTTCACTGAAAGTTTCAGAGCAAGCTGTCAGATTGAAAGCATAGGAAGCCAGAAACTTCAGCATGCAGAAAGAAGACATACATAAACAAGGGTGCCAAACCCATATATATTTTACCCAGAGTGCAGGTTCAACAGAGCTTAAATGTTTTGTACGGGGTCTTTTTAGTCTTGTTGAAATATTGCTCTTACACTTTGTTCTTTCTTTGCTGTCTTAGAAACAAGTGACTTTCTGGAAGGGCTCTTGCTTCACAAGAGGGCAGCTGTTAAGAGAAGGACAACCACTGATCAGAATAGCTTCAATTTACAAGATATTACATGTTACCAATATGCACTAGTGTCTCATCCCCATTTTAAGATTTTTTCCTCAGCTTGACAAAAAGTGTTTAACAAGAAACAAACAAAACAGTGGAAGGTTTCTAAATGCAGATCTGTATGGAAATAAGACAGGTGGTATTGTACAAGCTGCAGTAACAAGGCAGAGCTGGGGTGGACTCTTCTTGGGCAGTCGCAAACTAGATGTAACCAACAGTCTTATTGCTTTGTTCAGATAGAGGCTTCAAGAGGATTTCAGCTGGATGATCTGGGATAATTCAGAAGAGCATCTGAGGAAGGACTGCAAAGGGATTTTCAGAACAGTATTATCAAGTCTAGGCTTCTAACAAGTCTTCAAATTGCTGGAAGAAACCCAAAAGTGCTTTGGGAAACATACTACTTTCTTCATTTGTGATTCTGCTGCAATACTTAAATTTAGAATGACATTTAGGTATAAAGAAGTAAGAAAATAAAAGCACCTTTTTATTTGTGGGTTGGGGGGAAGATAGAGGGGAAGAAGAGTGAGGATTTATGTGCTCTGGGGTAAGTCCATGGACAAGACAAAGCAGGATTCAGAAAAAGGCCGACTTTCATCATACACCCTCAAGAGAAGAAGCCCTGATGTTAGATGCAAGACTTGCACCATAGGTACAAAAAAGTCGGACAGATTTGATCATCAGAAACTTCAGACAACCTTAAACTTGTTTAGATCAGGGAAATCCATAGGTGGTGTCGTGGGTTGACCCTGAGTCTGATGGACAGATCTCTTGACCAGTCACGCTTCTCGAAATTTCCATATTTAAGCCAGTGGAGACACAGGAAGTGTCCCTTTTTCTTCTGCTCAAACCTCCTGGCGGGGAGTTTGGGGAGGGGGGGGGAATTTGGCCAGGGCTCTTTGGAGCGGCCCTGGGCCTCCCCTCCCCCGGCCCCGGCGGGCATGGGCCCCGGCCCCGGCTGGCACGGGCCCCGGCTCTGGGAGAGTCCCCTCGGAGCCGTGGGCAGCAGCTGCTGCTGCAGAGCCGAGACCGTCTGAAGCTACTGCTGAGGAACCCCCCCACATGACCGTGAGGAGGCGGCGGGAGCTGACGGAGCTTTCCTACAACCAACTCAGCCTATACTGAACTGTAAAATAACATCAAGTGCAAGCAGCATAACAGGAGCGAGCTTTTCTCCATCGCAAGACCCGAGAAAAAGAGGATTGGTTTCCTCATCATGGCTTCCTCGGTGTCAGAGAGAAGGAGAAAGTGAGTGAAGCTGAAAAGATGGCGGCGGGGAAGAGAGGGCGGAGACGTGCTTTTTAGCGCGCAGCTTAAATCTGCTTTTTACAGACCATGGTATGGACTGTAATATCAAACTGTTTTCTCCCTCTTTAATCCATTTAAAATAAGGGGGGGGGATGAGAATTCAGTGTGCAGCCTGTGAGAGAAATAAAGGCTGTTAGCTGGTGCAGTTTGGGAAAAACCACGCGACGTAAAAGAGACCTCTATTTCCTCAAATTAACAGAGAGAGACTTTTAAGAATTGTGAATGCTGACCAAAATTCCATGTTTTGTCATTATTTGTGCTGGAGGAAGTAGGAGAGGGGGGTGTTGGAGGAAAAAGGGGTTTTTGTCTTAGTCTCTTATTTTATTTTACTCTTAACTCTGTTAGTAATAAACTATCTTTCATGTTCTTTAAGTTTGAGCCTGCTTTGCCTTTCTTCAGACCTCTTATCTCACAGAAGGTAAGAAATGCGAACTAAACCACTACAGGTGGTTAGAAACATGAAGCACCTGCAGTGTCTACATTATAGCCAGCAAATCAAGATTTTCTCTCATATCAACCTTCATAAGTCATGAAGTTCAGTTTATCACTAATCCCACTGTGGCATTTGCTGAATACAGGATATATGAGGTGGAACTCTGACATTTTGAATATTCTTATACAGAAATGTCCACATTATATTCTGGAAGCCCATCACCTGCATGCCCATAGGAGCAAGTGTACCAATTTTTTTCTCATTGCATTGAAATAAAACAAACCCAACATACAAATACTCTTCCTTTCTTACTTTTCTGATATTCTGACACTCCTTTTAACTCACTCCCTGCAATCCATAGGATTCACACTGCCAACTGCCTTGCTCCAGGAATGAGGGACATATATTTTAGAGGAGAGTATGAGAAGTCCAGGTTTTCCTCAGGAATAGCAGTCACCTGGTATGAGCCACAGATGTTTGAGAGCATATATAATTGCCATGCCATCTGCTGAGAAAAGCCAGAATCTCAGCTGTCTCTCGGGAGAAGGCAAGGGTCCAGAGGCTTGTTCTTCCCTTCAAATATATCTGCATTTTTTCTTCATCTTTAAAGCAAGTTCGGGTAATGTAATTATTCATATTTTAATTGCAAGTTGGAGTCAACCACCAGGTTTTGTCTAGGGCTTGATCTTACTATGCCTCAGAGTTATGAGATTTCATTTCTGTTCTTAAAAGCTTTACCACAAACTTAGCTTAATGTTTCAGAAACACCTTTTAAATGTTTTAATTTTCACGGTTGTGCTTTCAGATATAGGAAACCTATTTAAGGGTGTGGAGACTCACTGATTGGGCTAAAGTTCAGGAGGAAATAAAGGAACCCAGAATCACGAAAAGTAAAAAATGGGCACACCAGGCTGAGGTCTCCAAATGTCACAGCCCAGCAGTGTGATTGGGTAGAGTGGTGCCAATATCCACTCAAGGAAACAGCAGATCTGTTGTTACTGGCAAATCTGACTCCTTCAACAATGTGACCATTTGCAATAGTACCCTCAGTTCTGAATGAGGTCTGAAGCCACAATCACAAGTGGGAGAGCATCAGTTTGGTGCTGGGGACTGAGCACAGGAAAAAGGACCTGCTGTTTCTCCTGCTCACCTCCTTCCCCAAGAGAGAGAAAAATACTACTGAAAACCAATTGGCCTCTTGAACTTTCAAACTGACTGAAGCCGGTATTTTGTAAAGTCAGTGTGTCACATTATGAGTACTGAAGCTTTAATTATACCTTTTCCTGACTAAGCAGAAGTCCAAGGCAATTCACCTGTTTCAAATGTTAACCAGAAATGAAAGTAGCAACTTTGTGAGCAGAGATGGCATTCCTTTACCTGTTCCTGTCTGCTCCAGCATTAGATCACCTTTCTTGTAGCTACCCTGGGGCCTTAGAATGAACTCCTAGTCTGGTACTCAGCATACTGGTACAAGAATTAAGAAAAGTTTTTGCTTTGTCTAAGTTGCAGAAGTACCAGACAGTGTGATATGGTCCCTCCTTCTTAACATGAGGCCTGTTGTAGCCCATCTTCTGAATAGGTGTTATTGTGCCTGAACGAGAAGCTTGCATCAAAGCCACAGTTCCCTCCCTGCACAAGGAAAAATCTCCGTTTTTATAGCTTTGCCAAGTATAAGTATTTCTTCTTACTATGAATATTGCCACCTGTACCAGTAATAACCCCATATAGAGGCCATGTTCCTTTTAAGGAAGTGTTCAACAGAAGTCAGGTGTGAAATTGAGCATGGATGTCTTTTCATGCCAATTTTTGACTCAAAGAGTAGCAGAACTATGGAGACAAGTGCATAAGCACAACACACTGCTGCTCGTTGGTAGTCACCAGTTTGATAGCCAGAGCACTCGAAGGAGTTGTACTCTGTTGCCCTTCTGGTGCAAGGAGGAACTCGAGAAAGGAGCTTCCATTTAAGCAGTCATAACTGTTAACTTATGTTTTCACATTCAAGAGTAAGATGTGTTTTCACTTTGACAATTCCATACTTACATAGAGTACCAGGGAAGGTTTAGCACAATGCTCAGTCAAAAGGTCTCCTTAGTGGCAGATCTTCACTACAGGAACAAACATCCTCTGTCTCACATACTCTCGTGGAAGAGCGTCATTGCTCCTGTAAGCCCGAGAGAGCCAAAGGGAGGTTACTATTGTGCTTATTTTTGTAAAGAGCAGTTTATGTCAAGTAGATCTCCACCTTTGGTCTGACTCACAGAGCAAGATTTAACCCATCATTACTACCTTCCCATCTACTGATTTCCCCTGCACAGCTGCTGCTTTGCTATCCCACTTCATAGAATCACAGAAGTCTGTGATCTGTGATCACTTCTGCATATCCTGTGTCAGGAACTGTCCTCAAATGTCACAGCACGCCAAAACCACATTGCAGACAGTGCATCATTGTTATTTGCAGAGTGGAGCTGCCTCAGTTCATATCAGAATTAAGAGACGAATTTTCTTTGTCAGCATTTCCTGTACTGGACCCTCACCAGCTTCCTTTTCTTGGTTTACCTCTTACCTGCAGTGGTTTCTTCAAAATTTCTGGTTATTTTGAAGGAGGTTTCTACACTTCTGAGGATGCCCTTGTTTGTGGTGGTATTAGATCACATCAGTGTCAATAACCGCAGGGCTGTTTAGCCAGATTGCCCAGCTCTTGCTGTCAAGATACTTCTGCAAGTGACATGAATCACTTGCTTAAACTTCCAGGATCAGAAGCCTCACTGATTTCTCCATGGCCTTTAAAAACTCCAGTCTTTATCAGCAGGCTGTATGCATTTGCCCCAGAGAGCAGGCATGATTTGTATTAGATGACATCAGTGCTACAAGTTTATCTCTTGTTACTGGAAGTCTCTCCTGAGGGAAAGGATACCATTGGTAGGATACTTTCCAATGGAGAGCCGTAAGTGTGCTCCCAGATAGCTGCTTGCTTTGAAGTAAACATGCAAGTCAACCCACAAGCTGGCTGTCTCCTTGCATTTTTGAGTCATCATATTCGCAAGATATCTACAAATAGCTCAGATTCACTTTAAATAAGTGCAAGTAATTGACTGCCTGGGGAGGGTGCACTTGTCTGCTGCAAATTGATTTGCATGGAAAGGTGCTTCGACTCTCCCCAAAAACTCTTCCAATATCACTCGCATTGCAGACAGCTGTTAACACCAAAGGAAGGCCAGTTGCCTCTCCCAGACTATAGTTTTGAATATAAAAGCCCTGTTTCCCCTCCAAAGAAATGAATGCTGGTTGTAGTAAGCGACACACAGAATAGTTCCCCAAAGGCAAGAAAAGTATGAACAGGAACTGGTGTCATCCACATTGCAGCCTTTCTGTCTGGGCCACGGCAGCAATTCTCACCTGGTACTTTCAGTTCTCATTGTTTAATTGCTGGATTTGAATTTTTATGTTCCTTACTTCTATCTGCTCACACACAGTACAGAGTTTCTCAAGCCAATAATCTGAAGTAAAAATACTTCAAGATAATGACAGAAACTTGAGGGACACTCAGAATTTCCTTTTCAAGAACACTTGAACATGTGACACTCTGAGAAAACCAACCAGTGGCACCATCCACTTCATAATTAGAATATAGTTTTATTTATTTTGAGATGAAGCCAAAGTCAATGAATATGCAAAAAAAACATTAAAAAGAATAGGTGAAATCTAAGATTAGTTATCCTAGTCCCCATAGACTGACATCTTAAAGGCACAAGGGGGTAACTAATTATACATGTACAAACATGCTCAGCTCTCAGAGCAATCCAGGCTGGGGACACACTGCCTAGAGAGAAGCCCTGCAGAAAAGGCCCTCAGGATCCTGGTGGGCAGTGAGATGAGACCTGGCAGCAGAAAAGTCAAAAACATCCTGGGCTGTATGTTCAGAAGTACAGCCAGTAGGTTGATGGAAGTGATTGTTCCCATTATCCTCCACTCATTAAGCACTCATTAAGCTGTATCCAGAGTACTATCTAGTTTTGGAGTGCATTCAACAGAGGACCCACAGGATCCTCAGGAGTCTGGAGCACTTGCCCTGTGAGAAGAGGCTGTGAGACTGAAGTGGTTCATCCTGGCTGAGCTTTGGGAGTGCTAACAAACAGCCCTCAACACCTGTGGGAAGGTGACCTAGGAGTTGGAGCTAGGCAGTGACTGGTGGGGGGGATGAGAAATTACGAATAAAAGCTGAAAGTAGAGAGGTTCAGAGAGAAGATAAGGAGACCCTTTCCCCCTTGGCACAGCTGGGCAGTGTTGTGTGTTGCCCAGGGAAACTGTGCTGGCTCCATCCTTGGAGTTTTCAGATCCACAAAAGGGCACAGCTCTAAGCAGCCTGAGTGGAAGGATGCACTGGAGACCTCCTCACTTCCCTTCCCTTAAAAATATCCATAAGATTTTGCAATCCTGTATAAATAACTCTTCTATTGCATTACAAAGACAACAAGTAGAAAAATATGTGGTCCATATTTGATGCTAGGAATGCAGGAATTACCCTGCTGGTTGATGCCTAGCAACCAGCAGGGTAATTCCTGGAAATCCACATAAAGGGAATTGCAGGGGCTGGGCTATGCACTTATTAGGTTCTTTCTGCCATTGGAATAGCACATTACAGAGAAAGGAAGGTCTAAGAACTTGCTTGACTGCTTTCTGATAGTTTTTTGTGAACTGAAGTATGACAGGGCTTAGAGGATCAGTCAAGATGGACCCATCAGGTCAGGCCTGTACAGACAACTTGATGCCTGAACAGCACAAACAGAAAAGAAATTAAGTATCCAGGGACCTTTGGCGGGTCGATACTAGAGCCTAGTATGCCATAACTACTCAAAATGCTAGTCTTGGGACATGGGTCTTCAGAAAGCATGGGAGTAAAAGGGAGAGAAATCATCTGTTTTGTTACTTTTCTTCTCACAGAATCCCACATCCCCTCTCCATTACATAAAAGCATATTACAGACCTATTCTTCAATTGATTCACGTGGTGCCAGGACAAGGAGATCCCAATCAAGGAAGCAATTTTATTGCCTTAGCCTTCTATAACCCCAGCATTCTCTCTTTGTGCTCCAAATCCACTTCTTCCTGTAATTCTATATTTCTCTAGAGGAAATTTCTGATTGCAGGGGTGCTGAAAGCAAGCTAAATGATCCCAATGAGCCTTTTGAATCTGAAAGTCTAGGAATTGAGCTGGGTCCATTTGATATAGTGGACTGAAATGAAAGAGTATGGGAGAGAACATTAATTTTTGTGGGTTGAGCTCAAGCCTACCTTTTTATTCTGGAAGGTAATTTGATTTCATTATTTGCCTTTAAGGTAGAGTGTTCTTGAATGACAAAAATAATTAAATAAAAACAGGACAGTGATCTTTGTGCTAGTAAGGGCAGATGAATAATAGCACTATGACCTACTGGCAAAGGAGGGGTAGGGGAGGAAGAAAAACACTGGGCACTGGGACTCCGTCTTCATTGGTCATCCCAGAGCATCATGTGGCCACAGCTCCTTTTTAAAGATAAGTACTCTTCTCCTGAAGCTCATAATATTCTCCTGTCCTGCATTTCTGTTTGAACCTGTGGAAGACGTCTTTCTAGCCTGACAAAATGTGCGACCAGTTTGTGGGCACCTGGAAGCTCCTTTCTAGTGAAAACTTTGAGGACTATATGAAAGAACTGGGTGAGAACTGTTATTTCAACTTCTTGTATCTGGAACAGGGAAGGAATGTCAATTTTGAACTTTACTTGCTTTTTCTGGCTGTGCTGTGTATCAAGGGGGGTTTAATCCACTATTTTGACCAGGCAGTCTTAAACTGGAGAACTCATCTGTTTCAATTAGTGGTGTTAAATTCCTATAAAGCAGAAAAACTTTGATTGATAGGAATAATTTCAGGTAAGCCAAGTCTAGGCATGCCATATTAGCAGCGTTATAAATGGAAGTGAAACACATCACTGGAATATTTAGTGTGAATCAGCTTTTATCCTTGGGCACACAAACCAGTGTGATGCTAGAAAGCAGCAAGTTTCCTTATGTCTATAAGCAACACACCTAAACACCTTTAAAATGCTACAGGATTAGGACACCAGTTAATTGCCATGGCGATTATATTGAATGAAACTCTGTAGCTGCCTCCAGTGAATTTTAACAAAGACAATTGCATGGATTCATGCAGACACTTGCAAAGATTTGATGTCTAATGCTTTTCTCTAAAGGTTTATACTTCTCACTTAGAATTAAAATTGGGATTTAAAAGTTTTCAACATTCTGTTAGTGTGGAGGAAGCAGGGGGTAACTTGCACAGATACAATTAGTACGTGCTAAAAAGCTGGGGGGTTATTTGCAGTTTAGGGATAAAATACTTACTGTGACTTATCCTGACAGCTTTCAAGGAGTGAGATTCTTGCACCCTTAATCTTTACTCCAGATTTTACTCAGGACATAACCACTGCCAGCTATTTCTTAATCATTTCCTTATATTCAATCTACTCACTTGTAAATATAAAAAGTTCTTGCCTTTTTTCCTTGTTTGTTTTGCTGCTTTTGTGGCTCAAAAACTGTCATATATTTCTGCTTATTTACATTTAGACACAATTAGCGTACAAGTTAGAGTACAAGCTACAAAAGTTATTCTGAACAAGTCTATGTGCAAATATCTGGCATTAAAATAAACTCAGTCTTCAAAATATTGTTTTTACTATTTTGACAATGAGAAGGTAGAGAATTTCCTTCCATCAACCCACCCAGCTTGATTCATAGCAGTACCCAGTGAGATTTTACGAAAGAATCTATGTAACACAAAATTAATAACACTCAGAAGGTAATAGGGGGAAAAGCACTGAGGGGTTTTCTTTCCAATGTATAAGAGAAAAAGATTGAGGAAAGATAAAAATTTCATAATGCTCTATCTTATTTACAGGTGTGGGGTTTGCTACCAGGAAGATGGCTGGTGTGGCCAAGCCTAACGTAACTATCAGCATCAGTGGTGATGTGATAACCATCAAAACAGAAAGCACCTTCAAAAATACAGAGGTCTCTTTCAAGCTGGGTGAAGAGTTTGATGAGACCACAGCAGATGACAGAAAAACAAAGGTGAGTCCAGAAATGGAATTTTGCAAACACATCTCTCAAAAGGGATGTGCGAGCAGCAGGGCAGAGTCGTGATTTTGACATCCAGTGAAGAAATGCTGTCTTCACAGGTTAAGATTGCTCTGGGTGCTTTGTGCTTAGTGCTGTTTGGACCTGGAGAGCCTTCTCCTGAGACCGGAGCACCCTGATGAAACAGACACTCTTTCTTTTTTTTTACTTTGGTAGAATGTCATAACCCTAGACAATGGTGTGCTGAACCAGGTGCAGAAGTGGGACGGAAAAGAGACTATCATAAAGAGAAAAGTAGTGGATGGGAACCTGGTGGTGGTAAGTTAATTTTTGTTACTTATCACTGTATTCAGTGTGCAGAATTCATGTTTGGCTGATGTATGACTTTGGATTCAAACGCAGGGAGGGAAAGCATCTGAAAGGGCTCTGTGCACTCAGTGAGAAATCTTTCTGATTGAGTCTAGAGTGTAAGGTAAAACTGAAAAGATGTTAAACTTATGGAGTGATATGGAGGTGCCTGTTCTCCACAGCAAGACACAGTTAGGAAAGTGTAGGAAGATAAACCCAACATCCCCATGAGGGAAACTTTCATACATCAGAATCTCTAAGTCCTGGACTGTATAGAGGAAGCATTAGCAAAGCCCACATTAAATACATCCACTCTAGGCTGATGCAGAAAACTCCTGTTCATCTTCAGCAGAGGGTTAACAGCCATCTGTGGGAATCCTGCTATGCATCACCAACAACTGTGTTAATAAAATGATGTTAGAGCAAGGAAACATGTGTCCAAGCTCTGTTGGTTGGTTTCATCTGGTCAGAGACTATTGTGCTTGACTTGATGCCAGTAAGGCCCACCTACAGTCTGGGGCTTCCCAGCTCTGCTTTACAGTTTTAGAAAACACACTTTGAAGAATCTGGGACAGGACTAAATGTTTGTAAAAGGCAGCTGAGATTCCTACATGCTGCAAAACAATACACATACACAAAATTCCTGAAGAGTTCTGCCCTCCCCTAGGGAAAAATAATGTGTCCATAAATTCAATATTTAAATTTCTTTGGATAAAGACCAGAGGAGAAGAAATAGAAATAGTTTTTAATAACAACTTCATTAAGAAGGATTGAACAAAACAGAGTTTGATCTAACAGAAAAATAAGTGAGGACAGAGCCTAACATGCAGAGGCTGACACTAGCAGCTGCAAGTCTGAAAGTTCTCTGCGTGTGCACGTGTCGTGCACACGTATGTGAAGAAGACAAACCAGAGCTGCAAAAGGTGAAAGAAGAAAAGGTTAATGCCCAAATCCCAGGTCCAGTCAGCCTCCACAGAAGTCCTAGGAGCCTCCTTTAGAGATTTTTAAGAAAATATTAGAAGTCTCCTGGCGGTCGCTGGAGTAGTTCTTGAAAATTCTTTCACTCCTGTGCTTGTTTTTCAGACTTCTATTGCTGAAGCTCTCAAAACTTGAGTTTCACTCTTTTGGCAATTGGCTTTAGAGGAGGAGAAATACAAATTTTTCTTAAACTGGTTCTCAATAGATAAGTAATTCTCTACCTTCTGACTAACAAACATTTACTGAGAGTTAAAAGCTGATTGAATTATCTTTTCTTTCCAGGAATGCACCATGAATAACGTTTCCTGCAAAAGAGTTTATGAAAAAGCATGAAGGAAGCCACCTTCACACAGGACTAATGCTTAAAGCTGGACTAAAACAACTTAACCAAAGGAGAAGAGCTCCACAAATCTGTTTTAAAGAGAACTGTACTTTTTTCAGATATATCTCAAACCAGTTACACGCACTTAGTCTAACTTGTTGTGCCTATTCAATAAAATGTTCTGCTTTCTACACTGTGTGCTTATGCTGGAGTTTGTGCAAAAGGGCTTGGGGGGGAGGCAGTGTGGGAAGGGCTGCTGTGCAGGAAAGCGCTGTGTGGAGCTGGTACCACACACAGCCAAGGTGACCCATCTCCCTGCGGAAGGAGCCTCGGAGTCAGCCCAGTGGGTGGCACTTGTGTGACAGTGGCACATGTACACCTGAACACAGAAACATCATCTGGTGAGTGCTGTGTGCGAGCTACCCCCTGCAAGGAGTCTGTGCACAGCCAGGGCAATGACAGGGCTGGCTCTTCTCAGCTTCAAGCAGAGGTGGTTGTTCCTGGGGAAGAGAGGAGGATGGTCTGTGCATGCCTGGTGTTGGCTTCCAAACATGAGCAGGGTACCAGGCACCTCCTCTGTGCACAAATGCAGACAATTTTAAACCCGGGGACCGTTTGAAGCAGCTTGGTCTTGTCCTTTTCCACATCAAGTGTGAAATTATAGCTGTTGTAGCTTTCACCTGTGATTATTTTGACAATAGGCCTGTCTTGAACATCTAATTCTTCCCCAGATAGGCAAAAAAGCCTTGAATTAAGAATCATACCTTAAAAAACATTCAGATTTGCTAAAACCCAGTAAGATTTTGCTATGGGTGCAACCTCCTTTATTACCTACATGCATTTTCTATTAGCTCATCAGGTTTGATCAGTCTTGGGAACATGAGCCTTTCCAGATACAAAGCCCTTTGGACACCATGTTTTCAAGTCTGCTTCTTTTTGAACTGTCATATTCTACTGCCCGTAGGCCTGGTCTCCTGTTTCAAAACTTTGCATCTACAGAAGCTATGATTTCCACACCTGGGAAGGTTTAAACTGAGGACAAAAAAATATCGAGATTTCTAGGGAAAACCTGGACAATAAGTATAAAAATGTGTGCCTTAACTACTAAAGCGGGAAATGACCACATCTTGAGCGATTAAGATCTGTGAACCAAATTCCACATATTCCTGACATTCCTGAAGCCAGCTGTCAGAGGTGATGGTGCTGAGGCCCTACTACTAGCAGCAGAGACCTCTCACACACTTGAACTTTCCTCTGCATAACTCAGATTGTTCCAAGTTTTTGCACTATTTATACAACCGGAGAGGGAAATGGAAGGACTTGCACATTCTACATGAGCTGAGGAGTCATTTAAAAGTGATTCCAAAGACTACCAGTAAATTCTGCAGAAAATGTTTAAAAAGCCATGAACAAACAGCTCCTGTATTTTAACCCTGGCTTCATTGCTTGTGAAATCTCATCACCTTGGAGAACAGCAGTTGCATATGGGAAGGAAGAATGCTTCAGAGCACCCCATATATACAGTACTAAATCTACTTAGCACTTAATAAAATTATTTATGAGAGTTAGGATACAACTACAGTTTAGTGGTAGAAAATCTGCATGAGAGTGATGGTTGTAAGAAGCAGAAACATTCACTTAAATAAACTACATATAGACATTAAATATCAGCCCGCAGTTAAATATATTCTATTGTCCACAGATTTGGAAATACCCTGCCAGAGGTAAAATTTCCAGTATTCTGATATTCACATAGCAGATTTTATTTTCCAGAAAACTTGCATTCTTAATGCAGCCAGCAGTTACAGTTGTAGTATTCACAGCCTAATATTTCAGAAAAGGGTAATCTCTTCTAAAAGCATCACCATTTATTTTGGTACCTGGTGAATGACTTCGAACTTTGTGAATGAATCAAGACACTTAAAACTTCAATTTTTGGGAATTTCAATGAAGTGACATTCTGTCTATAAAATTGAACAGGGACAGCACCATAATGAAGTATTAGTGATGGTTTTCTTAGAATATGAATATGTTTGGAATTTATTCTCTGAAGAAGGCCAAAAGTTATTGTTTATAAAAGGCAGCAGTCTAGTGACTTCTTGAATAAACGGAGGTGATTCCTCCCTGTCAAGAAAAGGTGTGTGCTCTCAGACCTGGATGGAAGTGAGAGCACACATTTCTAAGGGCTAAAGTCAGATCAGTGTCTTGTCCTTACCTGCAGAGCAGCGCAGGTCTCTCTCTCTCTTCTGTTGTGCTGAACTATCCTCCAAAAATCAGTAACCACCCTAGAACATTCCTTTCTGCCAAAGAGAGATCTCACTAGACCCCTACAAACCCGTGGGCCGCAGATTTATTGCAGCAGGCACCTTGAATGCTGAGAGGAGGAGATCTCTGCCCCTTACCATATTCACTCACTACTCCTTTACAGGTTTCTTGGATGACAAGAAGGAAAGGCGACTCACACCCACAGATTTTTAGCAGCTCAGGAGAAAGATGAAGAGAGGCTTATTCTGAGCATTAACCTTTCAGCTGTTTTTCTCTTTTTCTTTTAACTATTTGTTTCCACTGCAAAGAACTTGAAGGACTTTTGTGTCCTGACCGTGTGTGCGGTGCAGTCTGGACTGCACTCGTTCCCCCAGCCCAGCTGTCCCACTCTGGTCTTGTAGGATGCTCCAGCTAAGGAGACAAGAAGCTTTATTTGCACCCTCCAATGTAGCTGCTGGGAAAAGGGAGGCTGCTGACCCCATGTTCAGAGTTGATCCTTCAGCTTCTTAGAGTCACTGCTAAAACATCCTCAGTGTCCTCACAGCAAGTCCCTCTTTGACCTCTGTTCTCCCCTTCTATTTCTGTTCTCTTCATTACTCTCCTGGGAATCTATTTAGACTTTTTTCGGCCCTGAATTTGGCCAGATCATATTTCCTTTAAAGAAATTCACCTAAATTTACTTTCTGTATTTCTTTAAATAGTATCTTTATTTCTAAATAGTCTCTGAATTTTTAGTTCTCTATTTCTATCAAGTTTTACTTTTATCTCTTGTGCTGCTTCACAATCTCCAAGTTCAATGATTTCAAATCCTGTTTTACATCAACCATAAGCAAAAAAAGAGAATCAAGGCTCTCCTTTATCATGTGTACGTACAATCCTTGACACTTTTTCCCCTTTAAACTTGAAGAAAAGATTGGTTTCCACAATTATTTCTGCTGAGATATAATTCCCTGCTCTTGTTATTTCTAAACTGTAGGTCCTTTAAATGAAAGTGCTGACTTTTCTTAGTGACAAAGAGATAGATGGTAGCAATGTCAACATTGTTTGAGACTGCTTGAGACTGGGGTTTTGTCTGAATAAATAATTCTCTATTACTTTTGTTCTTAAGGTTACTGGTACTGCAATGTAGCTGTTCTATTCTGACTAATTTGCTCTTCTTGAATTTCTTTGGGTCTGATTTTACAACATCCCAATCATCTTTTATTTCCCAAAGGCACAAGCCTTGTCTTGTTAAAGTGCCTTTATGTGGATAAGACAATTAAATAAAAGAACAAAGAATGCCTGAGGAACAATGGTAGAATATTTTCATATTATTTCTTGAGAAATAACGGGTAGTTTCATTTAGGAGTACTTTTCTCATTTCCAGAGATGGGATGAAAGAGCTAGCTATTCTTTTCACAAAATGTGATATTATACATCTCTGCTTTAGAAAACTTTTGTGCGGACAACATCTTCAAAGACTGACATTCGCTTACAGATACAGCATCTGCTTTCTACTGTGGGGGAGAAAGAGTTCTTTGCCTTGTTTTTATTTTCAGTGACTCAGACTTTTTCACCCCTCACTGAACTGTCATTAGACCTGTGCAGCAAAGGAAGTTCTGTTTAGCTTCCCCTGTTGATTTTATGATCAAGGGGTTTAAAAATTCTTTGCATATGCCACCAAAATATGTGACTGAAGACCTTCTTATTTTCCACAACCACCATATAAACCAAAGACTACAATAATTTCACTCCTCAGACTCTATTTCTTATGTGTTTCAGTGTGTTCCCCTTCTTCCTTATGACAGCTTTCAAGTCAGGACCCAGACCTCACCCTCCTTGGCACGGCATCATTTCCATCTTATTCTTTCAACTCTAAACACACGAAATTTGGTCCCACAACCTAAAATCCCAGTGTCTCTGCCCTTAAAATGTAGATCTGAAGAGTCTTTATAGGTGGTCATAACCCAGAAATTATAATCATACAAAAAAGGCAAACAGGTAACTATTGTTCACCCAAGTCAGAAAGAAGCCTCTAATATTTACATGTACCAAGCATCAATTTTCTCCAGGAAGATGGTTTAGGAAGGAGAAGGACAGAATTACATCTTATGTGGTCTGGCACTAAATAGTTTCAGATAGTTTGAGGTGTGTTGAATTACAACGCTTTAAATTCCTGCCTGTCACATACACATGTGGCTTATGGATTTGTTCTTCGTGTCTGTTTTTTACTAACCATAAGATAATAGTTCTAAATGTGGATTTTAGAAAAAAAAAACGTTTTGGATGTTGTAAGCTCAATTTTTTCATTCTTTCAATTTTGTCTTGGCAGAAAATTTTCTGTGGGTCCTGGTGCACACCAAGCTGAATATAAACCAGGAACATGTGTCGGCAGCAAAGGGTGAGTGATGTCCTGGGCTGCATTAGGAGTGTTGGAGGTTGAGGGAGATTATCCTTCTGCTCTATTCAGCACTGATCAGGCCACAGCTGAATGCTGGGTCCAGTTCAAGGCTCCCCAGTACAAGCAAGACATGGACCCAAGGAGGTCGTGGCATCTCTTCATATGAGTAGGGAAGCCTGAGGAAATCTGACAGTAGTAGGACACAATTGAATGCAATGCCTTATATGATTGTGCTGGCTTAAGTCTTCCCTTTACCTTATGGCAGACCAACTGTCCATGTGCAGAAAGACAAAAAGAGAACAGAATATGCCCTCCTCCCAAGTCAGCAAAGCTTCTTGCCTCTCATTGAGTGACTTTGAACTAAGAATAAGCACTTTAATGACTCAGCCTCTTTTCATGCCGTCCACCTGTCAAGCACAAGAGCTGATTTCCACTGATGCACTGATCTTCTGAATATGCCTGGTTGTAAAAGTGAGCCAGAGAATATTGGCTGCTTCTTCTTTTTGTGATCCTCTCTGGGATATGTGCAGGGAAGAGCCCACAGCTTGGGATCATTTCTCTGATGCAAGGGGAGAAAACAGAGCAGTATAACTCAGTTCAGCCTTTAAAAGTTAAAAAAAACCAGACTCTTTCCGGGATGCATCATGAAAGTAAAAAAAAAAAACCACAAACCACTTTGTACATCATCTTCTTGACAAAATCCACATGGCTTTGATTTATCTGACTAGCACACAGGTGACAATAGTGGCAACACTCTACAGCTTCCTGAGGAGGGGAAGTGAAGAGGAAGGTGCTGATCTCTCCTCTGTGGTATCCAGGGATAGGATGTGTGGGAATGGTTCACAGCTATGTCAGGGGAGGTTAGATTTGTCATTAGGAAGCACTTTAGCGAGAGAGTGGTCATACACTGAAAGAAGCTTCCTAGAGAGGTGGTCAAAGCCCCAGGCCTATCAGTGTTTAAGAGGCATTTGGACAATGCTGTAACTTTTGGTCAGCCCCGGACTGGTCAGGCAGTTGGATGAGACGCTTGTTACAGGTTATTCTATATGGTGACAGCGGGAGAATAACACTGGGAGGGCAGTCTGGAGCTGGGTTTCATGGCGATGCAGTGCTCCTGTGCTTGTCTCTGTGTTGCTGACACCCCCTTGCAGTGTGCCCTGACCGCTCTGCGGGTGCAGTGGTAACATTCTGTCCCCATCCTCCCGTCCCCCTCGTGTCTTGGTGTATTCAGTGGAGGAAGCCAAGGCAGGCGTCACCCAGAGCCTTGGTACTGGCACGGCTGCCTTGGACAAGGTGCACATTGTCTCACCCTGGTACTGCCTCCCCTATTGGCCATCCCGACTGCCACAGGGACCGGACCTCTTTAAAGGGAGACCACTGAATCTGAGTTGGGCACACAATCTCTCTGACTGCCACCAAGAGCTCTTGTGGCCACTGCCTCTCTCTGCAGGACCAGTGCCTCACAAAGCCTGTACGATGTGTAACCGATTTGTGGGAACCTGGAAACTCATCTCCAGTGAAAATTTTGATGACTATATGAAAGAATTGGGTGAGAAATTTTCTGGGTTTGGTGGTTTGTTTTTTTTTGGTTTTTTTTTTTTTAAGTGAGTTTCCTTTGGGAAGGTTTTGCTCACGGGTGGTGCCTTCTTTCTGGCCAAAAAGCACTTAACTACTCTTCTAGCATAATTTAATTTCTTTTCTTTAGCATTTTCTCTAGCATGGAAAAGGTAGGTGATGAATTACTATTATAAATGAAGTTCTCTCTAACTGATCTGAACTGATCTAATTTGTTTTTTTCTTATGAGAGTAATCTATGGAGATATGCAGATTTTTTATGTTCCTCTTGATTGCACTATTAACTTGTGACTTATGATAATTTACAATATATAATGGAGCTGATGTCTCATGACACTGTAGTTTCAGATGTCTAAATACTATGAATGAATCTATCTGTTACTGAAGAATGCCAGGAATGTAATAAATTAAGCATTGTTTTTCATTTTAATGCTGGCTTCATTCCTATATGCCAAGTGCACAGACAGTCAGCTACTGCATTGCTTTTGCTATATAAATGATTCACTGATTCCCTTTATTTGAAATGTTAGACTGAATTTCAAAAGAATTGCAGTTAATTAATTAGCCAGGGTGAATGTGGGAGGAAAGTCCAGCTGCAGATATTTTTGTGAACATCTGAATGGAATTGTTTAGTACGGAATAATTACTGCAAAGAGTGTTATACTTTGCAGATAACTTTATACCGTTTTTTACAGATCTTTTCATCTGAGCACGGCATAGCATTATAACAAAGGCTCTAACTACAGCTATCCCCTTTCTGCTTTCATAAAGCAGCGATACATCGCTAGTGACTTCATTCCTACTTGCCCCAGGCCTCACAAGCTGCAGAAAACGAACTGGACTGGAAGGGACTAGGCAATTGTCGTGGTTTGAAGGCTTTTGGTATGGGAATTTCCTGGAAACTCTTTGCAGCTCTCAAGTACCATACCTCGACATTTTTTATACATCATACTTGTACTTTTCACTGAGGTGTAGATGCAAGGATCCTTCAGGGATGCTAATAGCAACTTAGGAATTACCCAGTCTTCAGTATGTTTTAATGAACAAGCAGCATACTGGAAATTCAGTGTCCAGTTTCTTCCTTGCAGCTGTTAACAAAGGTACAAATTCTCAGATTTGCCAAGAAGTTTTTTAAAGGATTTTTACAAATTTTTATGAGAACCAGACTCTTCCTCTGAATTTTTCTACCTATTCTATCTCTACGAAATTAATGCAGATTTATAACAAACTATGTTTCTTCTTAGCTAAATGTGTACGGCTCTCTAATTGTGTATATCTTTATTTCTTGCTGAAAGTGCACTGTATGAGCTGGGGCTGCCTCACCCCCTGAATGCTGGCGTTACCATTCCTATCTCTGTCTCAGTAGTGTCTCATCTAAAGAATTAGCATTTCATCTAAATCAGGCATTGAATGATTCAAGAAGAAACTCTTCCCTATTCTTCCACTGAAGAATCATAAGAGGATACTGAGTTTCTTGCTTCTAGAATGTAATGATTGTTTTGTTTCTGATTTCTAGGAGTGGGCTTAGCTGCACGGAAACTAGGTGGCCTGGCAAGGCCTGATGTGATCATCAGCATGAAAGGGGACATAGTGACCATCAGAACTGAAAGCACCTTCAAAAATACAAGCATCTCTTTCAAACTGGGCCAGCAGTTTGATGAAACAACAGCAGATGATCGGAAAGTCAAGGTAAGGGGGCTGATGATATCTGAGTGGTCTGAACATCTCCTAGAAGAACACCAGGAGAAATTTTACATACTCCCTTGGTGCACCTTGAATTTTCCAAACTATTCAAATAAAGCACTGACAGAAGAAACAGTATAGGGCTGAATATAATGTAACTGAGAATGTCATTAGCCAAGAGCGCATATCTTGCTGAATGTAAAGTGAATTGCTACTCTAATCTGCAAAGCTCAGACTGCAGTTTGAAACTTTTCTCTTGGATTTTGCAGAGTGTTGTAACCTTGGAGAAAGGGTCATTGGTGCAAGTGCAGAAGTGGAACGGCAAAGAGACCACGATAAAGAGAAGACTTGTTGATGGGAAGATGGTGGTGGTAAGCTCACGTTCCTTGTACACTGAAAAAGATCAGAAGGATGCAGCCTTCAGTACGTTTCTGTCTAAACAGACTACCAATTTTGGCTTACTTTTGGAATTATGAGATAAATTAAAGGGGAGAAAAAGGGAACCAAGCTTAGAAAATACCTGGAAGGAAATAAATATTGTTGCATTCAGCAACTTGTCTTTAAAGTGACTATTTTGGCAAAGCCGCCATAAATTGACATCACAGTTACTGCTCTCAACATTATTGTTCTTAAAAGGAATAAGGTTTCAAAATAACAGAAACTTGTGAACTATGAACAAAAGTTTACAAGCGGGGTACTACTGTCCCTGGAACAGCTCTTTCCTTTTCCCTATCTTGGCCAAGCCAGAGAGATAACACATTTTAGGGACCCTAGTTGTAACGGTTGCTATTAAAATTAAGATTTCACTTTGTTCATTAAAGTTTTTAAAGATTGGAGTCAAACTAATTTTGTCAACTTGTTTGAAGTCAGCAGCATTACATCTTTACATGTTAGCTTGTTCTGACTGTATTTTGTTATAAGTTCTCATATGTAGAATCACAGAATGGTTCAAGTTGAAAGGAACCTTAGAGAGCATCCATTTCCAACCCACTGTCACAAACAGAGACACCTTCCACTAGACCAGGTTACCCAAAGCCCCACCCAGTCTGGCATTGAACACTTCCAGGGATGGGACATCCACAACTTCTCTGGGCAACCTGTTCCAGTGCCTCACCACCCTCACAGTAAAGAATTTCTTCCTAATATCTAATCCAAACCTCCCCTTCCTCAGTTTAAAGCCATTCCCGCTTGTCCTGTCACTACACACACCTGTTAAAAGTCTATCTCCATCTCTCTTGAATCCTCCCTTTAGACAAGAAGGGTGATTTGCTTTTGCGTCTCCTCATAGCTGCATTTCTGTGTAAGTTTTTTCTAATGATTAAACCCCCTTCATAAAGCAGAGAGTTAAGGTCCCTCTTCTGTTGGCGTCCTGCTGTCTGCCCCTTGCCTCACACAGGATTGTGGAGGACTCCTCATCTTTTGCAGACCAAGGAAGTATTTTTTTAATATCCTGTCGCCTTTGTCGCAGGCATCCTGTGGCTGTGAGTCATCAGCAGCCGCTGAAGGCCACTGGGGTGAGGGTGTCAAGAGAAATATTTTGTGACTCAGAAGAGCAAAGTTTTTTAGGCCAGAAGCCTGATCTCTGAAATACCCAGTGTACTTCTGCTTCTACACAAAAAAACACCCTACTTTGAAAATTTGAAAATATTGGTGGGCCATGATATAAGAACTAGGTGGGGCTAGTATTTCTGACAAGCCAGCAATAATACCAAGAAAAGTAAATTTGTTTGCGGAAGCTGAGCTTAATTTTGCAAGCTCTTCACCATTAAATGCCACTTAATGAAGTTTAAAGCTGTTAAAATAGAAACAACTCTATTTGAAATATAAAAATATCTTTGCTGTTTGCTCTAAACATTCTGTAAGCATGTAGAGATGTAAAACATGACATTTGGATTTTCATTGACTTCAAAGGTTACTGCAGCAGACACAACTGCTGTCAGCAAAAAGTTTATATTAGTATTTTCCTTTATCCCTTAGGAATGTGCCATGAAAGGGGTTGTCTGCACTAGAGTTTATGAAAGAGTGTGAAGAAGTTCCCTCTCTGCACTGGACTGGAACTAGCTCTAAAAACTCGGCTTAGTTCAGTGACCAAAGCCTCATGTACTGTGCTTCTTCATTTTATTTCCTTTTATTGGGAAAATGACTGCACCATAATTTGATATTTCAGAGCCATAGTGTAACTAATCCAAAATATTGTGGTGATCCAATAAAAGCTTCTCAACACAGAAAATAAAGTGTTTTTCTCCACATGATTGATTTACATTTTCTTTCCTGACTGGCACTACCTCTTCTGTTGATAGTGTCTGTACAAAAGGTCAGACTATTTCTGAGTAAAGTAGTGAAACACAAGTAGTCCATATATAAGAGAGGGCTAACACTGCTTCTTTGATATGTGTAAAAAATATCATCTCCTGGACTCAATATTCCTTTCCTGGAAAAGATTGTATTGCTGAATAGCTCCTATAGGGAAAATTATCTTTACCAGCAGTATGATATATCATTGTAGCCTTATGGTCTTAGCACATCATTGCTTCATACTCATCCCAAAAAGTTTATACATTTTTCAGTACCAGGATTTATATACTGGCATTTATTTGGAAGAAAACAGTTACTGGAGGAAAAAAAAATGGAATATATTCCATATTTGTCTGCCAAAAGAACAGATAAACCCATGAAACAAAGTGTAGAGCAGGTGTGAATGAACTCCAGAAGTCTTAAGGCTAGAGGGATTTGCTTTAAAAGTGCTCAGCAATCAAGCCTACTTCCAGCCTGGTATTTAAAGTGTATGCTTAATATTAAGCACACAGAGGAGTTTCATTGGTTAGAGTTTGCTGTCAAGCCTAACTGAGTAGCTAAAGTGTTCATTCCTCCCACTGCACTTACTCTGCTTTTATCTAAGGGAAAAAAAAAAAAAAAAACCCAGAAAAAGCAAACCTAAACTTCTGGAAATCTATTTAACCAAAAAGCACTGTGGCAGGTTATTAATATTTGCCTCCACTGGCCAGTGTTCAGTATCACAGCCACATTGACACTAACCACATTATTTCAGCCTATGTCATTGCCTCTGTGCCACCCTGCAGGGCTGTCCCTGCCTCCTCTGTGGGGTTAAAGCAGCTATGAGAGGTGCACGTGTTTATTTTGGCTCATTAGGAACTGCAGAGCTGATATGAACCTTTGCCTACTGGTTTTACAGGCAAGAACACAAACTCTCAAGGTTAAGGCAGATCCTGAACGTCAGAATCTAAACTGGTTTAGCCAAGCATAAAGTGAAGAGATGGATATCATATGCAAATGAAAGATATAAAGGTCACTTTTCTTCTCTACCCACCACTGGAAAAGCTAGACTCTGGGGCCAGCTTTGGATACATTTTTATGTAGATGCAGTCTAACTGGAGGCAGCTGCCAGAAGGCAAACAGGATGAATCCTAGAAAACACGAGCAGTGAGGGAGAGCTGTGGGATTTATGCACAGCAGTTTTAAGGAAAAATTTATCCTGGTCTCTAACCTAGATGACCGGACAAATGCCCCATCTTTATTTAACCTTGCCATTAAAACTCACCTCTGTGAGTGTCAGAGTTTCTGTGACTCCAAGTCCTCAGTGATTGTAACAAGGAATGGAGGCAGAATGATGCCTCTTGTATCATCTTTTGCAAACAGAATACAATCACATATTTCAAGTGAAGATGTTCCACCCGACTTCAGTAAGAACACTGATACAGTGTGAACTCTTATTTTACATGGCCCTCCAGATTATTCTCCTAGTCTCTTGACAGAGAGCCAAAGAGACATTTCTTACAGCTCAGAATCTGCCTGAAAGGGACTTGTGAAACTGGACTTTTGCTCTGCAGTTTCTTTATTCCCTTCCCTTGCAGTACAAAACAGTCCCTGTGAGGCTGCTGGACCCGCTCACCCCAGCCTGGCTCTGGGAAGCTGGAACTTGTCCAGAGCCTTTTAAGCAGAGCTCACCTCCCACCCCTGAGCCACAGGCAAGGGAGAAGAGACTGCTGCAAATAAGCTCTGTATTTCCTTGGCTTTTCCTGATGCAACCTGTAAATTCTTCTTAAAGCTTAAATGCAATATCTCTTCTCCAATAGAGTATTAGTTTTCAGCTTTTTATTTCCTTAGGCAAAGGAAATAAACATTTACTTCAGTACAAGCTATAGTTTTTCCGGATCTGGAAACAGTAACAGAATAAAAACAAAGGACTGCTCACCTAGTCTTCATTTATTTATTTACTGTCGTCTCCATTTCTGTGACATAACCCATCTCTCTCTTCCTCTTCTTAAGAAACTTCTAGTTGCATTTATTTTTCAAGAGATTTGGAATTTAAATAATGATAGCTTTGGGATTTTAAGCTCCTAAGTAAATGCAGATATGCTGTTTAGGAGCCTAGTATTTGGCACTTTCACTCTATACAAAGGTCACTTAAAAATGTCATGAGAGCTGGAGAGTATCCAAAACAGGAAAAGTGCAGCAGCACTGATAGTGTTGAAGGCAAAAACAATAGGGCAGGTAGTACAAATCAACATAGAAATAGAGCACTTTGGGATACTGATGTCTGTAAAGCACTCCTTGGGGTCTCCAGGAGAATTTAGGGGGAATATGAATTTTTTAGTCTTAAGGTCTTCTTCATGTCTTACTGTAAATTAGTTTTTCTTCTTTCTTAAACTTTTTGTACAGGCCAGATACTTCTGGAATGGACATCTAGGCTGAGGTACAATGTCTGCATCTTGAACTGTGCTTTCACATTGACAAACAACTCCATTTGCTATTTTCCTGGCTTGTGTATGGATTCAGCCTAGAAATATTGGCAGTCTGATGCTGGTGTGTAAATAGCATTATTAAAAGCAAGCAGCTTGATCTAGCACCCATCCCAGGCAATGAAATCCTGGCTGATTTTAGAGTCCTCTCTTTCAGTCTTTCAGACTCCTCTCCCATCGGTCACTCTTTCTGTAAGTTTTGTAAGGCTCTGTCACGCCTCTGTTTTGCCTGCATCTCCCGAGACAGTAGAAATCGCCTGCACGGGGTATTCATCCTCCAGTTGCAGCAGGTCTGGCAGCATTCCCTGCCTCTGCCCTCTCTGACGTCTGCTGGGGAAGGAGAAGCAAGCTGTCATGGCAAGAGCCCCTCTCAGCCCCGGTGCTCCCATGGGGAACACTGAAATCACATAAAAGCTGCGTCTGGACTCCATGTACCAAAGCTGTTTCCTTGGACTGAGCAGAATTTGGCAATAGAAAACATCTCCTGGTGATGTATAGCTAAACCTGGAATACTGGACCCCACATCTCAGTCTTCTTCATATGGAGTGGAGCAGAGAGTATAGGCTCTCCTACAGCTCTGAACTTCCCTTGTCCGTTTCCTCAAAGTTCATTTTGGGAGGAACTGTATTCCTGTAAAGTAAATTCACACACATCCAGGTGCCCAATGCACAGGTTTGCTGTTGTTTTACACAGATACCTTGTCACTCGCTGGGATGGTTTGACTGGACAGCAAACGTGTGGCTGGGCAATTCTAGAAATAGCAAAGATTTGGGGAGGGGGATTGGGCTGGGTTATTAAAGCAACTGTGCTTCATAAGAAGTCCTCACCACTTATCACATTTTTTTCCAAGAAGCAGCTTTTCATGCTGATAAACACTGTGCTGTTCATAAATAGCTCAACTGTGCTTTTTAAGACGTTGCTACCTTGCCTAATTTTGATTTTGGATTAAAGAAGTTCTGTTGCTTTCTGGGATACAAAGGAGTGAAAGGTTAGCACTGAAAGGGTAATCAGTCAGAAACAAATAGGCTGATATCATGAAAAAATTGCCTTCAGAAATCCTGGAATTTAGATGTAATCAAGGTCTTTGTTAGGGAGGCAATTAGAGCATATCCTCACCATTTCAATGAAAAACGTTGTGGTTGGCTATTGGCCATCTGCTGCAGATGAGAAACACAAGAAAATGTTATTTGGACTAAAGGGCACAACAACATTGGGAATAATAGTGCCTAGGACACCACGGAGAGGGAAAGCAGTGTTAGACAGCATTTGTAAAGTATTTTCAAAGGAAAGTGGACACTTTTTGCCTTTCAAGAAGCAAATCAGTATTTAAATACACTTTCCTCAGATGTTACGAAAAATTTTAAAACTAAAATTAGAAGAAATGCAATCATTCGGGGATTAGGAAGGGTGGGGTGAATGGATTACAGCTGGATTTGTTCTCAGACTCTCAGTGGAAAATCAATAAAAGTATTGAAAGAACTTTTTTATATTTGCTGTTATGTGATCACCACTATCAATCATACTATTTGTGAAAAGCGTAAGGGAGGAAGAAAGGGTTTTCAATTTAATTGAAAGTGAACACACTACCTGTCCCACTCCCTTGTGGATGAGACTTGCTACAAGAGGCACCTGTATCAGCAATGCGGTCAAAACCACTGCAAGAATTCATCTTGTCTTTCAAGCTCATAGACATGGTGTCACAGCTAAAGCTGCATCAGGAGACACTTAAAGTGGAGCTGTGGGACATGCCTGCTTCGAGTTTGACAGAACTTAGGGTTGCTTTGGGTCACAGCTTTCTACGGCATTGCGCCACCTTCTTGTATCTTGTACCAAATAGTGTTCAGAGTTTTATAGCCTACTGACTCCTGTGGATCTGTGCAGGTAAATGCATTTGAAAGGAATAGTAATTCCTTCACAAACCTCCTCTCCATATGAACAGTGAGAAAAGAAAAGACTACAAAGCAATTTGACGCTGTAAGACATAACATTCAAGGCCCCTAATTACTTAGTCAACACAAATGTTTTCATTTAACTTAGCAAGAGATAGAGCAGTCAGATTATGAAAGGTTAGGTGCATAAATGTCTGTGCTTTCCAGATAGGAACTGAGCCCTCTGGCCAGGAGCACAGGAACTAAGATTAAGATTCTCCCTGGTGCTTCCTCTTTCTGGGGATTCTGGTGTAATCAAGAAGCATCATAACAGTTTATCCTGGCTCTGTCTCCAGTTGGGCAGAGAGCATGTTGTGAAATACAGAGGCAATCACTATGGTCTAAGTTAATGACTTTGGAAAAGTAGTGTCAAGGAAGATTTTTTTAAAGCATGGGGGCCTCTCTGGATAAGGCATTTCAAACCAATCTCATTTTCCTCTCACAGAGTGACAAGTCTTGTGGAGGGAAGGAAAACAGAAGTAGTCATCTCTGCTTACTTCTGGAAGGTTTTAACAATGCGACCAAAGACATCTGAGGCCTACAAGAAAATTGGAGAGGGACTTTTTGCAAGGGCGTGTAGTGACAGGACAAAATGGCCTTAGAATAAAAGAGGACAGGTTTAGATTATACATAAAGAAGAAATTCTTTACTGTGAGGGTGGTGAGGCAGTGGAACAGGTTGCCCAGAGAAGCTGTGGATTCCTCATCCCTGGTAGTGTTCAAGACCATGTTGGATGGGGCTTTGGGTAACCTGGTCTAGTGAAAGGTGTCCATACCCATGGCAGGGGGGTTGGAACTGGATGATCTCCAGGGTCCCTCAAAACCAAACCATTTCATGATTCTATGTCCGTAAACATGCTATAAATTAGGCCAGATAATGCAGCCTGCTGCTACAGAGATGGTAAAAACTGATGCAAAAACCATACTCCATCAGCCAATGGTTCAAAGTGGAAAGACATATCATGTGGATTTGTGCTGGTCCAGTCGTGTTCAATCTCCTCAGTAAAAAACACATTATTATTTGTGGAGTGTACAGAGATGAGAGGAGATGCAAGCATACCAGAGAGCAGGGTTCAAATTCAAATGATCTCAATAAACCCAGGAAATAGTTTGAAAAGCCGGAGGGACATTTAAGAGGGGAAAAGTACACTAGGCAATATAAGCAGAAGCACAAATACCAGATGAAGCACAAGCAAGAACTAGAGCAAACACAGGGGCTTTACAGCAGATAACAGACTGAAAGTGAGTGGCAAATGTGGCCTTACTGAAAAAAGGCAGACATCCTGTTGGGATGCATGGTCCAGAGCACAGCCAGCAAGCTACAGTTATCTGCATGCCCTGCTCGTCACTACTAAAACTCCTGGGATGCATTCTCAGTTCTGGGCAATGCCATACAAAATGAATGGGTCAGTGGAGACAGTTCAGAGAAAAGCAATGGGGCCCAAAAAACATTCTTTAAATGGAAATGTGAAATTACTAGGGAGAAGGGATTCAGGGAAATGAGACTGGTCATTGACACAGAAGGCTTGTACTGGCATACCAAATTCTTTGGACAGGCAAGTGGTGCAATAAATGCAGATCTGCACACACATAGAACTGCCTCTTCATACACATGGTTTAGTCACATCCGGGGACACAGGACCAAGCTCCTGTTCCCCACCTCTGAAACTGTCATGGAGTCAATGCAGCAGAGGCTAACTTACCTCTGCAGTACCTGCTGTGAGAGACATCATTCGGTGCACCTCTCCTCAGCTTCACAAGTACGTGTTCTCACAGGGCAGCAGCTCAGTACATGAAGAAGAGGCAATTTGAGCAAGAGCTACAGCAAAAGAGTAAAATACTCAGAGCACAAACAACACTCCTGATTTTCTTCTACTGCTTACATTTTCTAACTAATTTGGCGTAAAAAATAGGAGATTGAAGTTGCTTGTACCTGAAACATTGGCACAAGTTACTCCTTTGTCCAATGTATATAAGCAGCTGGATGTTAGACAGTTTGAGAGGAAAGAAAAAAGGAAGACAGAGAGAGAAAATATGAAATTACCTAAAAAAATCTTAAATCTCTCATTGTTTCAGAATTGATGAACTGCTTGCAAAGTAGAAGACACTGTATCTGCTGAAAAAACTATGCTTGTCACCCTGACACCATTATGGATCAGGTGGTGATTAACTCGGTTAGAGGGTGGTGCTAAGAACACCAAGGTTGTGGATTCGATCCCTCTATTGGCCATTCACTTAAGAGCTGGACTTAGTGATCCTTGTGGGTCCCTTCCAGTTCAGAATATTCTGTGATCTGTGAACTGTCATCTTCCTAATGTTTTTTCTAGGATCAGAAAAGAATTGCTGTATTGTTCTTCAATGCAGTTTTCATATTATTCATAGGGGCCTGTGAAAACAATTGAAGAATGTACCTTTGGACTTAATTTTAACTGTACTCCAAAAAGAGTTCTGTTCTGAAATCCATAAGCTCTGAATTCTCAGAAGCTGCCTGTATGGTACCTATGAGTACTTTGAGGTAGAAGACGTGTTGGACTAAAGATATTCTCAAGCTCCATGTCAACAACAGCTCTTCCATCTAAAACCATCTTGGAAAACCCTCTGATAGTTCCTGGTCATCAACAAAGGGGCATCAATATGATTTATATTTTTGATGTAAGGCTGTGCTCTCAGAATTAATATCTTAAAAAACAGTTAAAGTGATAAGGGAAATGGCTGAGATTATTTCTTACTGCTCAGAAAAATTCAGTTACCTCTACTGTTGTCAACCACCACTGGGTATCTACTAGGCACCTTCTGGAGGCAGAGTTCATCTAGACAGACTGATGAGGGACTATCCACAGCCACTGGCAGAATACATAATTCCTGAAAAATACCCGGCATGGAAGATAGCAATCGGCCCAGTCAAAAACAACTCTCTGAAAAAAGCCCTGCAGTGTTGAGGCTGGGCTGAGTGGATTGATACCCCCGAACGTGATGTGCCCTTCTCCAGGCAGCAGTCACAGCCAATTTGCTTTCTCTGTGCGAGATCCTTCCCAGTGCACCTGCAGTATTTCACCTCTTACAGACAAAGGTCTGGGATGTGCCCACCCACACTCAGGCTGCAAGTGCAGTTTTTGCTGCCTGACTACATCCATTCCTATCCAGGAAGGCTAGAGAGGGATGGATTTGGCAGGGTTCCCACAGCAGCTTGCAGCATCCTGCTCTAGTGGAAACACCATCTTAGAATCTATTTTGCCAAAAAACCCCAAACCACCAAACAAAATAAATCCTCTACATAGCGTTTAGATGAGTAGCCATAAACACAAGGTGATAAAAGCACATCTTTTCTCTTTTTTGCCTATAGCTCAATCTTGTTCCTCCTGGCAACCCACGCTGCTCATAGCACACTGTTCCCACATCTGTTTTTACCAGCTACACAGTTCACACCAGCTGTTCTCTGCCTCTTCTCCTAACTCCACCTTTTCCATACCTGTTTAAATGACTGATTTAACTTAATGTCCCATTATGCACCTTCATCCTGGCCAGCAGGGAGGGAAACAGAACAGAACCTGTCCATGTTTGTCTGAGTGCTGAGTGCTTCAGTCTATGCTGGCCATGCATACAGGTGTATGCAGAGGATGTGTGTAGTCACACGTGCCTTTTGGCCAGACAAACTCAGTCTTGCTGCTGACTGCACCTGAGGCAGAGATCTGCATCAGCCTCACCTTTGTGGGGTCACTGAATTCAGTAAACCCAGACAGACATCCCTGTTCTGCCTCCTGTGACTCAGCCATGTCTTCCTGTATGTTGCCATCCCTCGGTCAAGCCCTGGTTTCACAGTGAGTTTTACCATGTATATTACTTGATCCAGATCTAAGTGAATTGTTGAATTTAAAACTCGTCTCCTCTTGAATCCTGGCCTCTGATCTCCTCGACGCAGCGTAGACATTTTCCTCTAACCCACCATGGACATCAACATTTGAAATACATCCCTACTACAGTCCTTGGAGAAAGACAAACACCTTTAGGAAATACTTCAGCCGACCTATTTTAAATATCTTATTTTGGAGATGAATAACAGCTCAGAATTTTTTCACTGCCTGGTAAAGGATTTATGTTTTTGTCTGATACTTGATGTAACAGCTCACTGAGCTGAAGGTTTGGTAGCTGTCACCACTATTTTGGCTGACAGGTCTGTGGCTGAGCTCTCTTTAGTGTCAGTACTCCGAAGATCATACAGCTGGAGAGTGGCAGTGTGCTGGTGATGCAATGAAAACCCTCACACATTTCTGACTGTGTGCCAGCGACACACCGCAATATCCAGCTGGGTAATTTAATCCATGTTCTCTAAACAGGATCAATTCTGTTAACGTGACTGAAGATCATCTACTGAGATGAGCAGAGATGACCTGTTTCCTTCCACTCAGCTGTGAAAGCGTGGTCCTGATCATATACAGGCATATGTGGTTAAACGTGGTGCTGTTTTTTTGCCTCTGCATGCCTGTGCTGTCTTGCTTGCTGCTGCCTCGCTTCCTGCTCTTTCAATGGATTTGACAGCCTGTCCTGCTTCTTGGGCTAAGTGGTTGGGCAGTACTGATGGCTGCTTTCCAGCTAATTTCCTATCCTAACTCAAAAGTAGCTTAATTTTGTTTTCAGTTGTAGTGTTAGGAAAATGTGTGGGAATCTGAGGAACTAGAAAGTCCTTCTTGACTAAATGAAATATGCTGTTGTATTGTCATAACCTAGCTTGGGCTCCCAGGAGACTCTCATGACTCTGACAAACACTCAAAATACTGGAAGCAAAACTAACTTTGAATCTTTGTTCCTCATTTGTTTCTAAAAATACTGCAGTTTTTCTACTCACAAAGTGGTAACAAAATTAGAAACAACATTCTCATGATTTGTTTCAGACCTTTCATCAGGAAATTACTCAGGACTCTCCCGAGCAGTCTTTGCATTGAGTTTCTCTTCTCTTGGTAAGTCTGTGGAGAGAACTTTCAGCAGACAGGGAAAGAGTGAAACATGGAAATGATGTTAGAGTTCAACAACAGCATGATGTTTATGTCCCAGAGAAAAGGGGAAAGTCACCTCAGGGACTTGAGCTGAGCATCCACATTGTGATCACATGGTGGAACATTCAGATCCAAAGCCAGGCAATGGAAATGTGACCAACGTCACTCCCAGGTGTGGTGCAAGGATGTACCACAGCCAAGAGGAAGGGAAGTCTTTTTTCAATAGCAGAAAATTCTCCAAGCACCATCTGGATTTGAATAGAAGCACTCGCTAAAGGAAATAACTTGTAAACGATGACACTACCCTTTGCAATTCACATGGCTTTCCACACACATCCTTCTCATAACACACAAACAAACACACACACAGAGTTGATGTACTCCTACTGTTTACAAACCCAGTCTCTCAAACTATGACAAAGAGAGGACATGTCCAAAAGACAGAAAACCTGAAGTATCTTCTTTAGCATCTAAATATGTGGGAGAAAGAGAGCATAAACCTGTCTTCCTTAGTTAACACAAGCAATCCATTAGTTTTCCTTACTCAACCCAAGCAATCCATTAGTTTTCCTTTCTTAGCCTAAGAAATCCATGAGCTTGAAATGCAGTAATTAGTGCGATTGACTCCTGTGCAATAATTGATGGGGAAGAGGTGACCCTGAAGACTTAGCAAGACTATATCACCACACATCTTTAGTCTTTCCTTCCAAGGCTTTTCCATGATATCTGCCTGGTCTTTGGTCTTACAAAAACCCTAAGAACTCTCAAAAAAGTAAGCTCAGTAAGAGTTTGTGGAAAAGTAAAAAGACTCAAAAATATATATTCTTAATTCTAATAGTCTACAATATTAATTGAAAATAACACTGGGCTTTCTTTCCTTTTCCTGTGTATTTGATATTCGTCCACAGTCTGTAAAACAGTTCTTCATCCTTTTGGGAACTTCATCTACAATTTTAATCAAAATGTGCAATGTTTTTTCTCTAAATATATTCTTATTTTCTCTCTTGGATGTGACCAGCCCCTACACTAATAAGACAAAAAGTACAGGATGATAATTTAAACAAACATTCCTGAAAAGGATGCATTCTCTGATGGAGTTATCTAGTTGCTCGCAATATGAAAGCAGAACAATTTGTTATCAGATCTTCTGCCTAAATGTGAATGACATTTGGAATCCAACTGCAACAATACAATGAAACCAGGACTAGCACCCTTTGTGCTAAACTGTGCTGACAGAGACAATAGTTTCTGTTCCGAGGAATTTATGGTGCAAGGAACCAGGGTATCATACATGTCTCTAAGAAGGCAGATTTACTGCTATGTGGCAGCTAAATAGTAATGGAGAAAAAGTTGCTCCTTTTGGAATCGCTGGTTGTAACTGAGAGAGATTCTGAAGTAAGTACAAGCAATTTCCATGGGCCAGAGAGTATTCACAAAGGTCAGGCTGCACACTTGTCCTCACAAAACTGATTCCTTTCCTCTTTTTAGAACTTATTTCTGTTTGGGTTAGTCCAACAGTGGGGTCCACTCCCTTGCTGGCATAGCCAAATTACAGCATCTAAGTGGGCGAATATCCAAAAATGTAGCAAGCAACCACTGGTAACTGCTAATCACAGCATCTGGGAAGTGATACTCATTTTGAAAAAAAGCAGACTAGATTTGGCAGACAACACATCCTTTCACCCACCATCAGGACAACATTTGCTGTTTTGGCATCTTCTTGAGCAGATCTGATCCGACTTTGTGTATCCACGGCAAGGCAAACTGCTTTTTGCTGTGCCATTTTCACAACCAGACTCACTGAGGACAGCCGAGTTATACTCACAGAGGTGGAAACTAGGACATGACAATTTGGTCACCACAAGTGAATGGTAGCTGTGGAAGACAGGTGAAAAAGATGGTGTGTCAAGATGCAGAGGGGAATGTTGTTTCCTGTGTCATTTTGTAGAGAATCCATTACCACAGCACCTTGCACTGACTTGTTTGTTGTTTGAACACACAGAAAGCTCCCTGCTTTTCTTTTCCACTTCAGCCAGCATGACAATCTGTCTCCCAAGACACTTAAGGAATTAGCTCTTAATCATATAAAAAAGTTGAATTGATTTCAAAGTGAAGGAAGAAAATCCTTTCAGTGAAAAGAGTATTTTCTATTTTTCCACTCTTAATCCAAACAAAAGGACATGCTCTGGAGTCTGGCTCTGTAGGTACTGGGCCAAAAAGCCCCTCAGACAGCACTGGTCTTTGGCATGGTAACTGAGCGTACATAGTCACCTGTGGCAAACAATGGCAGGAAATCCAGCCCTCAGGCAACGGAAGGCTCCAACGTATAAAATCTAACACATGTATTATTTATTTCTACATTAGGCATGAAACCCAAGATCGATCAATGGTGGAAGAGTAACTCCATGCAGTGTTTGTAGGCAGGAAATAAAAACTATAAATGCTTAATAAGAACACTTTTTTTTGTCCGACATTAGAAGTTTCTGTATGAAATCTGGTGAAACACACCATGCTGGTTTTGTCCTGTGAGTGTTCTCCAGTCAGAAAAAGAAAAATAATAATAATAAAAATTATGGCCGCATTTGTTAGAAAGCTTAGACTGAAAACGCTCAGAGGGAAAAATCATTAATTAGTCATTTAAAAATACTCTTACTGAATAGGAAAAGGCAGAAAAGAATTCTTCTGAAGATCCCACTTATGTTCAGCACTGGTTTTACAATTTCCAACATACTTCACTTTAGAGTTTCATGCCAGTCTCTCCTCTGTCCAGGTAATGTACCTAAATCCTTTTCCTCGCTTATGCACTGCCTTATTGGCTGCAGGTCATTCCTTGTCTCAGGTTTCCCTCTCATAGACTCTGAAGATGACAAGTTTGGGCATCTTGTGCTAAGGATTTCAGGGATTTCACTTGGATAGGACTTGGTGTTTTATGTTATATCTTTTTGTGAATTTTCCCACAGAGCTCTCAGGTGGTAGTTAGAAATATGATCCAACAGCTGGGATGGCTTCCTGTGTATATAGATTTGCCTTCATTTTTGTGCAGGCCTTTCTGAGAGTGTGGAATTTCGTATGTGGTAGCTTATATGCATGCACATAAAACAAAGCCCTGTGAACTTTGGAGAGAATAGAGCAAGTAAGGTGATTCCTTATTACCAAATTTTCCCGGTAGAAAGTAGCTTTGAATTAAATTGGAGAGGCCACAAACTCCAGATTATGGCAGCTTGAAAATAAAGTTCAGTGAAAGAGTGAAAGAAACCTACACAACTAATAATTGAAAAGGTAAAAATGCTGTGATGAAAATAAAAACAACACTTATAAAAGTACACTTGCTGCATCATGTCCAGCCTCTCGCCCACCAGCACCCCAAAGTCCTTCTCGGCAGGGCTGCTCTCGATCTGTTCATCCACAGCCTGTGTGGATACCGGAGGTTGCCCTGACCCAGGTGCAGCCCCTTGCACTCGGCCTTGTTAAACCTTATGAGGTTCCTGCGGTCTCACTCCTGAAGCCTGTCCCAGTCCCTCTGGATGGCATCCCTCTCTTCTAGCCTATCCAGTATAAAATCCAGAGTCTGGTGCAATGAGTCTCAGGCAGGATGTCATCAGTGTTGTGTGGTCACTCGACTGTAGTGATCTGCTGTTGATATCTCTGAATGCTGCCATGTCAGCACAGGACAAAGAGGCCTGCTTTGTACAATATATCGATAGACAGGCACCATTCAAATGTATCTCAGAGGTGATGAAGGTAAAAATCTGTGACAAACATTTGCTATCACTTGTAGAAAAAATGAGGACAATGTGTATGACACATCGGTTGTTGGACACGGAGCTGCTGTTACTGAAAACAGGCAACATTAGTGGTAACTTGACAGAGGCTCCAGTATAGCTCCACCTTATCCAACTACAAAATGTTTTCATCCTCTTCACACAGAAAAGTGCATAGACTGTCTTCATTCATACCCCACATTTTTTTAAAAGCTTCATTTCCTAGTTTGCTTTTGATGATTTTCTGAAGTTATCATCTTACTGTTTTGCTGTGTCTATTGGAAATTTTATAAACTATTTTAAAAGACTTCTGAGACAACATGTTGTTGGAGGAAACTGGAATATTGTTCTCCAGCCGGATGTTTTAACACAGCCAGATGTCTTTTATGTAGTACAGAGGCAGAAGAGGTTAACAACAGACCTGATGCCACCTTAGGGGAAGGGAGATTTCCTGAAGTGCAGATCTAGCACATGTTGCATGCCATTGCACAGAAATCCCAGCTCTCAGAAGTGCTTAACTAGCCCTCATTATTTCATTGTCATCAGCCCCAAGTATGTGGATCCCTAAGAAACTGTCCAAAACCACAGTACTTCACAGCCCTTTCATTAGATCTGGTCCTCATGTTGCCAGGAATCACATTTTCAAGATTTCTCTGCTAATAGATTACTGGTTATTTCGTTGTTGTTTTTCACTGGTTGTTTTGGAGGTTTTTTATGAATCTGAGGCTCTGAGATATTAATACTACTCTGGGGGAGGCAGTTTTAAGAACAGAGAAGGAAAGTAATAAACATGTTTAAATAAAGTTAAAAAAAGATGTGCACAGAAAGCTGATTGACTCCATAAACACGAAAGCTAAACAAACTCTACTTTTACATACATATAAATAGAGTGTTATGTGACAGCACTGATGGACTGTATGAGTCTCATTGTACTGAAAGCTCTATTATAAAAAGAACCCTGACATTTAATATTTTGTCTATAATTTCTAGCCAAGTTTTTCCCAGGCTTCTGAATCCACAGTGTGTATTGAAAGATCAACCATGCCTACCAGTATGACAAATCTAGGCTGGCTCCTTTCTCTGTTTCTCTGTTTCTCTATTTACCATGTGTACTTGTGCATTTTGAAACAGTATTCATTAAGAGTGTATTTGAATGGTCCACCAAACGTGATAGAGATTCACAAAGTCTCACAGAAAGACAGCAATTTGGGAAAGGAAGTGAAAGAATTAGATTAAATCAGAAAAATCAACAGTAGCTTTTGGATGTAGAAGAACATTTAAAAAGCCATGAACAAAGTCAGCCCACGTGTGTTCTGAACATACTGCACACACAGTGCTTGTTCCCAAACTCTCCTGGGACAATGAGACTGAACACCTCTGAGGTAGTTTGCCGTGAAAAGACAAGAATTTGCAAAGCTGGATGTCCAACAGACATGCCTATAACACTGTTCCTTATAATACCTGTCTGGGATAAAGATCTCCTCAGGTCAGACCCAAGTGAGAACTTACACAGACACACTGACCCTAAAAACAGTCTTTGGAGGCTACACTAACCCTATCTGTTAGCACTGGACTTTGGTCTGTACTGCAAGGCAGCTCCTGTGTTTACAGACATTTTGTGTGTAATTCCCTTTCCCTGGGTGCCCAGGAAGATGGCACTTGCAGCTAGCAAGGCTTTCTGCAGTGTAGTGCCACTGCCCCTTCCCTGTGTGGAAGCCACTGGCACCTCCCCTCATCTCCACTACTACTTCCCCTTCAAGTACTTGGGTCTGTGAACAGAAGCATGTCACAAAGCATGTTAAAAACCTCAGCACGATTCATGTGCTAATGCAAAGCAGCATGTTCAATATTCTCTCTTCATATATTCATTATTTTATAGCTGGTTCTCTAGGAAAGCTTTGAGCTGGTTTGCACTCTCCAGTTTAATGTATGCTGAAAGGATAGGTATCGGGTGAAATCAGAAAAAAAAAAACATTTTGGCAGAAAATAAATCCTGGATTATAAAATTCATTTCCTATCCAGCAGCAAACAATGTCCCAGAAGATCAGACAAAGCAGCTATATGTATAAAGTGCTGGTTTTTCACTTGTACAAGAGAGGAAAATAGTAAATCGGTGATTACAAAGTCATGTACTTTCCTTGGTATTTTAAATATGTATTAAATAATCATGTGAGTGCTTCAGTTCCCAGGATTAAGGTCTATGTTAAAAAGTCACATGCATCCTAAGCCAGGGACTCTGTTGATTGTACTTATTCTTTTATTTTAAATCTGTTTTGGGGAAGATGCTGTTAACCAAACATGACTCACAAAGGCTTTGAAGCCAATAAACTGAATTACAGCATATTTCTATTGAATTTGTGTTGGTGGCTGATTAGAGAAACTTATATTCAGTATGAATTAGTGCTTTCCAACATTAATATGACTTATTACCATGCAGAGAACTCAGCACGGTGCTAAGAAATGGGAGTAATTTCCGCATTCAAGCAAGTTTATAGTTCAGCATCCCACAGTTACTGCCTGTAACCACACAGGCAGACACTTCAAGACTCTACATGACCCGAGACATATAAAACATTTGCTTTTCAGCCTCCACTCTGAAGGTACCTGGAACCTACAACACTATTTGCTGTCTTAAGATCTACTGTTCAGTTCCACCCTGCCATTTGCAATAGGGGTAAATGAAAAACCTGTTATGTGAAACAGGTAGTTTGATAGGAAAGGAAGGAGTAGGTTTTTGTTTATATATTCTTGAAAATTTCAAATTACATGAGTGGCCTATAAAGCAATGCTAACGAGTAGCTTTATTTTCTTCCTCCATATCATTTTATGTTAAATGATTTTCAAGGGCAAGAGGGCACTAAACTTGCTTCTAACAATAAATGTGTAGTAGATAAGCACGAAGAAATGTGTAAGTTGGCAAATAATTAAAAGAAAAACAAAAAGGCCAGATTTTAGTGCTATGTTCCTCATGCATCTATCATGCTCAATGACAACTCTGAGGAATCTTTTTCAGCTCAAAAAACACCTTCTGAGTCATTACTCTCACTGACTGCATGGCCCTGCTATTCTTAGTTATCTGTGTGACAGCCTGACCTAATCAGTGCAGAGTGGGACAAATTTCCCTATATATGTGTTCTCGAAGCATAAGTCATCCCTGGCCTATTATTAGGATGCATATGCCTAATGAGACACCTAATCCCTGTTACCATCCCTGGAAAGACATAGAAGATCATGCAAAAGCTGGCACTGTAGTAAGCCATATGGGAAATAGAAAATGGCCCTCAGTTCACCCTTCTTCTGAGAGCGGATGACAAGAACAAGTCATCTGTGTTGGAGTTCAGCTGGCAGGCCAGAAGGGCAAAGCTTACAGCTTACTTTCTGAGCCTTGAGTCATCCAGGCTTTATTAGAAGAGGAATGTATTGATTATCCAGAGAGTGCTTTTAAACATTTAAAAGAACGGTAAGAAGGAAGTGGTCTGGGGCAGTGAGAATTTTGAGCTTTAGGAACACTCTGGGATCTGCTATTAAAAGCACCACCACAGGTAGGGAGCTACAGGCACAGACTCAGCACAGCCTCTGTGGCTGAAGTTGGGATAGGTACTCTAGAGTCAGGTCTCACCAGACAGACCTTGGAAAGCTGATTTCTTGGTCTGCCGAGACATGAGACCTCACTCAGAGAAAACTGTAAGAAATATCCCCAAAATTGTGACATCAAAATGGCAGTGGAAGAAAGGTGGTTAGAGCACCTCCTTTCCTGCAGGAGACACCAGCCTGAGGCCAAGCAGTACCTTCCAAGAGGAACATTTTCGGTCTCTCTCAGATACCACCTCTTCCAAAATGCAACATATTTGACTTATGCAGTACTAAGAAGTCTGAAATTCATGCATAAAATCATCCTTTCAGTACAATTCCTCGTCAGAGCTGAAGTCTCCAGACAAAACAACCAAACAGTGACAACATGGGAAAAGTGAAATACCTGCTTTTCTTTACCACAGTTGCCAACTCACAGGTAGGCAGGACACCTCCTTTTAAAATTAGAGAGCCCTGAATCATCACTTTGTGCCTCATTAAAACATCCACAAGGTCACAATCTCACCTTTTCTCTAGTCCCTAGGAAATCGTGCTGGTGCATGCTTAGATGATCCCAAAAATGTCAGCCATGGAAGCTGTGATTTCCCAGGGACAATGAAACATCATTAAAGTTAGCAGACAGTGCACATTGGGTAAATGCCAGCATCTAAATCTGTCTTCCTGAGAGACCTGTAAATCTTCTCCTCCATCCTCAAGTGAGGAAGTGAAACCTCTTGCATATACGTAAGAGATACCCAGTAATATTTCATATCTACAGTGTTGGCTATTAAATGCCCAGGTCTTTTTCAAACTGGGTTAATAAATTTTCATGGACAGAAACTGATCTCTACTTGTGATACACTTTTATGGTCTTCCATAAAGACTAGTTAGAAGAAGTAAAAATAACCCTCCGAATCTGATACTGATGGCAGTGTACTTGTACAGGCTTATGTCGCTTTTGAGCTGCAAAGCAAGAATTGCTGCGATCACCAAAGATGCCATATTTTTGTTAAGGAACTCCCATAATTTTATTAAGTTAAGTGATATTTCAGTTTGTAAAAGGTACCTCTCATCTCCCATCTGGAGTGTTGTGGAACAATTTCACATTTCAGAGCATAGGGAGCCCCTCTAAATCCCTGCATCTTCTCCACAAGCCACCTGGAAGCACTTCACACAGGGATACCCCACACTGCACCTTTACCTGGCCCAGCCACAGGCCCTGTGACAGACCTCACCTGAGCTGCCAGAGTGTCCCTGGGAGCAGCCCCAGCCCATGCTCCCTGTGCCCAGCCCAGTGGCTGCAGTGTTCCAGAGACCACGCTCAGCCCAGGCCTCTCCCACGGGGTATTGCACGTCCCCGTGCCCAGCACAAACCCAGGGCACCACCGATTTTTAGGATGCCTCACAGGGGTGCCCGGGGAAAGGCAAGGAAGCCTGAAGCAAGGACACCAGGATGTTAATGAGCCCACTTTCATTTCCCAGGCTGTATTTTGCACAGGGTGGGGTTCAAACAGCAGCTCTGGAAAGCAAAGGAAGCCAGTGAGCCCACTGCCCACTCTCTTAGGACCACTCTCTGGGCTGGACGTTAAAGTTGAACATCTTCATAGAAACCCTCAGTAAGCGGGGCCAGGGCTGAAAGCCATTTCCTGAGCAGTTTGACAGTCTGTTCTTGCAGGGAAGGGCCTCCCTCCTCCTTCCTTTCACAGGGATTTGGACCTGCCAAAGTGAACCTGGTGCCTTGCCCCAGGGAAGCTGCTGTCAGAGCCAAGCATGGGCTTCCTGCCCCAAGCCACACCAATAGTGTTCCACTCTTTAGGTAAATGTTCTCCATTATACCCCTATGTGGTTAATTAGCAGCTGTTCGGGTACTGTAAAAATGCAAGAATATTCAATAAAAATAATTTATAAATAGGTAACACCAAACAGCCTGTTTGGAAGCCTATTGAAGCCAATGGGAAGACTTCTGCTGTCCTCAGTGGGCTTTGGAACAGGCCCAAAGGCTGTTCAGCATTAGATAAAGAGAGGTTTATGCCAGGACTATAATACCTAATCTGTGTTGTAGCCAGATCGATTGCACAATTGAATTTTCATTAATTATCCCAAATTGTCTTCCCTGATAGCTAGGATTAAATATTACGTCTTAGAGTCTTAAGCTCTGAAACAGTGAAGAATGTGCCTAACCTTGAAAACTCAATTAGCACCCTGGAATTTGTGCCTGCTTCCTATTTTAGAGAACAGAAAGAGTTTGTAATGCTCTTGCCACTATGAACAATGGTTCTCACTGATACAGTATTAATTACAACATATAACCTGCACTAACATGCACACTCATGGTAGATGCCTATTTCTAGTGACCACGTACTCATTTTGGCCTTACTGCTTGAAAGATAACAAGACTGAATATATTGAATTTGAGTACAAACATGGATGCAGGGGAAGGAAGGAGGAAGAGAACATTAAATAAGCAAACATTTAAAGAAGTGTCTGCCGTTTCATCAACAGTAATTAAAAATGTTATAAAGTTCCTACTGAGAGCATTTTTATTCTCTGATATAAAATGTGTCTGTTTATAAGGGTATCTCTGTGGTTACTGACTCTGATGGTTACTACATATAGAACAGAGCTTATGGGACTGGGTAAAAATAGGAAGTTCTCTAACTAACAAATGAGGGAACCAATTTTCTGGGCTACTGATACCCACTAGGCTAAGAATGTAGTCAGTGGTGTAATAGTCTTTGGGCAGCTTCCAAACAATGCTGTGTTGTGGGAAGGAAGCTATAATGCAGTTGTGTCCCTGTCTTACATCGACCTCTAGGTCAAACAAAGCCCGGAGTGATTTGGAATTCACTTGCTGTGCCACTGCTTACTGCAGCTAGTTTGTGAAGGAAGCTATTGTGGATGAAAGCGAGAAACAAAAAGCATTTGATCCTTGCAGCCCTCATGAGACAGCTATGAATTTATGGCAATTTTTTTCTTTCCAGGCAGCAAAGGAACAGATTACTATCTGATTATAGATCAGCATTTTTACAAATGCTGAACAGCAAATGCTCCTTGGCACCGCTTACTAGGGATGTGAAAAGGAATTATTCAAATGGCTTAGAAATTGCCTGACAGCACTTTTGAGATAAAGATGCATTAAAATAAATCTGTGTCTAAGCATTGCTCACCTAGAGATAACAAGAAGGGAATTGCTGTACTGGATCAGTCTGAGAGTGCTTTTAAGACCTGATCTCTAGCAGTGGCTATCTATGGGTGATGAGAAAAGCACACAAGAGTAAGCAGGGCATGTACCAAGTGATCCTTTCCCCTCATACATCCCTCCAGACTTCAGATACCCTCAGATGAGGCACTGCTGGAGCTCACATGAACATTCTTACACTGAAGATGCTGGATGCCTCCCTCCACAAATTAATCTATACATTTGACCTCCCCACTACTCTGGGACCTCAGTTTCCACCATACAAAAAAATTTGAGTCACTACATGAAAATCAAAGTAATTTGCTTCTTTTTTGCCGCTTGCCTGTTAGCTGCCTGAAGTCCTTGAATTCTGAAAAAGTTGAAGGGAGGAAAACAACCATTCACACTTTATCTTCCCCAGACAACTTTGTAAGTGTGTATCATATCTGACCTTGATTATTTTATCACAAGTTAAAGACAGACTTTAGCTTGAAAGATCAAATGATTAATCAATCTTTCTATACCTCATTTTCTCCAGTCATAAAGCGGGGTGTCTGATGTTAGGAGCATTTCTAAAGTTTTATTGCCCCCTGCACCCCAATATCCGGGAAAACTCACCTAACAGAATGGTTTGTGCTCTTCCTGATATTTTAGTAAACTTCCTGATATTGCAAAGTTAATGGAGACTACAGGATCCTCCATTGCACTGAACATGGCAGTGTTGTACAGAAAACACTACTGTTAACTCAGTTTTCATGCAAGAAACTTGATAGATATGTTAGGGAGAAATAAACACCCGACTGAAGAAAGAGCTCATGTTTTGCTGTTCATTAAAATAGTGGAAAAAGCTGCACAGAGATCACTCGTTTACTTTTTTCAGCTTGTGTTTCTGCAAAACAGAAAGCACGAATGGTCAGAAACACCTGTGTTAGACCTGAGCATACCAGCCATGGGCAACAAAGGAATGAAAATGGCCTCTGGTGAGCTTAGTGAGCTAATTACTGGGAATGTGATTTTATCTTCTTGAATCAGAGGTAAAATTCCTAGTTAAATTCCCAGGACGATTTATGAATCTTAATGGGTAAACCATCTTTAAAAGAGGGGTGTGGTTGTAGTTTTTTGAACATCATCTTTCAAATTCCCTGTAGACTTTAGCAAAGCTATTTTGACTTCTGAAACTCCACTTCCACACAAGAATCTTCTCTAATATGCTACCAGAATGCCTAGCCAGGCTGACTAAAACTTCTGCCTCTCCCTGTCCAGAACCAGATGCAAAACAGAACCATTTACTTTTTGATGTAAGGGGCACAAGCCTCTAAAAAAAAAAATTAAAATGCATCTTGCTGTCACCTTTCAATGAACTTCTATCGTACTTGTTTGCTACATTTCCTTAAACTCATAAAAAAGCACCAAACGGCCCTGCCCCTTTACTTCAGTGAAATTTAAGCTGTCTGCAATTATTAGAAAATTACATGATTACCTATTCAAGGCTGAAGCATGTCCAGCAACAAAGGAAATCCCTACCCAAAGCAGTAGGAAGGTACTTGACTTGTACCAGAAGACAGGACCATCAAACCTGCTTATATTTCCCTCTGCTGAGGTCAGGATGCCCAAGAAACAGTTCAGGTCACAGCAGCCTTCCTCATGTCTGAAAGCAGCCATTTCAGGACATCTGCCTCATTTCAAATTATCTTGTAAAATCTGGGATTATTTCGACCTAATTTATTTATTCCTACATTGGTATTTAGGCATATCACTTTAAATGTTTTGTTTAGGCATTACATATGGGTCTGTATGTCCTTGCACTGCAAAAAAAAAACTCTTGTGAGCAATTATTTTGTAGAAGTCTCATTCAGATACTTGAAGAAAAACAGCAGTCCAGGACCTGGGTCTTTATTCTTGAATGCAAGAAGAATAAAGTAGGTGTACGTTGAACGTTGCAAGAAGAGTGAAACTGTCATGCACACCTTTTCTGTTTTGTCACAGCAGCATTACTGCACTTCCAGGGGTAATATTTGCCAGGAATGTGAGGATCCTGCAGAACTACAGCTGCTTATGACTGCATGGAGGGAAGCATTTGCCAAGGTATACACACTATGTTCCCTGACATGCTGAGGTTGCTCCCCAGCAACATCCCACCAGGACATTGCAGACCTGCTGCTCCTGGAGCATGCACAGGAGGTAAAGCTGACAGCAGTTCGGCTTTGAAGTTTCCTCCTGGCCGCAGCATTTGGGGATTTAACCCTTAAGAAGATTGTGGTTATAATCATTGGGATGAGAATCCTAGATTGCTTCCAAGGATTCAGTTAAATATGCCGCACAATAAAAGTGCATGCACAGGAGACCATTTGGGTTTGGCACCCTGCATGGGACTAGAGTCTAATTAGGCCTTTATTGCTAACAACATCTGGTTATAACACTGTCTGCATTTCACAATGGCTGTTTTGCAAGCTCTCTCTGGGTTAGCTAACACAGGGATTCCTACACCACAAAATGGAGCTTGATGCAGAAATCATCAAAGCAGCACTGACCAAAAACTGAATTTATGCATGAGCATTCAAAACCAGAGAGCCGTGATTCACTTATGCCCACTGATGTTAACAGGCCATGCAGTCTAATAATCAAAGAAGTTTTTGGGTCAGGTTGAAGGCACCAGTACTGTGGCCGAGGAGAGTACTGTTCCCAAACTCGTGGTCAGATGAACTAATTAGTTTCTGAACTTTCACAGGGAATAACAACATTTGGACCTTAGGTCACTTGGCATTGCCTGGGTTCTGAGAGAAGATGACTTAAAGTCATTCAAAAGATTTTAAAAGTGAGACAGGAGAACACATAATCTCACAATACTCTCACAGGGCCAAGTAGGCATGAACAAACTGGGAATTTTCTTTCAGGGCCAATATTTCCTGCACACTTGATCACCTCAGATAAATTTTGTTTTCTTGATATCATGAAAATTAATTTACAGGTTTCAGTCACACGTAGCAAAATATTCTTAAAGGCTTATTTGTGTCGTTCCAAATAATTCAACTCTACAGAAAGCAGCAAATATGGCAGTGCATGCTTGACAGTCAGATCCTGCTGGGTACAGATTTACATTCAGCCCCGGGGCTTTTGGCTTCTTACTGATAGCTGGAAGACTGGTAGTATTTGCCAAATATTAACTTGAACTTAGGTGGTTGCTACTGAAACTAAGTAAGAACAGAGACATACGGTCAGAGCAAGATAAAGTTTCACGACCCATCAAAAAGAAGCAGATGCCTATTTTCACTTATTTGTTTCTGAAATATTATTTAATGGCAAAAGAATAAAGACAGTTTTCAAGCTGGTACGATAGGAAAAGAGTCATAAATTAAGAACTCTTTCTGAAGTGTGTCACCCGTGATTTTGTGGTAGTGCCATTTCTATTGCTTTCCAGGTGGCATCTACTAGATGAATTTTTAATATCTATTATTCTCCACTGTATTTTAACAAGATCTAAAATGTTAATTTAATATTTTATTTTAACTTTATTAATCTTTTGATAACAACTTCTGCTTCATGCCACAAGGTGGTTGTGATTTCTTGATGGAAGCAGTTAAGGGTCAAGCTTTTCAGATCCTGCCAATCAATGTAACTACACTGAACTTACTTACTCTGGCCCCAAGTATTTATTGGTGTCTTGAGATCATCTACAACAAATCAAACTTCATAAATACTGCAAATAAGGACTAAATATTTATTAGGGGAATCCATTTATTTGGAAACACTGTCTTTCTGGGAATGCTTTCTTAGTTTTTGTAAAACTACATAGCTTGAACAGCCTTACTGTACACAGACTAGACTCTGAATGGTTTTTTTTTAAATGCATGGTATTAAAAACTTTTTTGATCAACTCTACTTCTGAAACCCGAAAACCAAAGTGTGGGTGAGACCATATAGTTAGTGTGTATCAAAAAAATTACAAACATTTCTATTAGGGCTTTCTTTGTTATTTATATATTAAAGCAGCATAGACTTACATAAATATTGTGACTGGTCCCTGGAGACCAACTTATTCCTGGATTCTTTTAATCTATTGTATTCTTAATCTTCAAGCAGTGTAAAGATCATGAGGAATGTGCTTTACTTTCATGTGCTTATAATTTTCTCCATGTGAATACAAACATTGTAGTTACATGGGTATTTCACAGTTCAAAACACTCTTTGTAGACTAGTGAAAAAGCCAGAAGGCTGACAATGGAAAATATGGGCAAGTTAGCGGAACCTATATAGTATAAACTGATCCATAACACAAAAGTTGGCCAGTTTGCAAGCCTTACGTGTGCCTTCCAAACAGTGAAGGCTACCCTGAATACGTGGAGACGTTGGAAAGTTAAAAGTAAAAAGCATTAAGTTTTCATTTATAATGGTCTGCCTCATTTTGCAATAAAAATCCAATGCAACGAAACAAAACAACTTTTTTCCTTTGGACACAAGCCCTCAGATTTTTTAAACAACATTTCATGAAAGACTAGTTTAACTACACTGGAATCCTTGCCAGTCAGAGATGGGCACCTGGATCACTTTGGGTATCACAGTGCAGGAGCTTTTAATTTTCACTGTAAGAGGTGACCAGCTTCTGCTGTGTGCAATGTATTTTCTCATAAACACTACCCAAGGCACAAATTTATTATGCAATAGATAGAGAAATGTGTGCTTGTTTTGGGAAAGGCAAGGTTAATGTCTGTGTTGCTGTCTCAGTAGAAACTGGATCTTAGCAAGCATCTTTTGTTTCAAAGGAAATCCATCCCACAGTTTGGAAATCTAAGAATGACTTTTCTTGTTTAAATTGACAAAGGCCAAAGTCCTGTCTCAAGTGCAAATGATATATTGTAGCTGTTCCCTTAATTTCACTGGGGGTTTGGTTTTTTGGAGGTTTTTTGGGGTTTTTAAAATTTATTTGCTGAATTCATCAGTCATTTTCTTGGCTTAAAAATTAGCCAGAATCATACTTTTAAAGGCCTTGAGGAATTTAATTTTAAATCAAAAAGTTTAACATTTACTGTGTTGATATTTTCATGTATTATTCTGACTTTGTTCTGCTCGACAGTGTTCCTCTCCAGCCTTTCTACAAACGGGTTTAACTACTACAAAGTTATTGAGCTCTTTTTACTGTGTTCCTTCCTCAATCAGTATTGTTGCTGAGTTGACTGTCACTGAGACAATTTACACCATGATTATACCAAATAGTTAACGACAAGAAACCCAAAATTTATGTTTAGAAATCCTTTTTGGAGTTTAGCTACATAATGAATCCAGTCTTATATCACTGACCTCTGCTTTATAAAGCCTTAGACTGCTTCAGAATGTGTAGACCAGGGAGCCAAAATTTCCTTATATGTGACATATATTCTGCACAGACTGAGTAGAAGCTTATCTTTGAAATATCTTTAAAAGCATCAAGAACTGCAGATGTGAGCTGGGGCAGATATCCCAGACCAGGGTGAGTACACAGTATCTGGATGAGAAGGCTCTTTGAATGTATCTCTCACTAGTTATAAACCCATCTTCTAATTGATGACATCTGCCTCTGCTACAACATGCAGCAGCCAAATCAAGCAATGCAAGAAGAGGCAAATATGAGGAGTATAGGGGAAAGGAAATCAGAGATTGTATCTGTTGATTTTTGTCTAAATATGGAAATTCTTATACAATAGACCATCAAAAGTAATTTCCTATGTCTTAGAGGACAAGCTGTACATTTTTTAAAATAGTTCAAAAGGTTTACAAACTTGAGCTCAGGGTGTGGAAGTGGGAGGAGGGGGCCAGAGGAGCTGTAGAGAAAAAAGAAATGGAGTACAGGATATCCCCCTCCCAAGCCTTTTTAAAAAATCCCTCAGTTTGAGATTTCTGTGTATCAGAACAGACAGTCTGTTCACTTGACAGGACTGGGCCCACTGCAGATTGATGACAAGGATGTCTTTATATGGCAAAAGCAAAGGAAAGACACAATTCTGTGCAAGGACAACTGAGAGATCCCTTGCCAGCTCCACATACAAGAGAAGATATACAGTACCAGAGCTGAAGAGTTTTCCTCATGCTATTCTGCATCATGTGCTGCAAAAAGGAGGAGTCAGTAATATCAAAATAATGCTCTACCCTTTGTTGTCCTTTTTCTTCTCTGCTTGAAACTCCAGATGTGCCTTGGTCTGCCCCATCACAACCTTGCCCCTGACTCACAGAAAAGTGAGCTCAGCTTCTCACTGAGGGCCGCAGCCCTGACCCTTTTCTTTTTCCAAGAGTGAATACAGCTAGTCCTGATTCACTTCTTTTGATATCTCATTTCCAAACACTTTTATCAAGTGAATTCAGAAAGCTGCTGGGCTTTTTACATGGTTGCAAAACCTTGAAGAAACCACTGGGCAGTTTTAGGTCTTTGCTCGGTCAAAGAAGAAACAAAAAAGATTTCCAAAGAACTAGGACAACCTTTCTCCCAGTACTTGAAGAGTTGTGCTTCTTTCTTGTCTGGTAATACTTGCTGAGTATGTTGTAATAGACTTGTGCAGGCATTCTTGCCTAATGTCACTGGGACATTACAGTACTGAGAAAATCAATGCAACTCTACAGTTATTAAGCAAAGTGTCGACAGTAGCAAGCATATGGATTCCTTCAAAAAAGTCTTGGGAGGCTTGACTGTGTCACGTGCATCCCAGTGCTCAGCTTTGGAAATGTGTTTGTCTCAAACAACTTCTTTGGGTAAACCTGAGATCCCTGAATGAGGCACAAACTGAGAGGTAGAGACTTTTTATGCAGAGTCACAGTCCTTTCCAGATTAGTGATCGAAGCTGACAGCTTGAATGATCAACAGGAGTGATGTTCTGTTTCCCTCCAGAGCTCAGGCTCATACAGCCTCGTCCATCAGTAAGAGGGCTGAAACAAACAACAGAAAATCATATGTATAGGTGGAACACAATGATTTTGGTTGAACTGAAGAAGGAATTCTGAGCCTGAAATGTCACCTGATTTTTTCACCTATATCAGCTAGTTTAATAAAGAACAAAGCTTTCCCTGCAAATTCTGTTTCCTTATGTCCATCCAGCATGATAGCCATGGAAACATTCTCACCATTCAGTGACCTGTTCTTGTGAAATAACAGTTTTGGACAGGGGACCAGTAGGCAGCACAAACATTTCCTATTCATAATGGTAGGTGAAGCTGCCTGTTTTGGTTTTAAATTTTAGACAAATTTTCAAAGCTGTCTGGAAGGGAAGAAAGCTGGGAAACAGAAGATGATTGAGTATTATTTTAAAATTTAATAAGCTAATTTTCTATATTTATGATAAGGAGAGATTGTGGAAATACAGATGTAGATAGATAAAACATAAGGTCGGATGTCTTTTCCTATGACCAGTTGCTCTCAGGAACAAGAACTTACCTGGATTTGAACAGACCATTTCTCTGCCCTCAGCAGTCTTGTGTTGATTTGCCAAAGGTGCAAATCTAACACTTGATGAAGAGGAAAAGGAAATAAAGAGTGAGATTTCCCTACTGGCAGCCTTGTCCGGGTTAGTGTAACTTCAAAGTCAGAGCACAAGCACTCTGAAGGCGGCTGGGAAGTTTTCTCAGGCAGGAGGAAGTTCTGAATAACACCGATGCACAGTGAGATTAGTATACTCGAATTTCACAGCAGTTGTGCAGCATACCTGCAGGTAAGGAGAAAAGGATATCAAAGCAGGAACACTGTAATGCAGGGAAGAGTCAATTTATGCACAAGGACTTCTACCACAGACACCCCTGGAGTTTTTTGGAGTGGCTTCACAGCACTCAGCAGTCTAAAGGAAAGAACTGAGCAAGTGCCTGATGATGCACATTTTATGCACCAGATAATCTCAAGCCAGAGTGACAGTGGTGCCACCAGTTATTCTGGTAATGGCCTGCTCTGTTTCTTAGAGGCAGAATAAAACCACTTTCACTCTTGGCTTACAGTGATATTGTAGACAAGTAGGAATATTTTAGATGAATAGGAATAGTAATGAGCACTTAGCCCATCTCTTCCTGTGAAATCTTCCATGTTATGTTCTTAAAAATCTCTGAGAAGAAGGTGTCCACCCTTCTAAATTCCCATCTCAGTAAGAATAACAGTATCATGCAATTTTATAGCTGGAAGAGAAAATATTTTTCCTGAGAAATAATTCAGCAGAAACATTTTAGAGCTATAACCTTGTCCTGAAATGTGGAGCAAGAGAAATTCATTGTTGGAAATGGCTCAGTTACACTGGATGGATGATAGGCCTTGGAAAAAATCATGAAAAAGAAAATCAAGGAAGCAAAAAGATGAAGCAATTTCACCTCAAAGCAAATGCAGTCTTTAAAAAGAAAACTTTCTTTTCACAATACTGACTTTCAAATTAATTTTTCAATAAAATTTTTTGAGCTATTCATTGGCAACACTACCACACTATCTACAGATGAGCAACTCATGGATGCAATACAAAACAGTTGCATTTGGACATTGAATGATTCCTGGAGGAAGGTAAGATATTATTGTAAGAGTATTTCTGCAGACTGGGTGTTGGACTATATTGAATTCCTGTTCACTAGAGAAAACAATTGGCCAGCATGGGAAATATATATACATGGGTTTCAAGAGAACAGTAGAACCAATAGTCACATTCTCCAAAAAGGCATAAAAGAAGGAGAAAACTCATGGGTGGGGGTTAAGGAGCGAACCAGGACATGAAGCAGGGAGTGGAAGAACAACCGAGTAGCTGAGGTGAGCTAAAAGGAGAGCTTCCTGTGGGACTTTTATATCTTGGTAATGATGGGAGAGATGAGTGTGACATGCCTGAAGCACTGATTCACAGGTGTCACCTTTGAAAAGTAAGAGCAATGGTCAGCAGGAAAGTTGCAGAAGATGTAGCTTGATGTGCCCTGCCCAGCGGGAAGCATGGGGCCAGATTCTTCTAGCTGAGAGCAAAAGCACCTGAAAAAATCCTTTACTGCTGAAAATGTCAGGGTCCTCAGTTTTCACTGAAATCTTCTTTGAATTTCTGTGCAAGAAAAGAAGTCTGGATGTTAAATATAGAAGACAAATTATTTCTTTTGATGTATTGTACAAGATCAAGAGCAAACCTAAAAAACAATATGTGTGTTGTTACCTAGGAAATTAATAGTTCCATGTTTTAATTTATTATGAAGGCAAAGAATGATACATTCTGGCCACTATGGTGTATTACATCATTTCCCTCTGAACAAAGTTTCATCTGCCTTGTTTGTGTCCAACGGCAGCAATGCCTTCAGCAAGGTGTTGCCAAAGGCCCCAAAACTATTCCATTCAGCTGACACTTCTACCAGCAAACTGGGATATTTCCTTCTCAGTGATTCATTGGTGTAAGCTTTCTCACATGCCCTGCAAACATGAAATTTAAATCACCTCTCCTCAATGAACAGATCAGGTGGCAACAAGGCAGACATGCTTGGAAAGATTTAACATGTACTAATAAGAGAGGAAGTCATCAGGAAACTGATAGTTCCTCAAGGTAATGAATGTGTCCCAACAAAAATGTGTCTATTATATTCACTATTCTTCCATGAGAGCATTTTTAGAACATTTATTCTGAGCAGTTCAGCAATATTTAGAAAAACATGTAATGTATTTGTTCATTTTTCTCCCAGGCTTTCACTTAACAATGGCCGGCATGAAGGTTTTCCTGAGTTCGACATTTGCTTTCCAGATTTGCAAGATTCTGATGGGTTGGAAATGTGACATAGTCTTAATGATTTCCCCTTATTCTCCATTAGGCCATTCCACTGCTTAGGAGTATTGTGCTGCATTGACAATTACCTTGAGAAGACTTTAGTGAAAGCCTGGTGGGTGTGGTGGTATGAAATGTGGAAAGACGCAATACTCCTCAAAATGAGAACATATCAAGGATTAAACACTCCTATCTTGCAGCAAGGGAGTGGTAAGAATCTTGGTAGGTGTCCTGGCACAGGGACCAGGACTGCGTGGACATGCCTGAGAAATACATCAGGAACTGACCACTTTTTAGATCCTGAACCCCAGTGTGATTACATGAAACATGGTATCTCAAAAAAAAAAAAAAAAAAAAAAAAAAAAAAAAAAAAAAAAAAAAAGGAAAGAAAGAAAGCCCCGTCATCCTTTATCAGACAGGCAAAGAGTGCTGTACATTCACAACAAAAAACCAAAACCAAACCAAAAAAAAACCCCAAAATATATATGCTGAAAAAATAATAGGTCTCATACCCGTTTATCAGTTTCATTTGAGGGTCATCAAAGCCAGGTTACTAAAGAGCAGCATGATTTAGTTACTCTCTTTTGGGATATGTGCTCCCTGTCAGAGGGTTGTCCATGACTGAGCTGTCTGCTTCAAATTCTCGGCTTCTGCTTGGTTCCACTTTGATTTGATTCTCAGATTTGATTTAGGCTACTTTTCATCAGTGAGGCATTTTGACAGGCCATTTCAGTAGCACTGCTCAGTACTCTGTACAGAGGTGGCATTCTGTTAGAGCTCAGTTTACCTTTATTCTTCTCCTAGTGGAATTATTTTCCCCTAACTTTTTTAGTCTTGGTGGAAATTATCTAGGTATAATCTAGTCATTTGTGCACTCACTATATCAGACAGAGAAAAACAAAAATCACTGGGGGGAAACTGACCTCATTTCTAAATACTTGCTTAGGGTTGCTGGGATCCTTGTCCATTGCCCACAGAGGAATCCTCAGTGGCTGTGCTGGACTCTTCTGTGTCTGTAGTAGGATGAAATATATTTCCACCTTGAGCATAATTTTGAACCACCCTCCTGCATCACAGCTGGTGCATAAAGCTGCTTGTTAAAGACCTGTTGAAACATCCAGTCTTCTTTGCTGATGAAAAAAACCACAAAAGATTATCTGATATTTGCTTTAAACAGGCCAAGGGTCACAAGAGATAGGATAAAACACAATCATCAACTCATAGCAGGATTCACATGCCCAGTCTACTATTTCCAAGTGCATTGCAAAAGTCTAGCATTTTCATAATCAGGTCACAGATGACTAAAATCAATTACAAAGGTTAGTGCCTGTGACAGCTCTTGTTGGTAGTGGATCTCAATTCATAGTATTTTCTCTGCTCTTACAGTAACAATAAGTAATTATAAATTAAATCTTATTACCATTGAACTCTATTTTCAGATTTCTTACCAACTATAACAATGCAAATCTCAGAAATGAAGACTCCTTTTTGTTAACAAAATATAGCCACTATTTCTGATTTCATCCCTTTTCCTGCAATAAAACTTTGCCATATTGTAACAGCATTTTGCAAAGTAGCAAAATGTCGTAATTACTATTGTGTTTTAGTAGGTCCCTCCTCCCCAGTGTCAGCTTTTCGGGAGGCATCCATCCACCCTTAGGCTCATGCTGAGGTGCTTGCTGAAGAAATTTGTCTTTGGTGCAAGTCTGTGAGGATTTGCTAGCTAATGGGTCAAGGCAAAAGCAGGAGGAACATAACATAGCTGAAACTATTTTACATAAGCAAAATTAACTTCTGAGTTACATCTTGTTTGTTGCCTTATAGGCGAGAAAGTTTTGCCTGGTCAGTATTTGGACAACAATCTCTGTACTCCACAGGGAATATCAAAGGAGATGGTAGTTGCTCTGATTACAGGCTTCATATGACAGGCAAAATTTAAGCAAATTAACTCCTTTAATATTTCTGCCACAAACTGGGGCTATTTACTTGCATGATGGCTTGATAAGGAGATCATACTGTTCATAACTGTATCTCCACAGAAGTTAATTTTTTGCTTTACAACTGATGGTTCAATGGCTCCAAATTATTGCATGAGTGCAGCTACAGACAGTGCATACCTGGAGCAGCTTCACATACTCCATGAAACAAGAGAAGTGCTGAGAGAGAAGATTGCCTTCTGCTTTCCCATCAGGAGTGGTGGGACACTGCCCCAGCCTGCCTGAGGCTCCTTAACCACACAGCCAGAGTCAAGGCTCAGCATTGCTCCCAGCACAACCAGAATGCCAAATTAGGTTTGTGGTCATGGTAAAGAATGTTTTAGACTGTTTCTCCTATGAGATTACAGCAGCCCATAAGCTTTAAACTAGTCCATATGAACAGACGTGGAGCTCCTAGGGTGTGTCTCTGCCGGTTCATTAAAGGCTCAGCACGTGGTGGAGCCCAGTTTTCTGTTAAGGTCAAAGAAATTGTTCACTGAAGAAGAACCTCTAGAAGTAAAAGATACAAATTGACAAGAAAAAATTAAATCAATCTAAATAGGTATTACACAATGTAAGCAGTAAAATGGTTTTTATGTTTAAGAAAGGTCATTATTATAACACCCTCATTTTCTAGGCTCTATTCTGTTATTTGAGAGTCCATTATCCTTATACATTAAAAGCACACTTAGCTATAGAAGAGGATTGAGGAGGCAGGTCTGACCTGTTAACAGGCAGAGGAAACTGGCTGCCACCTTTTGCTCTTTCTTTACTTCAGTGACATACTCAATGCTCTGTTCAGGAAATGAGGTTGTCAGATTAGTTCTTCATGCAGTATGTATAAAAGGATATCTCTTTCTGGAGGGGTTATAGCTCTTTGAAATCAAGCAAGACAGCTAATAACATTTTAAAAAATACGGACTCATTGATTTCCTTTCCGGAGACAAACATAACTTTTTGCGCTTTTTTGTATAAAAAAGAACATGGCAAATCTCCTTCAAAAACAATTCTACATTCCCTTGTAAGTATTTTTTTTTAAACTGCTAGTGATATTCTTTCGTGCCAAAAGGGAGACAGTCTACACTCCTCCCTTCCCAAATGTTCCCTCAGGAACGCTTTGTACTTTCCCTTAACTGTTCACTACGTCCACTGGAGTCCAGCTGCAAAAAATGGCTCAACTTTACATCTGGATTTCAAATCAGTCTCAAATTCATGGCCGTCTTCCCAGACAGAGAGCAATTAAATGAAACCTGTGAAACCCATTACCAAAACCTCTGGAAACATCAGATCACCCAAACAAAACTGTTCTCAGTGTTTCTCAGCCTAAGCTTTCAGGATTAAAGTGATCATAAACATCTAGGGAGAAATCTCTCCCAAGTTCATCTGCTGATTCTTTCCCTTTCTCCTCTAGTTCACTAGTATTATGTTCAATTTTTTTAAATTTTGCTTTGGGCACATTTTACTTCCACTGTACTGCAAACAACCAAGTGTTCTAGTGGATTTGTTCTGATCTGCAGGAAAAGACACATTCAAGTGACATTCTTCTGAATATATCGTAGAGAGGAGAAGAAGCTTTTTCTTCTCTAAAACTAGAAGGTGGCATCTGCATAATGCCATGTTCCAGTTCTGCCCCTTAAACCATCTCTGGAGAGCTATTGCGTGGATTTTGAAGTAATCAAAAGTAATCTCAGAAACACAGTTGATCAACCAGCTGCAGAACAAAATGGTTCACCAAACGTTTCCAAGACAAGACTTTCTTCTTCTCTTTGTACTCTGTGACCTGGGCTGACAGTCTTTTTGTGCATCAGGGCTGTCCACCTTGCAAGCCTGCAGCTACAGCTGATGTTTAGATAAAGGGGCTTAGACACAGTTGCATCTTCTTGAGCACCATCAGTTTCATCGCAAGAGTCAAACGCACCTTTTGTAAGTTCTGCCCAAAGAGTACTTTTTACAGGGCTTGCAATAGCAGTTTTCTTAAATTCCTAATTTTCTCAAGCCAAAAAAAAGCTAGCTTCTGATCTAACTTGCACAACACATTATCTATCACTCCTGCTGTAACTTTGTCTCTGTCTTCAACATGGATGACAGACCAAAGGGGTCTCAGAGCCCGTGACTGCAAGAATGATCTACTCCCAGTTGACCCTGAAACTGTGAGAGACCTGCTGCTCCAGCTGGATTCTTAAAAATCTATGGGGCCTGATTGGATTCATCCAAGAATCCTTGAAGAGCTGGCTGATGTCATCAAAAAACCTTTATCAATGATTTTTGTGCTGTTTTGGGAATCCAGAGAGCTCCCAGTTGACTGGAAGCTTTCAAGAAGGCTGATTTTCAAGAAGGGCAAGAAGAAGGACCCTGAAACCTACGTCCTGTCAGTTGCACTTTGGTGCCTTGTAAAGTTATGAGGAGAGACCTCACCACAGTCTACTTCCTTGTAAGGGGAAAAGGAGGGGCACTGATCTCTTCTATCTGGTGACCAGTGACAGTACCCAAGGGAATTGCCTGAATTCGTATCAGGATATTAGATTTAGACTGGATGTTAGAAAGAGGTTTTTTTCACCCAGAGGGTGGCTGGGCACTGGAACAGGCTCCCCAGGGAAGTGGTCACAACACCAAGCCTGACAGAGTTCAGGAAGCATTTGAACAATGCTGTCAGGCACATGGTCTGACTCTTGAGGATGGTCCGGTGCAGGGCCAGGGAGTTGGACTTGATGATCCTTATGAGTCCTTTCCAGCTCCGGATATTCTGTGATTCAACAACAAGCCCATAAGTTCTACCATAATTGAAGTGGTGACACTAGTGAATTAAGAACTCTATAAAAACTTACCCTCTATTTATAGCACTGCAATCAGCTTTCTGGGAATGTCACCTTAACTAATAGTCCTTATACCACTTCCTCACCTATAAAACAGTGACAGTGATGAAAATCTAGTATGTCACTAAAGAACAAAAGAAGTACTACTTGAAACAACAGCAAGATATTGCTACAGAATTATATAGATAACTTGCAGAAAGCTATCAGGACTTCCAACTATATAGTGTGGCTAGAATTTTTTCTTTCAGACCAAGAGTTGTAAGAAAGGAGGACAGTTTTAGCGAGATTCATTGTCATAGGGATCACAAAGGCAGGATAAGGATTGGGATAAATTTGTTGATACTAAAAATTCACCATAAAGTGAAAAATTTTCATCAGTTAAGCACTAGAGTATCATGAAACATCTCCATCGATATTGTTCCTAAGATCATATAGGTCCTAAAATGGGTATAATATTAATGTACTTAGTACAGAGCTGTCAAACCTCAAACCTATCAACTAAATCCAGCTTGACAAGCTGGTTAATCTGGACAAGCTCTTCCTGCTCTCTTTCCCAACGGACCCACAATGATAGGAGGAAACTGCTCCATAGTGCCAAACCAACTGGTCTGTCCAAACCAGCCAGCCTTGGCCACCAGCCTTCCACCACGAGGACCCGTGGTCCTTCCCATTGTAGGATGACATCTGGGAATGGGCTGAATTCATTGCTCAGAAAATGGCAGCTTTCTCCTGGCTTTTTTCCTCGGATTTCCCAGAGGTGCTCAACAAGTCAGACAAACCAAGAAATGTTCATGTGTTTTAAGAGTTATATTGCATAAATTCAAGTCTTTGGGACATTGCAACGACAGGAGGAGAAGAGGTGAATGACTGGGTGCTTGTGCGGCTGACTGTATGAAGATCAGGTGCTAAGGACTTAGTCTATAATCTATTTCATTATTGTGGTTTTCATTGCATTTATTTTTAATTAAAAGCGGTGCACCCATTAGGAGTAATAAGACACAATTTCAGCACTTAGTCCAGAAATTATACAAATTATACCACTAACATACGCAAACCAATACCAGAAAATTTGCAGGTCTCTGAATGCAGAGAGGAGACAAAGGAGTTTAAGCATATAAAAATAGGGTGGATGTAACCACCACTTAAAGCATGTCTTAACCATTCAAGCAGCTAAAAACAAAGGTATTTGTATGAACATTTTTAGTTTAAATGGTATTTGTTCTCCTCAATATAAATTTTCCACTGATGTGGGAGAAATATGCAGAAAATGAGCTGTTGCAGTCTTCGTGGTTTTAAAGGATTATTTAAGAATTGTAGTGCTGTATGATGACATCTCCCAATGTAGGCAGAACTGGAATATATAGCTAGGGTCAGCTTTTGTACCCATCCAGGTCCTTCTCAGCTTTTCTATTGGTTCACAAAGCATCTTTCATGCCCCTTTGAATGAAGACTGCGTTCTGTACATTGGTGACATTGTGACTGGACTCTTCTATTCACAATCCAGCCCTGTCATCACCTCTTTTGCTACCTCACATAGTCAGAGGCCTAAGCCATCGCAGCACATCTAGTGAAATCAGTAAAAGGCTGAACAAAAGAAAGAAGTGTTCAATAACTTGTTACTAGTCTGAACAGCTGCCTGGAGTTCTGAAGAAATGAAATTTCTAAGAGGGTTGAATTTTCACACACATTCATTTATGTAAGTCACACTAACTAGGCATGTCCCTGTCCTGTGAGATAGCAGGAGAGAACGAAAAGAATGATGAGTCAGTGAGGAGGTATTACGTTTTTTCTAAGAAGGTACCTTTCATAGTTCTTGACTATGATGCCTTTTGAAATGCTGAGATCCCCAGATGCACATTCTTCCTTCATAGATTACATTCCCCTTGGAGCAATGAGCACATAGCAGCTGTCTTCTTTCCATCAGCAAATACTGTATCAGACTTGCTAGAGGCAGAATTTTGCTCTCTGATACAGGATACCCTTTCACTGCTGTGAAAGGATCAACCATGCTGACGTGGATATTCCCATTCAGGGCAGTAAAGGGCACAGAGCTTTGTTCACACTACTGAAAGAGTAGTTGGTTTCAATCCCTTGTGGTCTCATGAGTAAAAATTATGGCCGCTTCTCCCTTGCCTATTTATCCTATAATCCACCAAGCAGATGTGCTAAGCAATTCAGAGAAAACTGCTTTGCAAAATACAAAAGCTGTGTTGTGCTACAGTCCTCCCTGATGAGTATAGTATTTGTACAGTCCCCAACACCTTAATTTCTATGGTCTTTAGTCTTTCCAGAACATTCATTTGTCTCATCAGGTGCCTTAATGCACATTTGGAACAAGGACATACCAACCTCCATTTTCCCACCATCTTCCCACGTTCATTTTGTATGATCCCTGTAAATGCTGGGCAAAACCACGTGCCTGTCATTCTCAGGGAATCCTAGGGAATGTTCCCCCAAAGGGAGACAGCTGCATCCTTTGTGGAAATGTGCAATCAGCTGCAGAGGGAGTAGGTGTTAGGAGAGCTTCCTCAGCCAAAACCTTTCCCAAGGCTCCTGCAAGGCAGGGAGGTTCTGCACCACTTCCAGCACAGCCGGTATCACACCATGCTCTGCTGACTCAGGGCTGGGGCTCTTCTCCAGCAGCCTCTCACCTGATGCAATCACACCATGCTTTCAAATCATGTCAACCACCTGCCTTTCACCTAGGAGATGCATGCAACTTAGAGCATGCACTATGAGGGCCTTGGGTAATTTTATTTCTGATTGTGAAATGCTGGCTATTGTGCAATGATAAATCCACTTTAAGCCTCATTATCTCACTGCTTTAAGAAGTGAAAGCTTGTCTGCAAGCATATCTGAATCACACTTCCAAAATGAGGACTGTTTTGAATAGAGCTAACTCATATCCCCGGAAAATCACCATCCCCTCCCCGAGTATATTGTCTGTTGACCTGTTTTTAAATGTGGTTATAGTCTCATTTCATAGACTTTGCAATCTCCATTCATAGCAAGCCAATTTTAAAGAAGCTTTGAAAGCAGTAACTTCATCGTAGTATTGTCATCATAAGTATGGTCACAATGCAAGATGAAGTCTTTAGTTACCATGTTCTCAAAAGATCAATTCTTCCAGAAAAACAAGTAGACTTAGTAGAAAAAAGTGACATACAAATTTTTCAAGGTCATCAAAATGCCTTGAGATGTGACATCCCCTGTTCATTTTGGGCCCCCTGATCTCTTCTATTACCTCTTTTATATCTCCCTTCTTGTTTTTGCTGCTTATGGAGAATATGAGTCAGAGAATACAGATAGACCTTGAGGGTTTGGGGTTTTTTTAAAGAACATTTGAAAACATTAAAACCAGCAAGGTTTCACTAGTAAGGTGAAAGCAAATTTAACATAATACCTTCCTGGCAAAGTGTGGAAGGCTGGCAGCTCTCATTCCCCTGGAGGGGTCAGAGATAAGCAACTTCTTGGTTACGGCAAAATCCCAAAATGCCTCCATGGTAATAGCCTGTACTGATTTCTACCCTGCTCCCTACCTTCCCCATAAAAAAAACCCTCCTCTGGCACTGACCAGGGAGCCCTCATCCCTGGCCCCCCCTTTGCAGGGTGGTTGGACAATTAAGGCTACCACTGCGGAACAGCCATACGAGGCTCCTGTCTCTCTGTCCCTGAGTTCGCCTGGGGCGATTTCACAAAGAGCTGGATCACAAGAGCTGAAATCACTTGTAGCAGAGAATTGCTACACATTTGCTGAACTCGCCCGTCACCAGGGAGATTTGCCTGCACCCCTGGAAGGGTTGTTCCCCGCGGGAGGCTCTCTCTAGGAAGGTCACAGCACACCGGTGCTGGCTAGCGCCCGGATCCCCTGCGACTGCAAAGAGCTGAAGTGTCGGATGCAAAGTGAAGCATCGCTCTGTTTTTAACTTCAAGGTGGCATCCTGTTCTGATGTCAAATATTCTCCACTCATGGTACCTGCTGGATTCCTAGTTGCTGCATTCAACTATTTTGTGGGAGAGCTCTTTGGGTCCCTTCCTTCTGAGGGCTTCAGTCTATGCTTGACTCAGACAACTTGCTCTAATATCACTCTTGCAGCACTGTACTTCTTCTAGGTGTCATTTCAGTGTGTCATTTATATTCCCATTTAAATTATGGATTTTTCACAGTTCAAAATGCTTACTGTTCAGCTTCACCAAAGTAGCACTAGATGCAAGTAGTGGGATTTGCCACACACATTCATTTTGAGGGCACAAAGATAGAAGGCATAGAGTGGATCTGAAGAAAAAAAAGCCAAGTGGACATTTCAAGCCAAAATAAAGATTGCCATCTCAATTCTCCTCTACAGGGATCACTGAAATGAATAGGACACCTTTATGAATGAGGTTGCCAGAATTACAGCCACCACAACACCTCAGTACAAGCTGCTGTGCAAACACTTATTACATAGAATCAATCCAGAACAGACTATAGAAAACCGTATTATTATTTCAAACTTACTATTTTTCGTAGTTGCACATAGCTCTCATTCCACAGCTGTAGTGCCTACAATGCCTACAAAGGATATTCTCTAGATCTGCAGGTGAGAGAGCTGTTCAGATGTTGTACGGTGAGTCCATCCTGAAGACATTAAGTTTAACCCCATCCCAATGGACAAAAAGGTGGCACAGTGGATCTGCCAGAGGAGGATAGGAGGAAGCTTACTGATGGGGGAGAGAAAAAGAAGAGAGGAAACCTTAGTCAGAGTGAGAGCGCTAGCCTGGCCCCAGCAGGCATCAGTTCCTTATTCTGGTGAGGGATTTGGCCTTTGGCCCACGTTTGTGGGGCCTTCCTAAGTGCCAGTGTTCAATTAGTCAGTCTAAAAATATCTATACAAAAAGGAAATTTTTGGCATCATATTCTGATACTAAATGCCCCTGCAGCAGGAACAGGGTCACAAATGACCTGGTGACCCATGCATTGAGGGACAGTCACCTGCCCTGCCAGCTCCCCAGCTCACTGTGCACTCAGTACTGCACTGCCAAAGCCCCATGGGCCTGCCAAGCAGCAGGTTTTCAGAGGCTTGTAACTACTGAAATCAAGTCCAGTGTCCACTGGCATAGTATAAGATATTCCACTTCAATGGAGCTTATGTCTGACTCACTCCATGCTTTTTTTGTTTTTTGGTGCCGGATTCGATTAAAAAAAAGTGAACATTGGAAAGCTATTTTCTCATTCTTCCCATAAAACTCAGCCAACACAAAAGAAATACTTACACGAGTAGTTCTTTCGTTTGCTTGTTGGAAAGTCCAAATTCAAGGCACCTGAAAATAGAAAGATGAATTTTTTTGAGAAGAATTAATTGTTCCCCTCATGAAAAGAGAAGCATGGAATGGAAATGTGTAAGCAACCCAGGAGTTACTGGTGCTCCAGTTACGTTCCAGAAAAGCTAGACAGATTCGTTTGTGTGCATGTGTGTAAAATGAAACTTCAAGTGAGTATGCATTTTCCATTCAGATAAATTTGTCAGCTAGCAGTAACATGTATTATTACCAAAGAAAAACAGATTATGGAAGAAATAAATATCCTTTGCTAGTAGATTTGTCTCCGATACACAGTAAGCATACTATGTACACGTCCTGTTTTCCTCTTTCCAGAAAAAAATCAACATTCTTGATAAAAACCCCTCATTTTTCTCATTTGAGAAAAATGCTACTTCATCCACAAGAACATGCACGTAGCGTGCATGAGGTGTTTATTGACCTTCCTACTGAAAGATGCACAATTCTCCAAGCTTTCAGTTCATACATCAGTTCTAACATTCCTTCCAAGTACATGTATAATACATGTGCAAACTACACATCAGCAAGGCTGTTTTAGAAATAAGCTTAGATAGTGTGCCAATGCCTAGAGCTATGTCTCCAGCCCATTGGATATGAATGAAAGGGATGAGAGACAAAATGTTTGATTAACACTGATCTACTGAAATAAAAGACTGAAATAAAAGAAAGCATTTCTATTAGTGGAGGTAAAAATCTACTATTTTGTCATCTAAAATTAACATCTCAGTTGCCATCAGCAATCCATTTACTTGTATTACATTTAACCAATTTGATCCAGGAAAAATGAAAGGTTTTTTTAAAGTTTAAAAATATTTATTCTTTATATCATCTGATTATACCATTGTAATTTTTTCTTTTGAAAATTATATTTTGACAAAAATTTGAGATAATTGTGTAATGGGTGTTTAGCTGTGCTCCGGATGTATAAATCCCTTCATGTTCAGCAGATATTTACCTGGCACAGTTTGTAGAGCCTGTGCTGCTGTTTAGCTGGCCAGTGAATAAGGGTCTGCTTTAGGGTGAGGTGGAACACCAGGCTCCACCGGCTGGGTTGACTTGAGGCTCATTTCATCTGCCTAAAACAGGCATCCAGTGCCACCACAGGTACCTTGGGTATCTACCTGGCCTCCAGCTGCTTCCAGCAGTCCACAGAACTTCAGCAATTTCTCTGAAATTTTCCAAAATTTCTATTCAGTCTTGTAAAAATTGAGTTAGCAAAAGGCAAAATTATCTACTCAATGTCCTAGGGAAAATTTCCTTCAAGAGTATCTAAACGGCTCCAACCATACAGAGCAGTATAAAGTCACAATCCAACAATCTTCCCAAAACTTTACCGTAAATTTGGAATGCATTTTAAAGACATTTCAATGATCCATTTTCACTTGCTAAAAATTGCTGAGCTTTTCCTCAAAACTATTACAAAGTAAGTATTTAACTTTCTAAGCTACTGCCTATGATATCATCCCTTCCCCTGCCATAACATGAACAGCCTTTTTGTTTTCTACCTTGATATCCAGTATTACAGCAAGGGATGCTTTTGAAACACTCCAAAAGCCACACAGCTCAGTTTACAATCAAATCTATTTAAACCCTCCATTGATTTTAATAGGCACCAAACAGCTTTCAGCCTGTTTTGTAGTCCTGAGATGTGTCTAATCAGTTGTCCTCACTTTCACCATCAGAGAGTTTACAGGTGGTTGCAGATTGCTAACTACACAGAAACATGTTCCTTATCAAGGCAGTTTCTTCTTACATAAGAGTTAACCAAAAGATTAAATTAAAAGATTTTATTAAAAGATATGGCTGAATAGGCCAGGTGCTAAACCGGAAGGCAACAGCGGCTTGGAAAGACATTTCCATTTCTTGGCTGGAGAACAAATAATAATACAATATAAATACATTTGGAAATAAGTTGTGTAATTGCAAGTGGTTTTTCTCTATGTTCTGGTTTCTTTAGGAAAAAGAAGTTTTGTCAAAGGAACATCTAGATAATTCAGAGCACAGCTCCAAGAAGGAAGCGTGGCCTTGCTGGAGGGAGAAGGCAATGCTGGTTCTCTAGTACTCAGGACACAGGAGGCAGAGTGGATGTCCTAGACCCCTGGAGCCAGGGCATTCATGTCTTTGGAGACAGGAGTGAGTGCACAGGCCTTGATCCAATGTAGCTTCCTGGAGCCGGAGCAGTGGGTGCCAACAGGCATCCAGCCACCTCCATCCAGCAGGACCCAGGGCTTGTCCCTCTCCCACCCCACGTGTCCCAGCCCATGGCAGTGCCTGCGGTGAGCCAGGGACCCAGGCAGTGCCAGGTCCATGGAGCACTCCCACTATGGACCATTTGCCAGCAATGGCCAGAGACACCTCGGGCACCCACTGGCACAGAGAAGCCAGCACTGTCTGGAAATCAGCTAAAATGCAAAGAGTGTTTGCTGGGGCTGCTGGACCGAGAGGGAGGTTTCCAGAGTTCCCATGGCTATCCAGTGGAGCTTGTGCAATAGCAGCTATTGCTCCAGGCTCTGGAGATCACCCAGCAGTGGGTGAGGGGCTCTCAACTCTCCTGCTGTTGCCTATTTCCAGAGCAGCATGCCATCAAGAGAAAACAGGAGCCTAAAAGCACCTAAGCAGGAATTTTGGATAGTTTGCCTCCCTGCAGTCCCTCTGTGCTGGCGCTGGCCCAGGCCCAGCTGCTTCCCCATGGGTTCCTCAAGGGCTGAGGTCCAGCATCCATATCCAGCATCCAGCAGCTACACTAAGCCCTGCTGGTGTCTGCTCTGGCTGCAGCCATCTCCATCCACAGGGCCAGTGATTCCCCCTGTGCCCAGGCACAGCCATGTCCCCAGGTGCCAGCTTGCAGGAATAGTCAGTTCCCTATTCAGCACTCATGTAGGCTTCGTGCCTTCCCCTTCCAGCTGGGAAGTGCCTGCGTGGCATTTGCAGCAAGGAGTGACATGGTAGAAATGGTGTCTCCTGTTTAGCAGGGTTCTCACAGAAGTTTTAACAGAAAACTACGTTTCTGTCATGCACAGACTTCAGCAGCAGTATGTGGCCCACAGGTCAAAGTGCTTCACAGCAATCTCTCAAGAAAGAGCTTGTTCCCACAAAGGGTCTCCATAGCATCTCCTAAATGTGGCACATTGGCAATAAAGAACCTGCTCTCCTCTTGCTTCCTTGGAATGCCGTGGCTACACACACATAACTAGGCACTCACCACTTTAGTTACAGATATTTAAATAGAATTTACTTTGAACAAGACAACAAGGTTTAAAAATCAAAGCAAAAGAAAAAAATGTTTTTCCATTTGTATGGCCAGGAGAAAAAGGAGCTAAACTCAAATAGCCTTTTTCAAGGACAACTCTCAGTTTGAATGATTTCAACGAAAGTGCATCTCCAGAGAGACAAAATGTTCCTTTCTAGACAGTAATTGCTTCTTTTTTTTTTAAATAAAGACCAAGATTCTGGCATTACCCTAAATTCTGGCCAAAAAAAAAAAAAAGAAACAAAATGACTGAACAAGGTGGCTTTACTTTTGTTGCAATCACAGTAAATAATTCACAGACTTGCTTGTAGAAAGCAAGTGGAAAATTATTGCTATTTATATTTCTCAGAGACAGAGATTTGGTTGAAATTGCATCTTCATTCAAGTTTTACCTGCCTGTGCCATAAAATGCAATGTTAACGAAAAAATCTGAAGGATTGATTCTGAGAAGTATTTTTGTGAAGGAGGTAAAGCTCATTTTCGTATCATCAAGTTCCTCATTTCCTGACTTTCACAGGCTAATTGAAGTGTTGCTTGAATTCAAAATATCAAAATAATTTTATACAGAGGAATGAGTGTCACAGGAAAACAGAGTGAGCATTCCAATTTTTTCTAATAATAAATGAGAAATATGTATTCCTGGATATAGCCATTTGAAAAAGTAAAAAAATAGTTACAAAGAATGCTTAATGGATAAGCTGAGCAATGTTATCCCCATCTTCAAAAAGGGCAAGGTGGAGGACCTGAGAAAACATTGACCAGTCAGCCTCACCACCATCCCTAGAAAGGAGATGGAACAGGGTATTCTGGAGGTCATCAACAAGCATAGACATGAAAAGAAGGTCAACAGGAACAGTTAGCATTGATTCACTAAGGGGAAATCATGCTTTACCAATCTGATGGCCTTCTACAATGACGTGGCAGGATGGATCGACAAGGGGGAAGCAGTCGATGTTGTCTCCTTCAACTCCAGCAAGGTTTTTGACACTGTCTCCCACAACATCCTTCTAGATAAGCTCAGGAAATGTGGGTCAAACGAATGGACAGTGAGGTGGATCAAGAACTGGCTGAATGGCAGAGCTCAGAGGATCATGATCAGCAAAGCAGAATCCCCTTGGAGATCTGTAGTCAGTGGTGTTCCTCAGTGATCAGTACCAGGTCCAGCCTTATGCAACTTGTTTATCAATGTCCTGGACAAAGGTATGGAATGTACCCTCAGCAGGTTTGCTGATGATATGAACCTGAGGGAGTGGCTGATCCACCTGAAGGCTGTGCTGACATTCAGCAGGACCTTGACAGGCTGAAGAACTGGGCAGAGAGAAACTTAACGAGGTTCAGCGAGGGCGGGTGTTTGGTACTGCACCAGGAGAGGAATAACCCCAAGTACCAGCACAGGCTGGGGGCTGACCTACTAGAGAGCAGCTCTGCAGAGAAGGACCCGGGGGTCTTGGATGACAAGGTGACCATGAGCTGGCAGCATGTCCTTGTGGCCAGGAGGGCCAATGGTGTCCTCGGGTACCTCAGGAAGAGTGTGGCCAGCAGGTCGAGGGAGGTGATCCTTCCTCTCTGCTCAGCCCTAGAGAGGCCACATCTGGAGTGCTGTGGCCACTTCTGGGCTCCTCAGTACAAGGAAGACAAGGAGCTACTGGAGAGGGTCTGGCAGAGGCCACAAGGGTGATGAGGGGTATCAGGCACAGGCCAGCTGTGGGGAAAGGCTATAGATGTGTGATACCTCTTCTTCTGTCCCTAAGACGACATTCTTAGTTTTGACTCCTTTTTATAGTAGGAACGAGACAACAAAAAATCATCACTACATTTGGTACTGACTCAGAAAATCAGCAACAAACTGAAGGCTTTGGGTATGGAGAGCAAATCTGAGAAGCTTCCTTTGCAGCTCACAGCCAAATGGCAGTGGCTGGGAAGGCAACACAGACAGTTTTACTTGCTCTCTCTACATAGAGGATCCACTGCTGTAGCTGTATCATTTTTCCATGTCACCTTTGAAATAAATTTTGTCTTTGTTATGGAAGGCAATGTGTTAAGGAATATGCCACTTTCTGACTGGAAGAAATCTCTCCTGCCCAATTTTTGCGGAATTTGTGAAGGAAGATGAAAGTTATTAGGAACAAGAGAAGCATTCAGCAAGGCAAAAATTGGAGTTTGAAGAAACCTACTGAAAGTTTTACATGTGACACACCTACATTATAAATGACATTTTTCCTTCACAGAGGAGCACACAATTCAGTAATTCAGCCCCCTCCACCATAAGGCATTAGAAGCCAGCACTGCTTGTCCATTCATCCAAAAGTGCACATTCTCAGAAACTGGGAACTGCGTAGTTTCTAGTGGGCTGTCTGGATGATAATAGTAAGCTGTTTCCTTCTGAGCCCACTTAATGGCAATTAGAACAGTTTTGGGGATGGCGATAATCATTTATTTATACTGTTTTCCAGTGGAAAAAGTCTTTAGTAGTATTTACCAGAGAGTAATAGCTGCAATAAGCAGGTTACCCGGGGACAGCTGCACTTCTTGCACAGACCCTGACAACAAAATGCTTTTGAGTTTTATTTTGCCTAGAAGAACATTGGGCAGACTATACTTGACAATCCCTAGAGGCATAACGATTTCACAATAATGATCACTAACTACCAAATCTCTACTCCTCTTTGGGTAAAATGTCCTCTGGAGGAAATAGTGAGAAGCTTGGCCCTTGCCTAGCTAATGCAACCGAAGATGTTTTTTATACAGCATTCTACCTGCTGCCCAGCATAACAAAAAATCAGTCTGAATATATTCAAATGGAGTCACCACTTTGGACTTTTTAAGACCTAGCTAAAACAAAGCTATGGCTGACTTTACACTGGTAATGTGGTACCACTTGACAGTGGTAGTCCTACTTCAAGCAGCAGGGCTGACTAAATGACCTCCAGAAGGGCATCCACTGCTTGTACGAAGCTACGAGATGGGTGTAAAAGCATTAGATATTTAGAACATGATAGTTTTGCATTTGAATGGCAATTGTTTTGCAACTGCATCAAGAACCTTGTATTTAACAAAGCTGGTGCTATTCCAACAGTGCATTCAGGACTTCTGATCATAGACATTGGTGCACATCATACTTTTGTAGCTTGCCTATGCATTCCATGGATTGCACAGGTCTTTTGATTTCAAAATAGGAAAATGAAACATCAACAACTTTATATGGTTCCTCCCATGCAAGAAGGATGTAATTAACTTTAGTCACTGGCCTGACCTGGAAACAGAGGGCCATGGCATTACAGGAGCTTCTGGCAGCAGGTAGAGACTGGAGGAGGAACTTGCATTACCTTGCAAACAGCACAGAAGAGAGCAAAATAAGCTCTAAATAAAGGCTAAGTAGCCTCCTTTATTCCATTGGATGAAAATGCTTTGAAGTCTGTAAGAATTGTAATACCCTCATTACGTTTTGATTATTGAGGTATCATTTCCTCTGAAGTGCTAACAATGGCATCGGCCTGATCAGGACTGAAAAGGAAAAATGGTAAAGTCAAGGTCCTTTTCATGTTGGGCACTTTCAGGGCAGTTTTGGTTTGAGCCTTGTTCCCTGAGGGTGTTGTGTCGGCAGTACCTGGAGGCAGTACTGAGCAATGGAATCTTCCAGGAAAGCTGAAGGGAAAATTGGAAATACAAACATTTCCTTGCTTTTCAGACCTCAATCTGAGGACAAAAAAGCAAACCATGTCTGTTTCTGCACATGCCACATTAATATTTCAGTGACTATAGGGGCAAAGAGTATCATTTAAGCTGGGGCTAATGAAGGGCAAGGGGGTGTTGCATATTGTTAAATAAAATTACTGGGAGGAAGTGATTAACATGGTTTTATAAACACATTACCAAGTTGCTCTCCTTCTTACAGCCTTTTCCCTCAACTCCTTCTATGAGCCCATTTTTTTAGTGTTGAGCATTCCAATAAGTGCCTGTGAGGTAGAGAAGTATTATCATTATATCTCTCAGATAAGAAAGAAATGCACAGAGGATAAAAGCACGTGTTAAAAGACACATAAATACGTGGCTTTGAATGTCTATGTGTAAGTAATTCTATTTGCTGAAAGCAATACAGAAGATTACTCTCCATGTCTTCTAGTCTTGGTCACTAATCACTTTACAGCATTCTTCTCTTTTATTTATTGCTCAGCAAAAGGACATAATTAGGTGACCCTTAATAGCTAAAAGCACTTGCTCATTTGTCTGTATGCTGAGTTGTTCTATTTATAGACCTTTTTGTGCAATTTACTTGCAATAGGAAATATGCTAGCAATGCATTGAGAAATCAAAATCTAACCCTAACTTGGCTCTTTTTCATTGTGTGAGTCTGCTCTAAAAGCCAGTGGGAAATCTGTGCACAAACTTTACACTGTATCATTCCCCAAGGCAAAAGCCAAGAGTGCTCCAAATTGTAACTATGCAGAATTTAGGGAACAGACTAAATATTTCTCAAATTGCACAGAATATAAGTGACCTATCATTTATATTCTCTTTATACCAGTTTACATCACCCATTTCCAGCAGACTCAAGCATTTGCCTGTGCAACATTTCCCTGACTGGCCTCTGTTACTGAAATATCTTTTAGTTTTCCACCTACAACATAATTTTATTTTCATTCTTGATTGCAAATATTGATTTACTTTTTTTCAAATCAAGTCTTTGAAAAAAATCTCACTTAACAACTGCCTTCAGAGGAAATATTTCATTTTAAAGCCAATAAAGTGTTGTCCATTAAGTTAATCTATGTATTCATCAACCAGCCATTCTTTGAGCCTTTTTTAGCTGTGTTTCCATGTACCTGTGCATACTATCGTTTTTCTGTGCTATTTTTTTTATTTCATTCTCACTCATATTCCGAAACAGATTTTACTTCTTACATTTTCCCCACCCATCGAGGCAAGAGCAACCACACCTGTGGCATGTCAAGTTCTCGTAAGAGCAGACATGCTTCCAAAAACTCTGTTTCTGGAGGTGCCAGCTGAACCTAAATTTGACCCTGGTGTCTTACCAATATCTGATGCAATCCTTTATGTTAAACCTTGACTAGATCCCATGTTCCCTTCACAGTCTGCCTCTGATATATGGGCATAATATCTCTCATGTGATGTTTCATCACAAAAGACAGCACAGCCTCACAAATCACTTAGGCCTGAAGAGACTCTGGGAGGTCACCATTCAATCCCCTACTCAAAACAGGGGCATCTCCGTCTTCAGGCAGCTGAGGGCCACGCCCCATCTTCACATCAAAATCTCCCGGCTCAGAGATCCTAGAGTTCTCTGAGCAATTTCTTACACTGCGTGGCTGCTCTCAGAGGGGAAACATTCTTCTTTTCATCCAGTCAGACACTGCCCTATTATTTCAGATTATGATAATTGCATTTCATTATCCCACCATGCAAGTTAGTCTTGAGATTGACTCCCTTTTCTAGGTAATCTCCTTAAAAATACTGTCAGGGTTAATTTAGGTGCTCCCTAGGCCTTCTCTTCTCCAGTCTAAACATGGTTCAGTGGGTTATGAAGTGCACTAGCTGTGGGATTCAACTCATTTTTAAAAGTCATCCTCTAAAACTTGGGTATCTCAGATAGGCTCTTGTCTAGCATAACCTCACCAGTGGAGGAAGAAAGAGATATGTTATTGGGGGAATATCCTCTTACAAAATAGGTATGCAAGGGAGGTAGGATGAACTTGTCTCTGCAAATGTCGGAGATTTCCTGCTGGTAAGACAAAGAGACTAATTACTTAGCTAAAAGCAGAGGACTGTCTAAATGGCAACCTTCAGGTGTGATGGACCTTGCCAGTAGGGACACGGACTCTTTCCTCTAGTCTTTCACTGCTGTGTTTGTGTGGCACTGGCCAAAAAAACGGCACATCTTCATTCTTTGTTTTCTCTCTCTTAGAAGAAGAGCGTGATGACTGATTTCAGCATTTTGCCAAGTGGTTTGATTTTCCCATACAAAAAGTTCCATGTGAATGGAAAGAGCACTGGTCCAGCATAAAGCCACAGGAGAATGAATTACTGGGCAGAAATCATAATCCTTTTAAGTGGCACACCCCAGTGGTAGCAAAATGTAACATTCTTTTTTTTCAATTATCGTTTCTGGTTGGCAAATAGAGGAAACATCCCTAGAAAGGCCAGACCCCATAAGTGGAGATAGACAGATTTCTGCCTGGGAAATGCCTGTTCTTCACAGAGGGCTGGGCAACAAAAGTCTTTCCTTGTTACAAAGGCACCTTAAAACCTATATAATACCAGCTGAAAGCTGGCACCTCCCTATTCTTATCTTTGTCATTGCACCTATTATGGTTCAGGACACACCTTCATTTAAATACAAATAAAGCTCAACATCTTTCTGAATCAATCTGATTACTTATTTAAGTGTTGTAAGAAAATGATTCAACACTGCAATTACCTCCTGCCATAATTGATTGTATTTGTTTACGTGATAGGTTATTAACAAAATATTATCTGGAACTGAATTCTACCTTAAAGCACAGTTTAGATTATTGCAGCAATATACCAAACATAATGTCATAAAGGTGCAGCAGGTGGCTACTCAATAACAGTTAGTAATATTCAGCATTCATTCTAAATAGTGCATTTAAAACCAAATTAGCTGTCTTGGGTGAACGATTAATTTGACTGATAGCTGTATGGCATGACTAGTAAACATTATGTAGCTTTAGTAAGAAATAACTCACAGCTACATGGTGATGTCAATCTTTATCTTGGAAATACTATTTTAGAAAAGGAGTGAATGGTCTTTGCTTCTTTCAGGGTGATGCATTCTATTCCAGGAGCCGTGGAGTACTTTTCAGTGCCTAAATTCACCATCTGGTATAGCCCAAAGCCATTATGCTCTCATCTAGCCAGCTTAAAATGACAGTATAATAGTCCACTCGAGATTTATAATACTGTCTGTCCGTTTGGATATCATGCAGTAATACCACATTTGATCAAGCCCCTAAATGCATGTAATATTTTAAATTAATGTGTATAAAACTGTTCTAATTTTGAGGAAAATATTTTTAAAAATATGGAAAAAGGAGGAAAGATGTATTTCTGAATGTGCTCAGAACAGATCCATGGAAGCATTAAAACATTTCATCAAGCCTGTTTCCCACACCTCTCTCTCTACGCTATCTAACCAGTTAAAAATGCTAGAATAAATTAGTCCAGTGATGTGGCAGATAACAGGATACAGAGCCATTGGCATGCAGTTTACAGAGAATTTTTGAAATGGATGGAAAGGGTCCTACAGGAATTGGAGAGGTAAGAAACACAAGGAATCCAGTCCCTACTGCAGTGCCTTCAGAATCCTGCTGCAAGATATAGGGTGAGCTTGTAGTTTATAATGCCAGAAGTGGGATTGTCATTAGACTAATATTCATACATACTCCTTTTGCCAAGTAGTTCTCATCACCTGTGCTCATCTCCTTCCACTCCTGTGCCTTGCTGCAGCTGCAGACCTAACTGATGGAAGCAGGTGTCACTGGGAAGCTGCAAAGGCCTGTGGCTTCCACAGGACTCAGCAGAACTAAGGCCCTAGATGGAAAGATTTGGGTTTCCTTCCATTTACATGAAAGTATTCTCCTGAGCTGCTTGTTCAGTGCACAGTATAATGGTGCACTGAGCCATGCCTCCAAAAGCAGCAAAAGGACAGGTAGTGCATGCGTAGGTGGATGTGCTGCATGCTGGGGGAGCGCTAGAAGCTCGTTTTTAGGTAGAAACGTACACTCTGAAATGGAAATACTTGCCTATAATTTAAATAAATAAAATAAATAAATAAATGAAATTAAATGAAATGTGGATTTACACCGCTAAGGCTTTGTGACATTTGAAACAACTGAAACATCCTCTTCAGAAAAGATCAGTGTCTTGGGGTCCCATAGAGTCAACTAGTGGTGTATTGTGGTCCCCACTGGGAAGATGAGAATATATCCTCCCAGCTAGTGTAAAATCCATACCGCTAGGCAAAAATGATTGGTTAGTTTACAAACAGGTTGGAAGTAGAGAGGGAAGAAAAGAAAGATATGTCTCATTATTGGCATGTAAAATTCAGTTCTACTTTGAAAATCATCTAAATATAACCAAAGGATTGTTCTGTTTCTTAACCATAAGCTATTTTCAGGGTGGAGCTCTTTCTGTAATCTACTTCTAAACACCCTGTTTCACCAGCGTATTTCCTTGTGTTAGACACAGTCTGCTGATCTTTCAGATCATATCCAATTTTTAAGTTTTCTCTGGTTAGCTGAATTAAGGCCCTTCAACAACAGGTACCACTCCCTTGAATGCTACAATTGTTTGCTATGAAACAACATGGACTTGCTCTGTAAGCACCAGCTTGAAGCATCTGACTTTTTTATTGCATCCAGCAGCTCCCACATACACATCAGGTCTATACCAAAATTCTTGGACCCCTTGATAAGGGAAACGTCAAGATGTCTGGAATAATATTTTAGAAGATTTTATAGTTTAGTTGTGAGTACTTGTGACACCTAGTGGTCCTGGCAGAAAAATGCAAATATTCTAGAGGAAGAGGAAGTAGGGGGTGGGTCAGGCAAGGGAGGAAGGGATTCAATATCCCTACTGGAAGATAGTTGCTGCAGTAATCTGAGAAAACACACCCTTGAACAAATTCTCTCCCTGGGGATGAGGCACACCTGTCTGTGGCAACCACCCTTTGGAACCCATCATGTAAACAATGGAAAAATTCAGCTGTATGAAACACTTGTGAGGTGGGGTGGCACTAGGTGATTATAGGTGTTTGGGTAAGGTGGTCAGGCAATTACACAAGTCCTCTTCGTGAAACAGGAGGTGAGCACAGGAGCTGTGGGTGATGGCATCAACCCAGAATCAAAAGAACAACACCAGGGGTAGAGCAAAACTGTCGATTCTTCTATACCATGAAGAAAACCAAGGGAAATGTTGTAGCCAGTTCATTTCTGTCTCTTTACAAATTCCTCCTTTAAATGTGACACTTAGCAATGTTCCATCATCCAAGATGTTCTGTATATTCAACAGAGAAATGTTCATGGACTCAGAACTTAGATGGACTGAACTGCTCTGTGAAGAAGTCTGTGTCAATACCTTAACAAAATCCCTTGAATTTATGAACTTTGCAATAAGACCAGATCAAGAGCACACACATAGCTGATGCACAGAAGTCAACTGGGAGTCGTGGTCAGATGCAGGGACAGCACAGCATAAACTGTGCTGGCTGACTGGGGGCTGGCACCTAGAGAGGCAAAACCGGCTTGCTGTTGCAGGGCAAAACTCTTCATCAGCTACCCAAGTTACTGACCCACGCGGAAAAAATCTCAAGAACCTCCTATGCTGGAGACTCCTAGAAGAAAACTGCTTTTGGTGGTAGAGACAACCACATCCAATGGCTTTTAGAAGCCTCTAAAAGAAATCAAAACTTTGGAGTCCAACATAACACAAAACTCCTCAGAGACAGCTATTCACAGGTCTAATTAATTACATTGCCTGTTTCTGTGCTGCTGTCTCTTAACACAAAATACCCATCTAAAGATCTTTAACAGGGATAGCAAAATGCAAAAACAGTTGACTTCATAACAATTTTTGCACAGCTAGACAACAGATCTACTACAACACAGCTTGTAAGCGTGCAATTCCAGCCATGTACATATGCACTGCTTGTATATAGTTAGTGTGACTCATGAATTGGAGCACGTGGTGTGATTCACACAACTCCTGTGAGGTTTGTGGGGTGAGGGGTAGGCTATGTACCTCCTACTGTATCGTGGCTTCTAGTGCTAGAGTGTACCATGTATGTCTCTGGAGGACAACAAAGTGTGTTTGCAGTGGGCTTGGCAGTTTACTCCTCAGACTGTCACCTGGCATTTCCAGGTCATGTCTGCCCTTTGTCACTGCTCTGGTAGGAGCAAAGTACCTCAGATTGGTCCTTGTCCCGGTTTGAGACAGCATCATAAGTCACCCCAAGACAGTCCTCCAGTTGAAGTTTGGTGAGACGAGTCTGACTCCACAGTGTGCCACAGTTGTTATAATTCCCGTCAGATGCTATTGGTAGGTTTGTCTAGAAAGGAATAAAACCCAAACCACAATAACTGCATTGTTTAAGTGTCTAGAAGAAGTACATGAACAAAAGATCCTACATGACTTCCCAGGCTGTTCTCAGACTTTGCAAATGATCATTTTGCTTGGACTTCTTAGATGTAGGTGCTTGTCTAAGGGAACTTTGTTAGGTGTCTCTTTGTAGATCACACTAAGAGAAATAAATTTATTTTCCTAGAGTGCTGGTGTAAAGGCAGGAAGAAAACTGATCTTGCATAGTAATAAAGGTGTAAACTGTGTGCCATCAGATATAGAAGCAAATTCTTATATGGAAAAAGTAATACATCAGATGGTGAAAGTGAAACTCTTCAGGATTTTCTAAAGGACCATCTGTTTCTTCATCCTAACCTAAACAGCATAAGTGCAGTTAAAAATGGAAACTGGATTGATTCATTCCACTCAGCACCGTACTCTCATTTTCCCATGTGAATCCTGAGGCTTGCAGGGGAGCCAAGAAATTCTGACCCGCTGGGTCAGTGGAGAAGCAGAGTCACTGTGCCGGGCACAGCACCACCAGTGACAAGGGCAGCCTCAGCATGCTGCTGTGGTACCACCAATCTGAAAGGACTCTCCATTACGTAAACCCAGAGTAAACAGAACCTGGTGAAACAATCAGTTTGGTAGTAGGACCTTATCAATCCCTGCTCGTTGTCAACAGTGCAAATAGCAGAACACCAGACGGAGTTGTCCTGCATGCACAGGCAGAGCCTGTAAGAAAGACATAAGAAAACCATGGAGCGAAAAATCTCGAGAGGGAGTTGCCAAGAAAGGATTCGTCTAATTATGTAGAATGATAAGAAGAAAACTACCTTAATCAGGATGTTGGCATGCACATCAACTTATAAAATAGAGGGCAGGTCGAACTTCACAACAAGGGGGACTCATCATTTTCCTTAGTAATATTTGAATAATATTGCTAAGGAAGAATGTGGGACCTCCTTTTGTGAAATGTTTTAATAATAGCTCGACTGTTACTTCTCAGGGACGACATAAACATCATTGATTCAGCTCTAGGATAGAAGAAGGAATTACATGATCTGTGAAAGATCCTTCCTTCTCTGCTTTTTATTATTTTTTCTATAATACACTTCTTTGAGATATGAGTGGGATAGTAATGAAGAACAGTGTTCTCCCTTGCAATCTCAAATGGAAAGGAAGGGGAAGGGGAAGGGAAGGGGAGAAGGGAGGAAGGAGGGAGGGAGGGACAGAGGAAGGAAGGAAAGGGGGGGAGGCGGGCAGAAAGAGAGAGAGAGGAGGAAGGAA